>CM028351.1:70252699-70713036 GCA_016618105.1 Dendrobium huoshanense
AGCTGCTAGAGTAGCCCTATGGATGTTGTGTTGTTGCTTTTTCTCCCCACAGGGTCCTGCCCGATCAGGGTAGGTGCTACCACTGTGAGCCTTCTGATAATACTTCACTTCTATACATGATTACCGTACTCAGGTGGTAGGTGTGTCCCCTTCACTACCTAGAGCTACTTTTTCTCCTCGTGGTGTAGTATACCTTGCCCAGGATACTAACATCACCACTTTGAGAACTTTGATCTTTTAGCAGAAGATCAACTCTTTTACTACTTTTTCGTGACCCATGTTACCATTCATACTCTAGACTCAGTTGACAGAGCAATTCTATGAATGTGTCGAGGTCACTTTCACTTTTCACAGGGTCCCACTAGTTTGTGTGGGTGTTACTACTGTGAGAGTTTACTTACTCAGAGTTGTTGCTCGTGGTAGAGAGGATGATTCCTCGCTACTTTGGCTCTTTTTCTTACCTGGTGATATAGGGCATCACACCTTAGATGCTACCACCACCTTTTTCCTTGAGTTTTGATCCTCTAGTAGAGAGTCAGCTCTTTCAGATACGTTTACCACTTCTTTTCCCATTGAGATCCGACTCCTAGCTGCCGGAGAGGTCCTTTGGATGTTTTGATCTTGTTTCTACCTCTTACAGGGTCCCCATCCGTTAGTATGGGTTCACTACTGTAGCCTCTTTGAGGATTAATTTTACCAGGCGTAGTCCTGCCTTCTGTAGTTGAGGTCCCCCCTCGCTACTCGAGTTCTTTTTACTCCTTTGGAATGAGATCGCCCCTTTACACACTTTACAGCGGGTATATCTCTTCCAGCTTTCTTGAGAGATGTCGTTCTGATGTCTTCTCCCCTTTTTGTGTAGGGTCGGAGTTCTTTAGGAGATCTTGACAGCAATTGAATACTCATGGCCACGACGACTTGTCCTCTACCATGTGGTTATCAGATTGCTAGAAAGGGTTCCCTAGGTGGCTCTGCCCTTAAAATTCCCATTTACTTACCTCTTTTTCCCTCACATCCCTACACAGATGCGTGTTTGGCTGATGTTGAGGTGACTTTTGACCTTCTATTCTGCTGTTTGAAATGAACAGACAGATAGTTGAGTTTACCTGGTAGAGAGGACCTGACAGAGCACCTGACAGGTACTCCTCGCCACGCTCTCGTTTGCACTGTCCTGATCAGGCAGGCATCAGAGCCCGACTCTTTATTCACTCAGTTGAAATGACTGGGTGGGTATTGAGCCCTTCTTCATCTGCAAGACCGCACTGGCTACAGCAGATGTCGAAGCTTACCCGTTGAGTGAGCCCGACAGAGTCCCTGGGAGGCGCAATTCCTCAACGTTTCTTTCTTTTACCTCGGATGTCCTGTAAAAGACTAAGCAGGCTTCCATTTCGTGGTTCATGAGCTTCTTGCTGAGGTCAGGCAGAAGTAGTGGCCACCCCAATCCACTGTTCCGAAAGGAGCAGGAGGGGCGGGATCCTTTCACCCTCTACCCGCTGTCCAGATGCGGTCAGCCTGGTAGCTGGTTTTACTTTACCGTTGAGTGAGCCCGACAGAGTCCCTGGGAGGCGCAATTCCTCAACAACCCTTTACTTCGGATGTCCTGTAAAAGACTAAGCAGGCTTCCATTTCGTGGTTCATGAGCTTCTTGCTGAGGTCAGGCAGAAGTAGTGGCCACCCCAATCCACTGTTCCGAAAGGAGCAGGAGGGGCGGGATCCTTTCACCCTCTACCCGCTGTCCAGATGCGGTCAGCCTGGTAGTTGGTTTTACTTTACCGTTGAGTGAGCCCGACAGAGTCCCTGGGAGGCGCAATTCCTCAACAACCCTTTACTTCGGATGTCCTGTAAAAGACTAAGCAGGCTTCCATTTCGTGGTTCACGAGCTTCTTGCTGAGGTCAGGCAGAAGTAGTGGCCACCCCAATCCACTGTTCCGAAAGGAGCAGGAGGGGCGGGATCCTTTCACCCTCTACCCGCTGTCCAGATGCGGTCAGCCTGGTAGTTGGTTTTACTTTACCGTTGAGTGAGCCCGACAGAGTCCCTGGGAGGCACAATTCCTCAACACCCTTTTACTCGGATGTCCTGTAAAAGACTACGCAGGCTTCCATTTCGTGTCTTCTTTACTTTTGCTGAGGTCAGGCAGAAGTATCGAGTCACCCCAATCCACTGTTCCGAAAGGATCAGGAGGGGCGGGATCCTTTTCACTTTCCACCCCGCTGTCTAGATACAGTCAGTCGGGTAGCTGGTTTTACTTGGTAGAGAGAGCCTGACAGAGCACCTGGCAGGAACTCCTCGCCTCTTTCCCTGAGTGTCCTATTCTGATCAAATAGGCACCAGATTTTGTGACTCTTTTGTTTGCTGTCTTGAGTTGGTCAGACAGATACTGAGTCACCCCAATCCACTGTCCTGAAATAGGCAGGAGGAGATGGGATCTTTTCACCTTCTATCCTGCTGTTTGAAATGAACAGACAGGAAGCTGGTTTGACTTACTTGGTAGAGAGGGCCTGACAGAGCACCTGGCAGGAACTCCTCGCCACCCTTTTCCCTGAGTGTCTTGTTCCGATTAGGAAAACACCAGGCTTTGTGATTCATTTGTTTGCCAACCCGATTTGGTTAGGCAGATACTGAGTCACCCCAATCCACTGTCCCGAAATAGGCAGGAGGAGATGGGACCCCCTTCACCTTCTACTCTGCTGATTCGATATAGTCAGGCAGATAGTTTGTGTGCTTTTACTACGCTACTTTTGGTTCTCTCTTTAGCTCTGCCCACTCCATAGGACAAGGCAAGGAGAGATACCACCTTACTTTTTCACCCTAGTGGTGATCTTTCCTTTTGATTCTCTTTTCTGCTCTGCCCTCGCTACGGGGCAAGGCTATAGGAGAATCCCCTTACTTTGTTTTCACCTTTTATAGGTGTTCTTTACTGTTGGTTTTATCCTTGGCTTTACCCTTGTCGAAGAGTAAGGCCAGGAGAAGACCCTACTACCAGTTCACCATTTTGGTGATTCTTGGCTTGTGCACTGCTGCTTCTTTTTCTTCTTTCCTAGGCTCTGTCCCCACTATGGGGCAAGGCCAGGAGAAGAATCTCCTTCTTTTTCCACTATATTTCTGATATTCTTTCACTCATGATTTTCTTCTCTCCTTTCGGTGGCTTAGTCGGTCAACGCCAACACGAGCGGTTCACTAGTTGTTCGCCACTCCTGTTGGGGGTCCGTTTGTTGACCTCGATTTTGCCCAGACCCGAGCCTAAAGAGTTGACCTGGTCAAATTGACCAAGCCAGACCCTATGGCCCTCCCCACTGGGTTCAGTGGGTCGAGTCGAGTCTGTCGAGCCCGAGCTTGGACCCTGGGTCAACCCGGTTGACCAAGTCAACCAGTGTTGACCAATTTGGACCTTTTAGGCCTAAAATCAATTTTAAATTTATTTTCATGGTTTCTTGAGCTCGAGCCCCACCCCCTTGACTCCCTTGACTGGTTTGACCAAGTCAATCGCTGACTTGGTCAACCCAAGGTCTAAATGAGTCAAATCAACCTATTTAAGTCAATTTAAGACTCATTAATGGGGAAAATTGATTAGAAAACGTTCCAATATTCAAAATCCCGCCTAAATCACTCCCTCTCTCTCTAAAATTGATCCTAGATCTTATCTCCACCGTCCAAGAGAGGAGAGGGGATTTAAATAGAGAAAATTTAGGTCTTTGGAGGATCTTTTCCCGCTTGCTCGAGCTCTAGACCGTCTTAGGCCCTGAGAATTGGTGAGAGGACTCCCATACCCCTTCCCCACTTTTCTCGTTCGAAACTCGACCGCCTCGAGCCGCCGCCGGCCAGATCCCGGCGACACCCGAGCCCAAATCCATTCCAGGACAAATCCCGGTAGATCGAGCGACTTTTGGATCTCGACGTCAACTAAAGAAACGTTGCTGCACCTCTCACGAGTCCAACAAGCCCAAGATCTTCCGAATCCACCGTGTGGATTGAGGTAAAAACTAAACCCTAGTCTAGGTCACTTAGGGTTAATTAGCGTTGAGATTATTGAATGTTAATTCAAAATAAACCTTCCCCATGAATGCTCTTCGTACATAGGACCTAAATCTCAAATTTCATGTAATTTGGTTGAGTATTGAGGGAGAACGAGCGGGAAAACGTGTTAGGGTTCCGGTCCGGGCTCCCTTGCACGCAGGTTTGATCCTGACCGTCGGATCCGGATCAGCGGTTCAGATCTCACCCGCCCGCGGTTTGGCACTGACCGCGCGGACGGCTCAGCGGTTCGGTCGGCCACGTGGTTCGATCGGAACCGTCCGTCCAAGACCGCGTGGATCTAACGGCTCTCGAGCCGTGCCGACGTGGTCAAGTGATGACCGCCGCCGCAATCAACCCGCAATCATTGCGGGCAATGATTGCGCCGCTTCCGCGGTTTCGGGAGCCAGTGGTAAGGCGCCACGTGGCGCATTGACAGCCGCCGACGTTTAATTAATTATTAATTAATATTTAAGCTATTTTTAAGCCTGATTTCTTTCAAAATTCGTCAAAAATTCGTTTTTTGTCCGATTTTCGCGTACAATACCTCGTTGGATTCGTATCGCCGTCCTCTACATGATAAAAAATTTTTTTTTATAAAAATAGTCCGTATATTTTAATTTATTTTAAAAACAGTAAAAAAAACCTTTTTTTTTTTTATTATTACTTAAATCATTATTTTAATATAATTATTTTATATTATTATTTATGGTTATTAGTTATAATTAGTAATGTTTTAAATGTTTAGTTTACTATTCATTTTATGATTATTATTATTAGTTTAATATTGCTAATTTATTATTTTAATTTTAATCTTATTTCTAATATTAATATTATTTTAAATTAGCTTATCATTAATATTAGGATTATTATTGTTATTATTATTATTTTTTTTATATATATATGATGATGAATTTCAGAGATTTATGTTATTTCAAAATTAATTTTGTAAAAGCATATATATACCTATCTTTATTTTTAAATAATATCAATTTTAAATGATTTCAATAATAAAAATAAAAAAAAATAAAAAAAATCCTTCTTATTGCTTTAAATCTTCCAAAATCCATATCTTTCTCGTTTTTAATCCGATTTTGACGCACAACGTCTTGTTTTGAGCGTATTCGGATTCTGCACATTCTGGAATTGGTTTTATTTAAAATTTTTGGGTCTGTGTATAGTTATTTTAAAAAACAGCCAGCTGTACTATTTTAAAATTATTCAATTATTGTCTTTGAACTTCGAAATTGTGTAGATTTCTCGTTTCAAGTCGGATTTTTGCGCACAATACCTTGTTTTGGATGTACTCTGAATTCTGCATATTTTAAAACTATTTTAGATGAAAATTTTGTCTGTATTTTCTGTAATTTCAAAAACAGTGAAACTGCACTATTTTAAAATATTATTTTATCATATTTGAACTTGCAAATTTCGTATCTTCGCCGTTCTATGTCGGATTTTGACGTGTAACCCCTCGTTCTTTTCAGAAAAGCGAGCTTTGTGTTTTGAAACTATTTCCAGCCCCTGATTTTGGCTGTTTTGACAGATTTCTATTTTTGGGGCATTATTTGATTATTTAATTATTATCTACTCAATTAGTATAATAATTACTTTCAGGATACAAATTATTTTTAAATCGTTTTGATACCGTGTGAGAGTGGTCAGCAAGTCGCCCATATACCTATTTACTATAATCCAACCTATTTTTAATTATCTTAATTTCCAAAATTTATGTATATATATATTTAAGTATTTTTAAACTACTTTGAAACTACTTATACATTAAATCTCTTAACCTTGGGAGACTTGCTTCATGAAATTTTAGACATGGATCTATGAATGAAGAGCAAATCATGGGGGAGTGGGTTAGTGAATGGTTGAGTCCCAATCATTCACTAATCCTTTCTTTAGGTGTCTTTATTTTTTTTATCTTTCGTAGAATGCATGTATAGGATTGCACCACGAGCACTTAGTCTAGGCTCTCCTAGATTTAAGGACGTGGCGTGTTTATTTTGTTTATGTACTCCATGCATTTATTATCCCGAGGGTTAGTGTAAACATCACTTTAAACTCCTACAACGTAGTGACACCCTAAGGACAAAAATTAAGGACCTGTCTAGCGAACTTAGAAGTTTTCTAGGAGCTAGTATAGATCCCAGAACGACATGAAAACTTCAACATTTAAACTTAGTGACATCATAAACCTCCCCTGAATTTTCTAGGAATTTTTAGGGCTTGTTAGATCCCTTAATTAACCAACCCTAATTAACCTGCTAAATAGGACCCCGAGACCTTCAGAAAAATACAATAATTACATATTAGGTCAGAAAATTACCTATAATACCTTGAATTGACCAGAATATGACCCTTGACCTTAGATAAATAGGGCTCCCTAGTTTGACTTCAGGTTGACCCCTAATTTGACCATAGGTGGAAATTACCGTTTTGCCCCTAATAAATTATTAAAAATTATTAAAAATTCCAAATCTCCTCCAAACAATTGGGAACACTTTCTTAGGTCATCCCTGATCTTTGGGAGTGATTCCAATCAGTTTGGAGCTTGTTTGGAGCAAAACAGTAAAAAAGGGCCCTTCCTTAGTTAATTTAGAAAATTCCCTTAATTACCCAATCTTAGAAAATCCATAACTAATTGTAGAAAATTCTAAATTAGGCAAACTCACTTGCATTAGACTCCAACTAGGGCCTAGTATTTATTAAAAATCTTAGGTTTCCAGAAAATGGCCTAGATTAGAAAGTCAACTTTTTGGTCAACCCCAGCCTATAGTCTAGGGCCCGAAACTTAGAAAATTCATAACTTTGGATAGAGAACTCCGATTCCAGCCTACTACCTGTCTAACTACTCGTACTAAGGTCTAGTATTTTCCTAAGGTGATAGGAGACTCAGACTTAGCCTTTTTCCCATAGTGACTTTTTGGACCCTTAGTCTAGTTCCTAGGAGGACCCAGGACTTTCCAAAATTGGCTAATATAACTTTAACTTCAAATATCATCACTCTAAGTTCCTAAAATTGATCAACAAACTATATTAACTAAAATGCACGCCAATTCACTAATATTTGAATTTCAACAAAAATTTCCTTTTCTGTCCTTCAACAGACTGGAACTTTAGACAATTTTAACTAACTATCCTGCCTAGGACCTATCCAAACTACACAAGCCTTACACACACATAGAATGGTTTGCTAGGGCACCACTTCTAGATCTAGGTTAGGCCGCTGGGTTTTATTTTTCTGCTGTGTGCCGGAGCTTTCCGTGGTTTTCACTGCATGCTGTTTGAAAAAATGATTGGTGTGTTTGCTTACTTTTTCTGCACTCTGGATGTGAGCGTTAGACTTACCCATAGGTTAGGAGCGCTATACATATACTGTTCTTCCGTGCAGGTGGCCATGCTCATGCTGATAAAAGGGGGGAGCAATGTCATGATTTCTAATAATGTGTTTTATGCAGGTGCTTGCTCAACTCCCCCTAAATAAATGAGGGCTAAATTATTAATTATAACTGCACAGGTGGAGCGCTTAGCCCTCAAAATTAAGAGCATGGCTTGGCACAGGGTCAATGGTGTTAGCATTTTTTATATATATATATGAACTGCTTGGGATTTTTATTAGGATAACCATGCAGGTCCTTTTAGATTTTTTTTTTGCTTTTCAATTAATGTAATATCTGTAATAATCGTTAAGAGTTGTGAAAACAACTTCGAGTTGGGATATTCTTATCCAACTCGGATTCCAAAAGAAGAAGGCATCCCTAAGGGGAGAGTCTTCTTCCATTTGGAAGATCGAGTTGGATGGCTTTAGATATCTAAAGAGAAAAGGCAATACACCCCATGTTGGGGAGAATTGTCTCTTCGTTTGGATATTCAAGTCACGACGGATCCAAGGAGTCCAAGGAGGAGTGATCCAAGGAGTCCAAGGAGAAGATACCCAGGAGACTGAAGATATTGAAGATCTGAAGACCCAATATCCCACTCAAAGTTGTTGGCGTCTGTCATAGGTTTAGAAATCCGGGTTGTTGGCAGTGGTGCCCGGCCACTTTACTTTTCTGCATACCCTGGGTTGTAATTAAAGGGCAGTTGGCCTATGGACATTTATTTGATTAGTTTGTGGATTTATATTGATGTGTTTACCTGATTGCGCTTAGAAATATCTGCTTTTTCTAGGTTTCTTTCTTGCATGCCGTTTCTGTTTTCGCCTGGATCGTATTAGGCTCATTAAGGATTATAAAATTCTTCTACTCGTAATTAATATTTGAAAATTTAAGTTTTAAATAACATAGAAACTTAACGAACCTAGGGAATTGCCGGAATCGTCCGGGGTCGCATGCATATTACTGCATCTTCTCTCTCCTTCTAATAAGACATCTCCCTGCCTGCGGGTAGAGTCCGGATAATCTGGCCTATGAGGATGAAGTGCCGGACCTAGGGAGACTCAGTCTTTTCAAAAAATTATTTTCTATAAGCCTGTTTTTAAAGTTCTATAGCATTCATGAGCTGACATTTTAACTAGCATGCATTGCATTAGAAATCAATTTAATTAAAATTTAATTGCATTAGCCAGGGGCATTCACCCAACATAAGTCCAGGACCACTTAGGAAATTCTCTAGATGTCGGTCCTATTTCTAATAAATTGTACCTCCCACCCATCTTTCATAATTGACCTGATAGCATGGTTTTGAAGCGATTAGGTGGTTAGCTGGCTCCCCCAATCCAGGCCGGGATAAGTCCAGATCTTTGCATCGCATTAGCTAGGACACTGGTCTTAGTGTGTGTCGAACACTAAGTCCAACCTAGATTTAGGATTCGAGGCTACTGCATTCGGTCTCGTAGTATGCCTCAAATAGTAGGTAGGTCCCTTCTTCTCAGGGACCCTAAATCCTACTTATCTGCGTCACAGGATGACGCCACCTCCATCCTTCTCTCACGCATGTGATTGAGTGTTTGATTTTTCTTCTTCCAGTTTCCATTTAGTACCCTAGAGCCTCCGAATGCTGGTATGAGCCACGCATGTTGATTCAGCCCCTTCGGACCTTTCTTCCCTTTGAGTAGGATTTCCTAGTCTATACCCTTGTGCCGATCCCACTTTAGTAGAGGATAATGTATGATCCTTAATCGAGAGTTTTCTCAGGCTCCGGCCTGGGATGTAATTAACCACGGGGGCTTGCGCCCGTGGGAAACTTGGTCTCCACAATCTACTAAACCCCATTCGAGCTCTTTCATCGGATGGGGGAAACCCGTGATTTGGTCATGTATATTACTACCCATCGAGGTGTGTTGGCGTCAGCCTCTATCCTCAATGGTCAGTCGTATGCGCGATCCAATCTGTCCCTTCCAATCGACCCGTTCGCGCGGTGCTCTTTCGGAGGTCCACAGTATAATTGTGAAAATCAATTTTATAAAGGAGGAAGGTTGTTTTTTTGTTTATGCTACAGGTTTCTGACTTATAATCTACTGGAAATAGTACCGGTAATACGATACAACAAGCTTTTCCAGCGACCACGTGTGCCGGTAATACTAGCGGTGTATGCAACGGTAACGTTCACCGGTAATACGATACAACGAGCTTTTCCCGACGACCATATGCGCCGGTAATACCGGCGGAGATTGTGACGGTAAGGTTCGTTGGTAATAGAGCGTCGTTTATTCCCCGACGTAAGATTCGTCGGTAATGCCAGTGTCTACTCTCTACCGAAAATACCGATGCATCTTATGCCGGAATAAAGCAACAAAACAATTTTCGAATGGCCTCCTTTGTTTTGCCGGAATTGCGCCAGAAGAGCCGCCTGAACTAGTTCCAGCTGAAATTTTACGCCGGTATTTTATTTTTGACGCGTGAAATACCATCGAACCATTTTACGTCGGAAATACACCAGAAAGATAATAATTCTGATGTATTTCAGTTGTTACCGACGAATAGAATCAGCTGGTAATGCCGCATTTTCCTGTAGTGATGCTCGATCAAGATAATTTTTTGAAGATATATCACTATCATTTATATCATTTTAAAAGTCAGCCATTAATATAGGCAATAAGGAAATTATAAAACCCCAACATTATAAAAAAATTTGTAAGAATTGTTTCATAAAATTTTGTGACTTATATTACATTCTAATAATCGGAGCTATTGAATTCAAATTTGTTCATAGATGATTGCTCGAGTTTACTCAATTATGAGCTTTATAGTAGAACTTGAAAGAAAAAGAAAGAGGCAAAAGATTTTAAATAAGGAAATGAGCTCCAAAAGAAAGAAGCTCTAGAAATTTTATTGATAAAAAACTATTGGAATAATATAATATGCAAGTTCTCTAAAATGACCATATGATCATGAATTTATAGGATTAATCCATTTATTTTCATAAAATATGTAGCCTAAAACACTAATAAATAAGGCATGGATAACTATTGCTTCATCTTGAAGTTTGGAATCCTTGATTGATATTATCCTCCAACTGACTTGCTTGAAGGAGTCGTTGACTTATTGGATCTTTTTTTTTTTTTTTTTTTTGGAAAAATTATGAATGGTCTAAGAGCTTGATGATTTTAATTCTTGACTTTGAAACTATAAAGAAAGCTCTTACCAACTTTCAATCGGAGTTCAATGGTGAGAAGCTGAAGACAGCTGAAAAGATTGCTAAAATCCAACGTTTTGGTGAATAAATAATTTGCATGAGAGATTTGCTAAATTGGCTAGCAGTCTAAAAGCCGTTTTTACTGAAGCCACCAATGACACATTGTAGAGCTTAAAAAGTTAAAGGGTGAGATATTTATATTGCCAAGAATATAAGTAGCTAGTTGGATCAATTTACTAGAGGAGTAGAGCTCGCTCATGCGTTAATGATAGGGGTGTCAATTTCGGGTCATAGATCGGGTTCGGGTCGAATTCGGAATTGATCCAGCACTATTTGGGTCAACTTAAACCTAACCCATTTTTTGCAAACAGGTTAGCTATTCGGACCCGAACCCGACCCACTTCGGGTTCTGAAAAACCCGACCCGCAAACACGGTAGCATCGGAAGCCAACGAAAGCGAAAGGCAGCGAAAGCTGGTGACAGCGGAAGCAACCGGCGACCAACGGCAGGATGTAGGAACGGCAAGCAGGGGGTCAGCGGGACGCGACGCAGGGCTTCGGGACGCGAGTGGGCAGGCTGGGTAGCTTCGATCAGGTCCAGTCAGCGCGGGCAGTCTGGGTCATTCCAAATCAATCTTGAGTTTCCAGGTCAACCCGAACCCAAACCAATTTTTAAAAGGGTCAAAACCCTTAACCCGTCAACCCGAACATGAAATTTTTTTTTGTCGGATTTTGAGTAGTTGACACCCCTAATTAACGAGTTGATTTGGAGTTGGCTCATGTTTAACTTATAGCTCATTGATCGAGCTCAACTCATGTGTCATCTATCCAGTTAGTACTAGCTAGTTCATGAGTCGGTCTCACTCAATTACACCCTATTCTTGGCCAATGAAAATACAATCCAAGCACATGTTCTAGTACTTAAAATCATAACAAATTGTCCTAGAAACAAAAAAAGTAAAGAAGTCTTCTCCTTGCTTCCTTTCTACTTCCTCTAAAGTAAGGCCAGCAGCCCATTCTCTTGTGTCATTTAAAATGCTTGACCATTCATAAAGCGAAAAGAGAAGAAGATAAAGCTGCAAAATGAATGCAGCCAAAGCGCACGGCAAAAATATCAACATTAACGGTCCTTTTGTGACAATTTCTTACAATTTTATTTTACCAAACTATAGTGAAATTTTTCTTTAGTTACAATTATTTTAGATTATGCTCCAAATTCCTAGATTATGCTCCAAATTCCTTTTTTTTGGCAACCTTAAGGAAAAGAAAATGCATTTAATTTCCTGGAAAACTGTCACTACACCGAAAGATAAAGGAGGTCTGGGTATTCCATCCTTTGATTCTTTATACTATGGGGTTGCTTGTTCCTTTATCTGGCGCTTGTTTAATTTTGATTCCATCCTGGGTCAATGGTGCAAAGTCAAATATGAATCCCCTTGGAAACCTCCACCTCTTGCGGCTTCAAAATTCTGGAAAATGGTTTGTTGCACTGCTTGTTTAGTTAAAGACAGGGTTAGCATTACTATTGCCCCTAACTGTAATTTCTCATTCTTCTGGGATCCCTGGTTTCATGGTGATTCTATTGCTAACTCTTTTTTAGCAACAATTATTCTGGATGTGAGGTCAAAGATCTTTTCTTTAACGGAAAGTGGTTTCTCCCAGATAGCTGGCCTCTTGAGATTAAAGAGAAATTGTTTGAAATTGATGTTGCTGAACATCCTATGATGTCTTGGGTTGCTTGCTCTAAGCCCAGTTTTAAACTTTTTCAGATTCAGTTTTTTAGCAACTTGGATGATGTTGATTGGTTTAAATTTATTTGGCATAAGGGTCATGCCATTCGATATGTTGTTACTGTTGGATGGCCATTCAAAAGAAGCTGAAATGTGCGGATGTTCTTATTTATAGAGGGATTCCTGTTTCTCCTCTATGTGATTTTTGTTTGGCACATAATGAGACTCACTCTCATTTATACTTTTCCTGTGATTATTCCTTCTCTGTTATCTCCTCCTTGATACCGATGCTCAAGAGTTTTTTTCTGAGGCCTACTTTACATCAGGTGTTTGATTTCATCCACAATTTCCCAAGTTACAATGCTTCTGATAAAACCTTTTGTTTCCTTTCCATTTCTGCTGCCGTTTATTTTCTGTGGAGGGAAAGGAATTTGAGGAGATTTTCTAACTCCTGGAATAACCCAGATTTTGTCAAAACTGCTATTTCCACTGCCATTCGGGAAAAGATTAAAAACTGGAAGACTTATGATAGTTTGGTGGAAAAATTCAATGCGATTTTGGGGTAACTTTTTTATGTTGGCCTGTATCTGGAGCGGAGTTTTTTTTCCTTCCAGATGGTGATCTCTTCTTCAATCTGTATGCGGGCTGTTACTAACGGTTTATCTGACTGTGCACTGGGATTCTCTGGATTTTTGAATTTTCAGTCGATGGATCTGCTGGTTAGGGGAAACAATTTTGAAAGGACGATGATCGCTGAATTCTTCAGCTGCCCCTTGGATGGTCTTCTGGGCAACCAGGGGCTATGCTCTTTCACTGACCCTTCGTGAATTTTGACCCTATCGTGTATTTTGAGCATTTTCTGAGTCCTTTGGCTTTTGCCAATCTGTTTCTTTTTTATTGTCTTTTTTTTATTATTATTGAGAATTGTAATTTTCCCTTTCTTTAGAATCCAAAATCTCCTTTTGTTTGAGATGATTGGATTATAGTTTTGCACCTTTACTTACTTGTAACTTTTGTTTGCAATGATATGGGCTTCTGCCCCAAATTTTCCCAAAAAAAAAAACAATTATTTTATTATTTTTCTGAAATTTTCTTAAATATTTTTATATTATTATCTGTATAATATGATAGATTTAAATAGCTATTATGACGTTTATTAGTGGATATATATATATATATATATATATATATATATATATATATATATATATATATTATTTTTGTTATTTTTTAATTTCAAAACAAAATCTTTTTTTTAGGAGGTTATGAAAAGATTTGTTGAGTTTGAAATTAAAATAATTGTCTAATTGCATCCAACCAAATAATAAATTTAGCAAAATTCATCATTTTAAAAATATGATTTCTAAGTTTAAAGCACCAAATGAGCCCTATAGAGTATTGAATTAATCGGTTTGTGGTTTATAACTATGATTTAATGAAGCATAAAATTTAGAGAAAATTAATGAAATAGTTGAAGTTATATCATTGCTAAAAGCTTAAACCTAAGGGTGTAAGTGAGTCAAGCCGAATCATTACCTAGCTTGAGCTTAGCATGATAACTAGCTCACGAGCACAATGAGCTAATGTCCCAAGTTTAAGCCAGCATCAACTCGATTCGTTAGCTCGCCAGCCAACTCATTTAAAAAAAAATATTAATATGAACTACACATAAAATATATTAGAATTCAAGAATTTAAGTATAAAACTATTAAAAATATATAAAAATTTTATCTCACTTTCTTCTTTCAAGTGATTCTTTATTAATTATATTTTAATGTTCATTTTTTTATAATATTATCATAATAACTACTTGAACTATAATCATTTTATCTCTTTCATTATAAATAGGTTAATGGTAGTCTTTTGAGGGCAATCAGGTGATGGTCTATTTTATTTGCTTGCATATAATTTTAAATAATATAAAAATAAATGGTGAAATATTAAATATTAAAAATGTATGAGTAATGGAAATTGCTTTGATCTTTTTCTTCTTCTTCTTCTTTCATTGTCAATTTGTATTTAAGTGCTTTGATTTCTTATATCAAAGTATGAGGGTCCAATTAGCTTTAAAGACTTTTAAGGATTCGAATTACCTTTTATTAATAAGTTGATTGGGTCAGCTCAAGACCACCATGGACACATTGAGAAGAATATGAGTTATAACATAGAGTAAAGTACAAAAGTTAAAGTTTTTGGGAAAACATGAAGACCATGGTGAAGCATATGGTGATTGTTGTAGAGTTTATGGTGATGGTATAGGCTAAGGAGGTCATTAAATAAAAGAAATCTTATCAATGGTGGAAAAGTATTGGACAAATTTAGTTAAAAAATGAGTGAAAGATGTTGCAAATCTTGAATAGATTTAATATATATTAACTTGGTGATCGGTAGGATGGGAACTAATGGATGCATGTTGGAGAGTTTGTGTGCTAGTGAGTGTAAGCTAGTGCACAAACTAGAAGGGATATTTATGGGTGCATATGTTGGAAAGAGGATACACACATGGTCATGTGGGTTGGAATAACCTAGCAAAATTTGTATGTCAATTGGCATCCCAAAGAAAGGTTCCATCTCATTGAAAGTTAAATTTGTCATATAATGAAAGCCGACAAATTGCCTCGATGTGGGATACAAGTGTTTCTCTCAAAAGTTAAAGTATTCACCTTATTAGATGCAATGACTTCCTAAGGTGTAATAGCAAAGTAAAATGGGTTTGTGAATTAGGTGAGTTGCATAATGAGTTAATCAACAACTTTATTAATAATATGATGAAAAGGTTGATGACTTGATGACAAGTTGGTTGATAACTTACTGATGAGGTGGTGGCAAACTATAGGCCGAGGAAGATGATGTTGTCGACTCATTAATGGCAAGATGACAAACATGTCAAATGGTGATGAGGAAACCATTGAGTGAAGACCACTTTAACTTCCAAAGTTTAGCACTGAGGCTCACTCACAAGGGTTCTAAGGGGTTACATCTAAGAACTATAAGTTCCATTATAAAGGTAGTCCATCCCTTCCCTTCCACCTTATAAAAAAATGGCTAAAGATATGTTATTAGGTGGAGAAACTTAACTATAAGTGCACATATTAAAAGAAAGAGGGAATCCAACAAGAAAAATTACTCGTTTTGGTGTTATGACACAAGGTGCCAAGAAGTTGGCAGAGGTGCAGAGATATGTCAACAAAAGGACTTGAAGTTTGTCTCAATAGGATAGCATAATGACATGGTGGCTAAGACGTCAATATGTTTCACCAAATGGGCAAGGTGTGAGATAGGCATGAACATGTCATGGCAATGCAACTAGATGCACATTCATGTGGAAACATGCCAAGAGTTAAGCACAAATGATTGAGCATGAGTGTGACCAAACCATCTAAGGCGACTCTCTCCAATCTTATTTGCAATTGGAGCAACTCCAACCTTTTCATGTATATGCCCGTTTCACATTCTATCTTTAAGAGCAAAACCACTCATCCACCTGAGTATCCTCATTTGTACAACACTTAACTTAATTGTATGCTTCTCTTTTAATGGTCAACATTATGTGCCATAAAGCATTACAAGTCTCACCACTATCTTATAAGATTTTACCTTAAATTTGAGAGGTGCTTTTCTATCACATAATAGGATCAATGCTTTCCTCCACTTCAACTAGGGGTATCAATTTTTGACACGACATGAAACCCGACCCGGACCCGACCTAGAAAAATTCGGGTTATGGTCGACTCATTTGTGAAACGAGTAAGGTTCGGATTCAACAAAATGACCCATTTCAAAAATCGGGTCGGGTTCTAGTAGACTCGAAAATCCAAAAAGTGTCTACTCGTGTCTGCTGCCCGCCCTGCCCTCTTCGATCTCTTTGCGTACGTTGCCTGAGTCTCTTCGGTCTTTGCTGTCGCAGTTTGTTGTCACGCCGCTACTGTCGTGTCATTGCAGCTGCTTCGCTGCCAGCTTTGAATTAGAACTGGAAGTAGCAACGATAGCTCAGCTCACACTTCTTCAGCGAAATCTCGTAAATTCGAGTCGGGTCGTGTCAACCCGGCAACTAGGAGGGTCGAGCTTGGGTTGTATTTTTTGACCCATTTGTATAAACAAGTTGAGTTCAAGTCTTGTCAAATAACATCGAGTCAGTTCCGAGTTCGACTCGAATCCAACCCCTTAACCTGAATCGACACCCCTGGCTTCAACCATCCAACTTAAATTCTACTTATAATATCCCCATATATTTCAAAATCACTCTAAACAATAGACCCGAGATATCTAAAACGTGTACTCTTATTAATAACTTGATAACCCAAAGTCACAACCCCCTCATTAGATCTTTTACTAGTAAATTATACTCAATATATTTGATTTTAAATATACTCAAATAAAAAAATTTAGGCTCTAAAATAATTCAAGTTTACCTTCAACTCCATCTCTAATCTTATCAACAAGAAAAATATCATCAGCAAAAATCATACACCATAGTACATCCTCATGCAAATTTCTTGTAAGAACATCCATGAGTAAAGCAAAAACATATGGGCTTAAAGTTGATCCTTAATATAATCCATCTGAAATAGGAAAATACTTACATCAACCTCCTTGCATAAGAACATAACCAAATTACTAATAATTGTGTAAAACATCATTTCAAGACTTTAATCGTACTAAAGCACTATTTTTTAGAATCCATATTTTATTTTCAATTAAACCTCACAAATTCTAAAATACCTAGTAGAAATTTCTCAATATATATTCAAAACATTCATATTCTCAATCTCAAAATAATATAAAAATTTATGCAGTAAAAATTTTACTAGAGAAAAGTTATTCATGTTTTCCGATAACTGAAATAAAAATTTAATCTAAGAAATCACAAAAACATAGAATATTTAAAAACAGAGATATGCATAATGTGATCTACCCCAATGCAGGCAACTTTCTCAATTGATCCGATGACCAAAAACAACCCAAAGCAGCTCAAATAGGAGTTTATCTCTCTAAAAATCCTCTCTTCTGCTTCACTAACTATGATCGATTAAATGAACAAAATAATGAATTTTAAAATATATCTAAATGATGATAATGGCATAGCATTATAGTCCAAAACACAAAATTTCAAATCTTACCTTTTAATTTTCAATTTTTTACTTTTTTTTATTTTTGAGTTGTCACATACCCACCATTAGGGCTGCAAGCGAACCAAGCGTTTAACGAGCTACTCGATGCTCGATTCAATTAAAGCTTGTTTATGATCGTTTAATTAACTAAACAAACAAACTTGAACAACATTTTGAATACTCAATCCTTAAATAAACAAGCTTGAACACTAATGTGTTCGGTTCATTTATGTTCACGAACAACATCATTTGAAGTTTGTGAATAAGCTCGACATTAAACTTGATAAAAGCTCGAATGGAGAGAAATGCAACAGATAAGCTTCATTTAAGAATATATTCATATAGATTAATCATGTTTTCATTTTAAATAGACAATTGCTTTTATTAGAAATTTAATTTTATGAACAAAAAACATTTCATATTTATCAATGTTTGCTAGATTGTTTGTTTAAGATGTTATGAACAAATTTAATGTTTGTTTGTTCAATAGATTGTTTGTTAAATATATTCACGAACATATCTAGTTAAAGCTTGTTTGCTTAAAGCTCGATAAACATTAAACGAACCGAATATGAACTGAACATGAACCAAACATGCACACCCTTAAATTAAATGAATCAAACATGAACACAAATAATAAAGCTCGAATCAAACACGAACCAAACTTGAACAAGCTAATGATAAACGAACTCAAACATGAACACTCACATACTCGGCTCGGCTCGGTTGCAGCCCTACCCACCATAAGCCCAAATAAATTATGAAAAATATTAGTACCTCATTATAACATATGTTTAATAACTATCTCCCAAAATTTTTAAGTATGACACATTAACTTAAATCATCTATAATAATTCACATACTCTTATGTATCATCTTTATTCTTAAAAATAAAAATCAACACACTATACTCATCTGACATCTTTTTAAACTTCAAAATAATATTGAAAAAGTTTCATAAGCCAAATAATTTCATATCTCCTAAGCATTTCCACACAAACTAACAACTTTTCGACCCTTTATTTTCTTTAAAATCTCTTTAACTTCGATTGTACTACTACACGATAAAAATAAAAATCTATATTTTCATTTAAGATGCTAAAGTCACCAAGTCAAATCTTATTCTCATACATGAGATAAAATAAAAAAAAAAACACTGTAATTTGATCTCATACATACAGTGTATGATTGCACAAATCAAATTTAATTTAGAATCGAATCCCATTAACATGGAACGAGCCATTCTCAAAGCAAATCAATTTCTATAGAAATGAATCAAAATTCAAACAAATTTCAAGCCATTCTGAAAGCAAATCAAGAGCCACATTCCACATTCTCATGCTACCTTATGTTCAACAAATGCTTTCAAGTCTAGAATTCATCTTTTTCACTAACAGAAGAAACAATTCCTTCAAAAAAATTTCAAATGCCTCAACATTAAATAATGAACTAGTTACATACAGTGAGGAAGCGTTTCTTTCAGCCCAGCTTTCATTTCCAACTCTGAGGGATCAGCCAAAACGTAGCTAGCATTGATGAACAAACCCACCTCTCCCAAAGTCCTGTGAAAATTTTTCCTGCAGCGAATTCGCAAAGCAAGAATCAACTCTATAGAAGCTACAAAAAATCTTTTGTTGGAACAGATATTTAGGATTTGTTTGGGACAGCTTTCTTAATGCTTTATGAAGTAGTGTTTTAGTTAAAAAAAAGTTTTTGAATTAAAATTTTTTGTACTAAAAAGCTATTTTAGCAAGCAATAAAAAAACTGTCCCAAACGAAATCTTAGACATTGCATTGACTGCTTGTTTGAGTAGAATCAGCAGATTGTTGTGATACAGAACAGAGCTTGTCAAAGACATCTATGGCGGTTGGGCGGTCTGCCGGATTTCCTTTGGTACATTGGTAAAAGAGATCTAAGAGTAGTTTCATCTTCTTAGTATCAGTTTCAGAAAGCCCTAAATCGGATTCAGCTGTTGCTTCTTCGGACTTTGCAAGAGCTTCCAATTGTGGTGGCAGTGTCGGCCGCTGCTTCATCTGTAGAAGAACATATGTAGATGTTATTTATATCAACTACGTTGAAGAGTGAAAAAATTTATCCACAGAAATTTGAATATAGAATATAACGGTTATCTCAACCAGTAATAGATAAATGGAAATTCTCAGGACAAGAATTGACGGAAGATGAAAAGAAAGAGCAGAGATTAGAAAAATGGGAATACAACAGACGTTCGTCACAACACAACTACAAAATGAGTGGCTGGGTGAGTGGATCCAGTAAATAAGGGTTCTTCTTAAAATTTTGGATTATTATAACTTCAGGACGAGAAAATAAAAACATATGAAGTTATAAGCATATAGATCACTTCAATAAAGGTCTCTTTGAATTTGTTTGATTAGGGAGTTCCAACGTAGGGCTTGTTGTGTGAATGCATTGGGCTTGTTGTGTGATAGAAAAGTGCACCTCAAACTTAAGGGAAAATTCTATAAGATTGTATTGAGACCTACAATGCTTTTTGGTGCCGAATGTTGGCCATTAAAAGAGAAGTAAAATACTAAGTGTTCCAGAGATGAGAATGCTCAAGTAGATGAGCAGCTTTACTCTTAGAGATAGGAGACAAAATGAACATATTTGTGAAAAGGTTGGAGTAACTTTAGTGTAAGATAAGATTAGAGAGAGTCTCCTTAGATGGTTTGGTCACATAAAACAACAGCCTTTCGATGACCCGATTAGGAAAGTAGAGGTATTAGATTTGACTTATGTTAAAAAAGGTAGAGGAAGACCTAAAAAAACTTAGTTATAGAATATTAGAAATGATATCTCCCTATTAGATTTAAATGAAAAGTTGACTTTTAACATGACATAATGAAAAAAAAATATTCATGTAACCGACCCCACGTAGGGGGACAAAGGCTTGATGTTGTTGTTGTTGTTGTTGTTGTGAGTTCCAACGTCGACCACCTCAATGAAGCAATGATATTGTTATAAGCATTTTCATTATCTCCCCCATTAATCTGAATAAACATACAACTCCCTAATGGAAGGAATAAATATATAAAGTTCTAAAAGATCGTGCTACTGAAGTAGAGAAGGGTAAAATCAGCCACAAGCTCAATCTCATATTGATTAGACATAGAAGCATGAGATGGGTTGGGAAGAGGCCATTCTGTAAATATAATAGGACAGACCTAGAACATGTTCTGGCATTGAGCCAATAAATTTAGCTTCAGTTCAGCTTTATCCAAAAAACAGTACTTAGGTTTTAAGCATAAATAGTTCAATTCACTAACTATATCTGACCAACTTGTCATGTTAACACACACACACACACACACACACATATATATATATATATATATATATATTCCAGATATGACAAGTAAAACAATAAATAAAATGGAAAATTAAAAATTATTCAACCCCCCACACCAAATTCTATTTGAAATTCCAATGTTGCCTACTTCTCCAAGGTTAATCCATCCCATTTACAGTTTTAACTCTAGATAAGGGAAATCTACTATAGATTGTAGATATCATCACAGAGGGCCACAAGTTGCACTTCCAACACAAGAATCAAGAAGTTTTAGTTAAAAAAAAAAAGAGGGGGAAAAACAAGTTTTTGAACCCCAAAGGACATTGAAATAAAAAAGGCATTGGATATTTGCAACACTAGGATTGGCCAATACACATCCATGCTCTCTTAGATCATTCTATGTAAAGGTGATCCCTACACATAGCCAACAATGTGAATTGCTTTCAAAGTACCTACCAATTTTCCTTTCCAACAAACCCTTCAAATTTGTAACAGTATCCCACTCATTCATCACTGTAATACTTATGTAACTTATCTTAGATTCACAGGATTTTGATGGTGGTCAACATTCATAAATTTATATGCAACTCCATCTCTGTAAGCTCAGGCATTATCCATCTTCGACCTACCTGAACCTACTTATCCTACCCTCTACTCTCCTACAGAGATTCTATCTTTCCAGCATCTTTACAGTTTAATCTACTACAGAGCTCCCTCCCTTCCAGATTTCAACTCCTCCAATTTCTGCTCATCTCCTGTTTCTCAACACCCAGCATTATGCCCCCAAGCTTAAAAGCATCAAATGCTGCAATCACTTGCGCATTCCTCAAAAATGACCTACCATCCCTATTAGCCCAAAAATAGATGCAAATAAGCTAAAATTGTGTATCTCCATCAGCTTCTTTACTGTTTAGCCTCCTACACAGCTTCCTCCCTTCAGCTTTCAACAACTCCAATTTCTACTCAGCTCGTTCATATCCTCTTTCTAAACTCCCAATGTTATGCCTCCCAGCCTAAAGCCTCAAATGCCGCAATAACTTACCCATTTCTCAAAAATGACCTACCATCCCTAAAATTTGTATCCCCATCAGTGTCCAACTCTGATCAGATCAGACCTAATTTCCAATTTTAGGCAATACTTTAATTTGCTCAGTTCCTTTTACCCTAGGAACTGATAACCTAATTTTACTAATGCCTAAACAAATAACTTAACCCTTACCAAAATTAAGTAGACAAATTTAATTCAACCAGCTAAAGTTTTCATGCTCAAAAAAGAAACAAGGCCCAAAACTTCTGACATATTTGCACTAGCTTATGCAGCTAAGATCCAGTTCCCGGTTTCAGTTCAGGAATCAAAGGGTTTTCCCTCTGTTGCAAATATCAGAGAAACTCATCAACATCATTTGACTATTCCAATTTGGGATCAACTTTATGAATCCTTATGTTTAGTTCACTCTTATTGAGTGTTGCATATGTTAACCCTATTTTATGCAAATTTTTTGGAACAAATCTAAAAAGTTACCTTAAGTCTTCCTTTTTCTTTGCTAATCCTCCGACATTACTTTTATATGCTCTAGTGATTGAATTTATTAACCTTTGTTGTACATTTCCAAACCAATATATCTATTTTTCACTACCTTCTCTTTAATGGATGCTATTCCCACCATCCCTCTAATATAATCCTTCCTCAATTTATTCTTTCTACTTCTTCAAGAATTTAATGGATACTCCCACCACCCCCCTCTAATTTATCCTTCCTCAATTTAATCTTCTAATGAGACATCTAGAATAAAACATACAATGTCTAACAATGTGACAGATTCAACAGTTGGAAGCAGTTAATAGTAAGGTTAACACAGAAAAGGAGGATCTCTACACATAATAATCAAGAGTAGGAAATATTATAATGAAAAACAAAATATATGTTGTTTTTAAAAAAATATATATGCAAAGAAAACTAAAAAAGGCATTGACTGTCCAAGTATAATTTCATACAAATTACAACCTAAAGAAATTAAAAAAATAGATCAACAAGATGGTTCATAAAGGTAAACAATTTTGACCGTGGCATACATTTAGCAGATCATAGATTTCTGTTTCAGATTTTCCCGCATATGGTATTTGCAGGGTTAGCAGCTCGAATAAAATGCATCCATACGACCATATATCCACCTCCTGCAAAAATTGAGAAAAGGAAATTAGAGAGGGATGCTATCATAACTTCATGCAAAAGCCAAAAATATAACTTAAAATAACAAAAAAGGTCTAAAAATATCTTGCTTACAACTGTGAGTATACTTTATTGAAATGAATGAACAATTTTGCTTTTGAAATAGTTTGTCAATTAATTAAACATAAAACAGTTAAAGTTTCACTATTTTACCCAGATAAACATAGCATGATGAACTCAGGCATGTAAACAATGTTCCAGACATTGATTGCCAAACTATTTCCGTATGCAAACAAAGCTTCCACCATTGATTGCCAAACTATTTCAAAAGAAAAACGAATTCCCATGCTATAAATCAACAAAATTTTATACTAAAATAAACAATGATACAGTCCTTGATTAATACAAAGATTTTAGCAAAGAAAATACACGCAAATATCTAAGGTGTTTGAAAAGTGAGCTCAGTTACTCGAGAGCTCATTAACAGCACATCCATTCCATCTTTTTTGGTGCAGGGCTGCAAGCACACAGTAAATTTGACTGAAGCACTTCACAGAGAACCTCTTTAAAGTGCAAACAATATGAAACAAACCAAACATCCACAAAAACAGTTTAGAATGAAATTAACATATAAAAGATTAGAGAAAGGAGAAAGTCCTCAAACACAATTAATAGTATTAGAGTTATGTTTCCAAAAAGAAAATAAAAAACCGCAGCAAAGATATAGCCAGTGCTGTTAAACATGCAGTGAAACGGTGATTGTGCAAACCAGATCTTGCGTGCTCCTCATGCAACTGGAGTGGCAAAAGAAGGTGAACCATCTTCACGAATTGACCCCACACCTTACTCTCCTAGTTTGGTTCAATTATTCGAGCCTTCGATCATAAATTGTTCTACATTAGACAATAGCTTGGTAGGAAAAACCCTCGAGGTTCAATTTATTCATTCATTTCGAGTAAAGAGGCTTTAAAGATGACAAAGAATATGAATGCTTTATAGAAAAGGATGAATATACTAAGATAAATTAAGAGCTGAAAAATAACTGCTATTTTCAACAGGGCCAAAGCCTTACCAAGCCATATGGGTTTCTTTGATGCATAGCTTGTAAAACTTCTGGCGCCATCCAACGAGGAGTCCCAACACAGACTTCAGGAGGGTGCACACCAATGTGAGCAATACAACATGTATGCATGGAAGAATGTAAAGGAACAGATCTGTCAAAGTCAGTAAGCTTGACAGTTGGTGAACCATCACTTCTCTTGCAGTCCAAGTCAATCAAAATGTTCTCACTTTTTATATCTCGATGAATGATATACTTTGAATGCAACTCAACCAATGCGCTGGAAACATCTCTTGCAATAAACAGAGATATGTCAACAGGAACATGCTTCTCACCACTCTCTAATAACTTATCCAAATAACACTGCAATGCATGGAAATATCGAGTTATTAATACAAAGTACACAAATGAGTAAGGATAAAGTAATAAAAGCAGAAACTACCTTCATAGACCCCCCTTTCACATACTCCATTACTATTATGAACTGCAAGATCCTGCTTTCTTTGTGTCCATCTGCAACAGGAACCCACTTGGAAGAAATCTGGTGGCCATAAATTTCAACAATACAGCTGTGTTTCCTCACAGCACCTAACATTCTTAGTTCTGCAAGAAATGCATATTCAAGCTTTTTAATTTCATCTTGCGATGCTTCATCAGCTTCCAAACTGCGTATCTAAACCAATTCAAAAAAAAAATCATCAATTCAATTGCAAAATTAGAGCAAAGTTTTAAAAAAAAATGAAAAACATGAGTAATGAGTGTTATTTATAACAGATATATCACATTCTTTCAATAAAAAAGGAAAAGTAGACTAGTTTCATCCACAATATCTCAAAGTATAACTTAAGGATTGGCAATTGCATTTCTACATTGAAAGAGTACTGCTAGCACAGAAAGTCTTATCCTCATCATCTAGTAATTTGACATCAATCACATAGAAAAAAATATAACAGACGAATTCTTTCTTATAATAGAAACTTTACCTTGACAGCTGCATCCACGCTACCAAACTTGCCATGAACAACAGTCCGAGTTTGTATTTTTGCTACTCCATTACATAATGAGGGGGAAGGGAATGAACATCCAAAGATGGGAGAATTTTCATATGTTAGAGGAGCATGAAGTCGACTAAGAGGTATATACCTGAAAAAAAAGAAGCAATTCATCAGCAAACTAAAAGGACAATGCCCTCATGTCCCACATGCATCTACACCCAAAAGCTTGTGCAGATTCGCAGATTATCAAGCTATCAAAAATATCTCGAAAAGAAGAACAAATCTCAGACCTAAATTCTATTTCTACCAAGCGTTTCTTGTTAACCATAAATTAATTGTGAGATTACGCAAAAACTGCATATAACTTCAAAACATACGAGGTAATTGCCTCATACTCCAGCACAATCAATATGAATGGAGCAAAAAAATTTATCTTGGCCTTATGATCTCCAAAGCACTCCAACCAGAGGTAAATTATAATACCAAAAATAATAAAAGAAGCACAAACTGACAGAAATCCCGTACTTGTTGAAATGCCCTTGAAAAGAAAATTTTTAAAACAAAATCTAATTGGCTTATGGATACATTTGGTAAGTGAAAGAATAACAGCTAAAGGTCATTCACATAACCACAAATATCTAACCATAATTCACAAGCAACCCTAAAGTGGATGTCAAGTCCATTATCATCATCAAAGTTGACCCATCTCAATCATTCAACACCGTGAAAGATGATTGTCCATGCAATTATTATTCACATGGATAGCAACCGTCGGTAAAACTATTGTTCACCGTGGATAATAACCAAATGGGGGTCTATTTCATGGCATGATGTTGTGGAGCGGGTAGTTTTTTGGGATAGCCGAAATGAAAGTTTTCTCCAAAATTGGTCAATAGTGGATGCATTCATAAGGTGCGAGGATTCCACATAATATAACATTTCATACTCCTCTCACTTGTCATCTATCAAACCCATGAGCTTAGGTGACTCCTGCGTGAATCAACAACGTTAAGATGATAACAAACCTTGTGTGGTGTCATCTATTAGCCATGTTAAGTATTTTCTTTCAAGTCAATCATTTAATAGCAACTTAGTGATGATTGTGATATCCGCTAGGTTAGCCTGGAGCTTTATCATCTATTAACCCCAAGCTTGTAACTTTGAATTTACAAGAATGGCTCCAATAAATATAACATTAAAAAGAGGCCACTAGAAGCATTGTCAGATGGCTCCAATAAATATAACTTTAAAAAGAGGTTACTAGAAGCATTGCCAGATGTGTAAAAATGTGAGCTGAATTTGATGGTTATCAATGTAAGTTTAGTCTCGCAGCCCAACCAAATAACAAATGGTCTGATTCATAAAACTAGTTCAACAACACTTTAATAAAGGTTGTAGTGGTGGATTTTTCATTCACTTTGGATGTGCTAACCTATGTGGTTCTCCTCTTCCCTCTCAAATATCTCCAATGTTCTCTTGCCTTGCCATCACAGAACGCTTGAGATAGAGAGCTATATTGGTTTCTAATTTAGTACTTAAAATTACTATTATTATTTAATTTCTTTTTTCTTACTTTCTTTTTAGTAGACTTTGCTAGGGCTTCAAGACATATGTAAGGCATGCTGAGGGCCTTGACACACATCAAAGATGGCTTCAAGTCAGTGGGAGCTTCAACACCAAACTTCGATAAGGGCTTCCACTTCTAGAAATGATGACAGCAGCAGGCAACAGGAATGACTCCATGTGACATCTTTACATCTTAGTGAAGTCTTCAACGACACTCTTCTTTGCATAGGCAATCTGATGTGATGCAAAGTGAGTTACACAAGGATTATTAAAGAAAATTAAATTTCAGCTTCACAAATTATTCAACCTTGCATCAAAGTTAAGTCAATTATAAGGAAGTCACGGTGTTCAAGATGCTAGGCAAAGAAACGACAACAAGAGAGCCAAGTCTTTTAAGCAATTGCAAAGGAAAACGTAAAACAAAAGCTAGTAAATAAGATTCCCAAGATTAATACCAAGTTGTTCACACTTTGGGACCGTTAGCACTCTCTTCCTACGAAGACTAAGTTGAGCGGCGGAAGATTGTCCAAGCGAGCAAGGAGGTCGCCACTAAGATGGAAGCGCCAACGAACGTCGCCATGGAAGAAGATCTCGGAGGTGGAGGAGGCACGGTAGATCGACCTTCGATAAGCCAAGTATAGACGGAAAAATGTTCGTCAATTGATTCTATGAGCGTCGGCACGATGCGGGCTAGATAATCTTCGACGGTATCGTCGAAATCAAATCCGACGTCGAAGAATTGTGAACGGAGGATGTCGACCCTTCCGTTGTCGTCGTACTCAAAGCCGTAATTCCACTCGTGCTCGTCCATGCATCCTTGGATTGGATCCGGATGGTCGCCGCAAACAAAATCTCCCAAGGAGGAAGGGTGGGCCGGCGGCTTAGCAAGGAGGAAGGGGGAGCCGGCGGTAGAGCAAGGAGGGGAGGGGGGCGGCCAAGTGAGAAAACTGAAGTTTTCTTTCAGCTTTTGTGAAATTAGGAGGGAGGGATTTAGGGGTTTGAAATTCCAAATAATGTAATGATGGCATTAATTGAAAATTTCAATTATGGAGGGATTAAAGGAGAGCCGGCGGTAGGAAGAGGGGGATTAGGGGAAATAAAACTGAAATTATTTCAGTTTTAAGATGAGTGGAGGGAAAATTATTCAAGCCTAATTTGAATTCAAATAGGATTTAGGAAATTAATTGAGCAATTAATGGGATCTCCCATAGGGGGCCGGCGGCTTGGCTAGAGGGGGAGGGAATTGGGGAGAGAGGAAGGGGGGTTTCCAAATAGGATTTGATGACTAGGAAGATTTGAAAATAAATCCATTATCATGCAAATTTTATTTGGATTGATTTTCAAAAACTTTCCAAAAATAGAATTTCCCAATTTGGAAAGTAGTGAAATTTGAAAATCAAATTTCAATGAGGAGTTGGGAGAGGAGAAGAGGAGGAGTGGAGAGAGAGGGTGGCCGGAGGAAAGGTGGTCGGGTGGTGGGCCTAGGGTGGCCGGCGGTTGAGCTCCAAGAATGCAAATTTGCTCACGGAAATTTGGCTCCTTCTCTCGATGGATTGTTGCGTGCGAGAGATGTAGATGGGGAAGATGAAGGTAGTATATAACGATCTCGAGAACTCACTAAGAGATCTCTAAAGGAACTCACAAAGAGATCCAAATGTTGGCACTCACAAAGAGAACACAAAACATAATTTTCATTCAATAATCCAATAATCCCTAATACAAGATACAATGGCCATATAAATAGGCCCAACAGAAAAATAATGCGCAAAGTCTAAAATGCCCCTTGGGGCTACACAAGCAACTATTACCCTCAGGGGTAAAATGGGAAACTACGAAAATACAATCATAAAATGAAAACTGAAAATACAAGTGAGATCAAAAATAAAGGCTAGCAATCTCGGCCGTCGATCTCCGTGGTCGTCTCTGATAAGCGCGCCGAAATCTCCTATCGATGACCTCATCATTCTCCCCGGGTGGGAGAGAACTCGACCCCGTCGAGTGTGTGCTACGAAAGCTCTCATATAGCTCCAGCAGGTCCGGGTCCAGTCTCAGTAGCTCCTCTCGATCGATCCACGTGTCCTCTGTCTCCGGAGTTCCTTTCCAATGGACCAAGTACCGTTGGCGACCTCCATCTTTTGTGGAAATAATCTCATCATCCAGGATGGTTTCAATCTTTTCCGCTCTAGGTAAGTGGGGTAAATTGGGGAGTGGAGGAAGGCTAGGGATCTCACCAGGTGGGGTCACACATAGCTCGTTATGAAGTGGATTGTTGGGGTTTAAATCAGGACCCTCAAAGGCTACTATATCCTCAATATTAAAAGTGGGATTCATATTAAACCCTTCCGGGAGTTCTAGCACATAAGCATTATCGTTAACCTTCGCAAGTATTTTAAAGGGCCCGGCACTTCTCGCATGTAGTTTCTTTACGGACCCAGGAGGAAAACGCTCCGGGCGGATCCGTACCATCACAAAATCTCCCACCTTGAATTCCTTAAATCTCCTTTTCTTATCAGCATGAATTTTATAATCCGTATTGCTTTGTTCAATTTTCTTTTTAATTTCATTGTGTAACTCATGCAAATGGGATGCAAATGCAAATGCAGACTCAGATGTTCTAGTCCTAGGACTCATGGGAACTAGGTCAATGGGCTGATTTGGCTGATATCCATACACAATCTCTGCAGGGCTGAGGCCAGTGGTTCGATTTATAGAGTTGTTGTAAGCAAACTCGGCTATAGGGAGCTTTGAGTCCCAATCCCTAAGGTTTTCTCCTACCAAAGTCCTTAGAAGATTTCCTAGACTTCTATTAACAACCTCAGTTTGGCCGTCGGTTTGGGGGTGAAAAGCAGTGGAAAATTGGAGCTTAGTCCCTATTTTGTGCCAAAGGGTTTTCCAGAAATAACTGGTAAACTTAACATCCCTATCGGACACGATTGTCTTAGGAAGGCCATGGAGTTTAACAATTTCCTCAAAATAAAGCTTAGCGATTCGGGAAGCATCGAAAGTTTTGGAGCATGGGAGGAAATGCGCCATTTTAGAAAATCGATCTACTACTACAAAGACAGAATCATGCTTTCTAGCGGTTTTGGGTAATCCAAGGACAAAGTCCATACTCACATCTTGCCAAGGGCGACTCGGTACTGGTAGAGGGGAGTAGAGTCCAGTGTTCTGTTTCCGCTGCTTGGCTAGTTGGCAAATGTGACATCGCTTTAAGAGTCGTCCGACATCGCGTTTGAGACTGGGCCAGTAAAAACGGTTTTCTAGCGCAGCAATAGTTTTCGCCTGCCCGAAGTGGCCTGCTAAACCTCCTGCATGTAATTCCCAAACAAGATATTCACGAAGGGAGGTTTGGGGAATGCAGAGTTTCTGGGCCTTGAATAGGTACCCATTCTCTACTACAAAATCATCCGTCGAGTGCTCATATCCTGAGGTCAAAAGGGAATAGGTATCCTTAAAGTCCGGGCAGTCCTTATAGTCTTCCTTAAGGCGTTCAAATCCGATAACTTCATTCCTCATCTCTTGGGTGGTCATCAGTCTCCTACTAAGGGCATCCGCAGCTTTATTTTCACTTCCCGCTTTGTGTCTAATCGTGTATGTGTACTCCTGCAAAAACTCGACCCAACGACCATGGCGGGCATTGAGTTTCTTCTGCGAGTTTATATATCTCAAGGCTTCGTGATCAGAGAAGATCACAAATTCTAGGGGCAGCAAGTAATGCCTCCAGTACCTAAGAGACTGGATGACCGCATAAAATTCCTTGTCATAGGTCGAATACCGCTGACGGATGTCATTTAACTTTTCGCTAAAATACGCTACGGGGTGTCCTTCTTGAGATAAAACTCCTCCAATACCGATCCCTGACGCGTCGCAGGTTACTTCGAATACTTTAGAAAAATCCGGGAGACGCATCACAGGGGCTTCCACCATTTTCCTTTTAATGTCCTTGAAGGCTTTAGTGGCAGCAGGTGTCCAATGAAATTCGCCTTTCTTTAGGCAGTCAGTTATGGGTGCCACGATGGTACTAAAATTCCTGATGAACCTCCGATAGAATGTGGCCAATCCATGAAAACTCCGAACATCTCTTATGGTTTTAGGTTCAGGCCACTCGTTGATCGCTCTAACTTTCTCGGGGTCGGCTGAAATTCCTCGAGATGAAATTATAAATCCGAGAAAGGTGACGCTATCAGTGAGAAAGACACACTTCTGAGGGTTTGCGTATAACTGCTCTTTTCTCAGAATCTCACATACTTGCTTCAGGTGTCCCAAATGTTGGTCTACGGTCTTGCTATAGATTAGGATATCATCAAAGTAAACGACTACGAATTTTCCGAGGAAAGGTCGTAGGACTTGGGTCATAATCCTCATGAAAGTGCTAGGGGCATTACTAAGACCAAAAGGCATGACCATCCATTCATACAATCCATCTTTGGTCTTGAATGCCGTTTTCCATTCATCCCCTGGGCGAATCCTAATCTAATGATATCCACTCTTAAGATCCACTTTGGAGAACAGTGTTGCCCCAGTCATCATATCGAGCATGCCGTCTAGTCGGGGAATTGGAAAGCGATACTTAACGGTAATCTTGTTGATAGCGCGGCTATCAACACACATCCTCCAGGAGCCGTCTTTCTTGGGAGTTAGGAGGGCAGGAACGGCACATGGGCTAAGGCTTTCTTTAATAAATCCTCGTTGTAGAAGTTCCTCTACTTGCCTTTTTAGCTCAGCATGTTCCGTCGGATTCATCCGGTAGTGAGGGAGGTTAGGCAGGGATGCTCCAGGAACCAAGTCTATGACATGTTGAATGTCTCTGAGGGGAGGAAGTTGGTCAGGTAACTCCTCGGGGAAGACATCAGCGAATTGTTCTAACAGGGGTCTTACCTTTTCAGGTACTTGTTCTTCGTGATCATCATCCACTTCCCTAGCTACCAGGGTGTATATGGGTGCTCCGTGGTGAATCTCGATGTCTACTTCTTTTGCAGTTAAGAAGTGTAGGCTCTTGTTAGGCTTAGGTGGAATAACCTTAGCTTCGCTCTTATCGGGTCGGGGCTGTGAGGGGATCAACTTAATTTTCTTCCCGTTGTGTTCGAACACGCAGGTGTTCGTCCTCCCATAAATGTGGACATCATTATCAAACAGCCAAGGGCGGCCAAGAATAATCTGACCCACATCCATAGTCAACACGTCACACCAAATTTTCTCCTGATATCCATTGAATTCGAGTGGTATAAGGCTCCTATCTTTAATTTCCATCGAAGTTGAGTTAATCCAAGCGACCTTATACGGGTTTGGGTGAGGTGTGGCTTTAAGGTTGAGCTTAGAGATCATTGCTGATGAGACAGCGTTGATACAGCTTCCACTATCGACAATGACCTTACAGTTCTTATCCCCGATCTTGGTAAAAGTATGGAAAATGGCTGTTCTTCTCCAATCATCACTCGGCTTGGGTTGGGACAGCGCACATCTAACGACTTGCAGGGTGACGGGTTCATCCTCTGTAAAAGAATCTTCCTCTTCATCCACATGGTGAACTACGTCAGTATCGGGTTCCTCCTCGTCGTCGTCGACCTCTTCAATTATGGTGACCTTATAGGGGCTGGAACATTGTGAGGCAATGTGTCCATACCCATGACACCTATAACATTTGGTTCCCGAATTGGGTTTTTGGGTGTCACGTTCTGGGGCTTTACCCTTAAGGTCGGAACGCTGAGGGGCTGAGTTAGTAGTGGGTCGACTACTGGTCGAGTTTGAGGGTCGATTTTGAGGCTGGCTGGTGGAGGAGCGATACGGGTTGGGTCGGGAGTCGAACTACCTAGTGTGGGAATGGGTTTTGGATTCTTCTAGGTCCAGTACCAGGCTGCAAGCGGCCTCTAGTGTGTCTACCCCTCTAGCAAACAGTTCGGTGCGAAGATCTTCCCGAAGGCCAGCTCTAAACATAGACAGGATTTGAGTTGGGGTAGCAGATTCCTCGCCGTTACAACGAATCAGGAAATCGTCGAAGGCGGAGATGTAATCTTTAACTGACTTGCTCCCCTGAGTTAGCCGATTCCACTTATCCAAGAGCTTAGGGTAGTAGGACGGTGATAGGTATTTCCTCCTAAGTTCTTGCTTCATGGTTCTCCAATCGCTTATCGGGTGTTCTCCCCGAGATTCACGCATGTTCTCCAGATTGGTCCAGTAAAGGTTGGCTCGTCCGGTAAGCTTCATTTCAGCGAATCTGACTTTCTTCGCTTCAGAGATGTTGTACCATCTAAAATAGCTATCCATTGACTTGAGCCAGTCTAGGAAAATTTGGGGTTCAAGTGTTCCATCATAAGTCGGTGCGTCGATCCTAATGTTTTTCAAAAGCTGAGCGTCATTGTCCCTCCAAGGATTGTCGTGTTCTACGGGCTCTTGATGATGTCTAGGATTATGACGATAGGGGTCTTGGAAATGTCCTGGATCGCGAGGTTGTTCGCGATCAGGTCGGTTGTCGTCACCATATGGTGAGTGAGGTCTTGACGGTGTATAAATTGCGGGATTCCCGTTACGCTCGATGTTATCTAGTCTGTCACTCGTGTGGCGCCTAAAGTCAGCTAGATCAGTTTGGGTGTTGCGGATTTGTTGAGTAACGGTGCCCAACTGTCCCAAAATAAGGTCAAGGGTAGCTTGGAGATGTTGCGGGTCCATGGGGAAAGTCTAGAGGTTTCCCGAGGAAACGTTGTGTATGAGGGCAGCAAGGATAAGCTCAGGGAGGAGGTCCCAAAGGCTCTTAACTGCTGCAGGAAAAGCAAAGGCAGCAAACTAACACAAGGAGGTTTGCGTCTAGCAAGTGTTTGGTGGGAAGCTAAGCGTGGACAGCAACTAAGATAGCTTTCAGGTTAAAATTAAGTCTCTAATACGTGCAGGTTTTAAGTGGACAGCAGCAGTAAATAACTAGGGAACATTAATCCAAGTGAATTCTAACGTGGGGCCAGCACTTAGGGCTTGTAGAGACTGCAGGGATTAAAGGCAGCAGCTAAAACACGTGTCTAAACTCCCTAATCAGTGAATGTTGGCTGCAGAAATGTAAGGACAGCAGGGGTAATTCAAGTCGAAATTGTTCTAGACACTTAGGAATCTACCAAGCACAAGACCGACACCAAGATGTGAGCTAGAATGTTATAATTCAGATTGATGTTTGCTGGAAATGCACAAAACAGTAACAAAACAGTGAAAATAACTTATCTAATCAATGATATGCATGAAGTTTATGAACTATTGCAAGGAACTAAACCCTAGGATGCTTTCTACGCATGTCAAGCATGGTAACCATGCTCTGATACCAAAAATGATGTGATGCAAAGTGAGTTACACAAGGATTATTAAAGAAAATTAAATTTCAGCTTCACAAATTATTCAACCTTGCATCAAAGTTAAGTCAATTATAAGGAAGTCACGGTGTTCAAGATGCTAGGCAAAGAAACGACAACAAGAGAGCCAAGTCTTTTAAGCAATTGCAAAGGAAAACGTAAAACAAAAGCTAGTAAATAAGATTCCCAAGATTAATACCAAGTTGTTCACACTTTGGGACCGTTAGCACTCTCTTCCTACGAAGACTAAGTTGAGCGGCGGAAGATTGTCCAAGCGAGCAAGGAGGTCGCCACTAAGATGGAAGCGCCAACGAACGTCGCCATGGAAGAAGATCTCGGAGGTGGAGGAGGCACGGTAGATCGACCTTCGATAAGCCAAGTATAGACGGAAAAATGTTCGTCAATTGATTCTATGAGCGTCGGCACGATGCGGGCTAGATAATCTTCGACGGTATCGTCGAAATCAAATCCGACGTCGAAGAATTGTGAACGGAGGATGTCGACCCTTCCGTTGTCGTCGTACTCAAAGCCGTAATTCCACTCGTGCTCGTCCATGCATCCTTGGATTGGATCCGGATGGTGGCCGCAAACAAAATCTCCCAAGGAGGAAGGGTGGGCCGGCGGCTTAGCAAGGAGGAAGGGGGAGCTGGCGGTAGAGCAAGGAGGGGAGGGGGGCGGCCAAGTGAGAAAACTGAAGTTTTCTTTCAGCTTTTGTGAAATTAGGAGGGAGGGATTTAGGGGTTTGAAATTCCAAATAATGTAATGATGGCATTAATTGAAAATTTCAATTATGGAGGGATTAAAGGAGAGCCGGCGGTAGGAAGAGGGGATTAGGGGAAATAAAACTGAAATTATTTCAGTTTTAAGATGAGTGGAGGGAAAATTATTCAAGCCTAATTTGAATTCAAATAGGATTTAGGAAATTAATTGAGCAATTAATGGGATCTCCCATAGGGGGCCGGCGGCTTGGCTAGAGGGGGAGGGAATTGGGGAGAGAGGAAGGGGGGTTTCCAAATAGGATTTGATGACTAGGAAGATTTGAAAATAAATCCATTATCATGCAAATTTTATTTGGATTGATTTTCAAAAACTTTCCAAAAATAGAATTTCCCAATTTGGAAAGTAGTGAAATTTGAAAATCAAATTTCAATGAGGAGTTGGGAGAGGAGAAGAGGAGGAGTGGAGAGAGAGGGTGGCCGGAAGAAAGGTGGTCGGGTGGTGGGCCTAGGGTGGCCGGCGGTTGAGCTCCAAGAATGCAAATTTGCTCACGGAAATTTGGCTCCTTCTCTCGATGGATTGTTGCGTGCGAGAGATGTAGATGGGGAAGATGAAGGTAGTATATAACGATCTCGAGAACTCACTAAGAGATCTCTAAAGGAACTCACAAAGAGATCCAAATGTTGGCACTCACAAAGAGAACACAAAACATAATTTTCATTCAATAATCCAATAATCCCTAATACAAGATACAATGGCCATATAAATAGGCCCAACAGAAAAATAATGCGCAAAGTCTAAAATGCCCCTTGGGGCTACACAAGCAACTATTACCCTCAGGGGTAAAATGGGAAACTACGAAAATACAATCATAAAATGAAAACTGAAAATACAAGTGAGATCAAAAATAAAGGCTAGCAATCTCGGCCGTCGATCTCCGTGGTCGTCTCTGATAAGCGCGCCGAAATCTCCTATCGATGACCTCATCACAATCTCCAAAAAATGCTCCCCTTAGCACCATGCGTCACCTTTGCAACTAGAACCAAATGAAAGAGACGAGGTAATCCTAAATATCAACATGTAACAATATAAATTCACCATTTTATTTATAAATTTAATTATTTTTATTACCATTATAGTTTATTTTTAAATCTAATTATCTTTACATCCAAGTGAAGTTTTCAACGACAATCCATTTTGCATAGGCAATCTCCAACAAATGCTCCCCTTAGCATCATGTCACACTTTTGCAACTAGAACCATATGAAGAGGACAATGCCATTTTAGCTTATAATGATGATAATGATATATATATATATATATATATATATATATATATATATATATATATATATATATATATATATATATATATATATATATATATATATATACACACAACAAAATTTGTAATTTTTTGAATTTTAATAGTTGAACATTGAGCCTAAATATCAACATGTAACCATATAAATTCAAAAATTTATTTATAAATTTAATTATTTTATTACCATGATAGTTTATTTTTAAATCTAATTATCTTTCATAAACGTTCATATAAATTTTGCTTCATCTTTATCCATATATTTTTAATAATTTGAACTATGCTTAAAATAGTGCACATTGTGCCATGCATTATGAAGAGAGTTTATTTTTCAATCTAAATATCTTTCATAAATGTTTTCCAAGTTTGTTTTGATGTACCATGCATATGATGAGGATGTCTGTGCAAAAGTGATGTGCTCTCTAAAAATTTGATGCCATTGATTACTTTTGATTTACTACTTAGTAATGCAACCGAAAAATGATACAATTTGTGTTTGATGATGAAGAATGGAAGGAAATGTTAAACATATTTTTAAGGTGTTCCTAGCCTTGTTTTTATCCAATGGTGGATTTTGAAGGTTGCTTTTATGTTTTTCACGTGCTTACATACCTTCCTTTTGAGGGGATTTGCTACTATGCTTCCTCATATTTATGATTTTGTATCATAGTTGGGATTCGACTGCTCTATTTCCTCTCTATTCACACTATAGCTGGGTTCGATGTTTCACTTTGTAAATCGTTTCACTGTATTGGGGAAGCTTTGCTTCTATTTCATGTGTTGCTTCATTTTTGTTGATGCCCTGCATCAACTTGTTGCAATAGCTGCATTGTTTTCATATTTAGTTTCTTATCCAACTATGGCAGAACTTTGCACAGTTGCAAATACAAAAAAGTTATTATTTTTTGGTTGGCTGAAATCAAGAATTATTGTTTTGGCCAAATTTTGGGATCCCAAAAACCAATTAATTGTGGATCCAATTATGACTATAAATAGCATGTAAAACATTCAATTGTTCAATAAAATTTCATATTCCCATCAACCTTGTGTGTTATTTGATGTGAATTCTAGTAGCGTGGTGCAAATGTTGACAACTTTTATAGGGAACTTTCTACTTCTAACAGCTATGAGACTGATCTTATTAGGTGGCTCCCATATTTATTCTTTTTTTAGTCTACATACTTCAGAATTGATTTTCGCAAGTGATCGGGATTTGTTCAAGTCTACTACAATATGATTTTACTTCTTGCGGTCTGAATCCTAATCACTATTTAGATCTGTTTCTTAAATATTTTATAACTTTTCAGTTTTGTCCTACCTTTAAATTATCATTGGGAGAGTTTTATTTGTTTTCTCTTTTGCATCAAGAGGCAAAATCTTTGCCAAATGAAAAGTTGGTGAATTGTGAATTTCACTCTTTTCTTCCTATTTTTGTGCATCTCATCCTAAACTTGAATTAGAGAAGGCCAATCCCTAAGACGCCATCCATAAATTAATATACCAGAAATTGCTGTTTTGGAATTTAGAAAAAAACAATCAAAGTCAGCAGACCAGGACTAATATACCCTGTTTATTCTACTGTTTATAAAATTCAATAACCAGATACTTCAATAGAAAGAAGCTTTAAAGTCAAGTTGATGAACCGGGTACCCTGACATATTGGCCAATTATCATAAAGAGCTTAAGTCAAGAGAATCAACAAACCCATGAATAGATGATAAAGAGCTTACCTACAATAAAACTCAGGATCGTTTTCATCTCGTATGTCTGCAGGATAGCAAGCATCAACAATCATTCGCCTCCAAGAATTGCCTCTTTTGACCCTCACAACATTCCAAGCATGTGGCATAAAATCAAGATATCCTCTAACAAGCTCGCAAGGAACTGGTGGCTCGGATCGATCACATAAATACTGCAACATTGATGATCAAAACTATGTTAGAACTCCAAGCATTTCTCTCTTCATTTAAGATATTGCTCATCTATGGGATTTAAGTAAATGCTTCCAGGCATTAAGTGGGGAATATTTTGAGTGTATAAGTATTTCTTAAGGGAGTTGGGATTAAAGAGTGGTTCAGGTTTACAACGCCATGACATTTGAAATATAAAAAAAAAAAAAGAGAAAATGGTCCCTTGTCTCTTTATGAAAGACTAAAAATAATCCCTAATTATATTAAAGGATCATTTTGGTCTCTCAACTCCTTAAAGAGATTCCAAAATAGCCCTGTCATGTGACTATTTTAATTTCTTTTTAAAGACTTGAGAGATCAAAATGATTTTTTAATATAGTTGGGGACCATTTTGACCCTTCATAAAGAGACAATAGACTATTTTGATCCTTTTCTCAAAATTAAAAAAAAAAAAAAAACAATAGAAAATTGACCAACCTTCATGAGCACAGCTCTATGCCTACAAACACCAAAGCGCATTGCACCTAAGGGAACTACACTAGAATTGCGGGTTTTCTTAATCACTCGTAAAGAATTTTCACATAATTCATTGAAATCAAATCCACTAACAGTTCCTTCAGCCTTTTTAGGTAGTTCGCTATCATCATAAAGGCTTCCAGTAGAGCAAGTACAGATAAAAGGTTGCAGCTTATCCGACCCAATTATACTTTTTCGCAACCTCAAAACTGAAGTACTTCGGTCACTTCCCCCAAAACAATCAGACACGAATAGAGCAAGAATTGATACTACAGGCAAGTCCTCAAACACTCCATCTTTCACAGGAGCTAAATTACATCTTTGAAAGTTGGACAAAAGTAATCGTGCAGACAAAGCAATTGCATCCAACTCTTCATCCTTCTCTCTGATGAACAAAAAACAAATCTGAAGCTGATTACATTCATGCCAAAGGTTGATACTCAACCTAAACAAATTACATCAAATACTTCAGTGAGAAGTATGCACTAACAAACCTGTCGAGAAGAATAACTTCCCGTGAATCAATGCAAACACACTGTTCATATTCCTGCAATGACTTGAAAGGCCGATCTCTCCCTGCATCATAGAAGCCATCTGGGAGGTGGTCCTCAATGCTACAGAAGGACTCCACACAATACTTGTTGGCTATGTATGAACAGTCAACAACAGGCTTACGAAACTTGCTTGGCTTAGGGTTGTCGAGATCCTTATCAGAATGCCTTTTTGATTTCGTGGTAAGATTAGATGCTTCAGAAAAAGAGTATTTATCAATAGAATTCAGCTCATCAACAGAACAATGAGGATAAGGAGTATTTATTTCCTCATTTTCACAATCATAGCCCTTGTTTGAGATAGCAGAATTAGTAAAATGCGAACAATCATCCCCTTCTGAAATTTCAGATATGTTAAACCTGGTATTATTTTCATTTTCAGAACAGCAAAATTGAGGTAAAACCGAATGTTCCCTAACAAGATCACATATGCCACTTTCAGTGTCTACTGTTATCTTTTTCAATGAAGATTTTGACTTTGCAGAACTATCTAATAATTTTACTTCATCGTCGTCAACTTGAATCTCAGAATTACTATCCTCTACCACATATGATCTGCAGCAATTACTTTCTTCACCCATGATTACAGACATATCATCAGTATGATCCGAAACTCTGCACTTCCTACTATAGTTCAAGCGTTCTTGGCGAGCCCTCTGTTGGAGATCATCCCGTCGTTTCCACCCCTTCTTCCTTTTCTGTGATACAAGGCATCTACAACTGGAATGAAGCTCAGTACACAAAGCTGAAGACATGCCATGGCAACCTGATACAGAAAGGAGAGTTAGATCACAAAACTTGTATGAACTGAATCTTACAAAAAGAAGGAAAGTAATTCCTGATATTACCATTGCATGATTGACACATTTGTACCATATGCACACCAACATCACTGAGACCCGGTTCAACTGATGATCCACAGGCCTCACCCTTAGAAATATCTTCTCCATTTCCTTCAAGATTGCAGTTAATCCATGATGGGATTTGGCAATGATAGGGAAGCTTGTTGTACTTAAAACAGCAAAATAGTTAAGCACTGAAAAGTGTTAGACAGATAGAAGTACATAGAATGCACAATACAAACATAAACCGCATTTACAACAATGTAATTAGGGTGCAATAAAAGTCAGAATATGGTATGGGACAATTTCCTCTAAAGGAAAAAAAGTGAACCTCAGTTGATTTATGCAACAGTTTTCTCTTAATTCATTACATCCAAATTTGAAGAAATGTAACTATTGAAATCAAGTGCAAAACAAATAAATTATTAATGTAACAGAAAAATACCCATATGGTATGCCAAACTGCCGCCAAATGCAAACAACATGGGAATTTATGCCTCCAACAAACAGAAAATATAGCAGAGAAAACTGCACACTGTGCTTTCAAGTTTAAAAAATAAAACTACGAAGCAACTCAGCAAATTATGGTCATGCATCAATTTTCACAGCAACATCTAAAAAATAAGAATAAAAGGTTGGTATCCAGATAGGAAGTAACATGAGATACCTGAAGATTTAAATATTGGAGTGCATCCATGGAACTAAACTTAAGGGATGCCAATGAAGTCAGCCTGTTATTAGATAAATCTAATTTTTCCAGGCTCCGTAAAGATGAGATTCCAAGAGGTAAATCCACTAATTTATTATTAGCAACTCTTAATGATTTAAGAGCAACTAGGCCAGCTAAATCATCAGGTAAGTTCTTTAACTTGTTGAAAGAAAGATCAAGCTCCTCAAGTTTTTTAAGGTGGCCAATCTCTGGAGGCAGGTATCTGCAAATAGAGAAAAGGACGCAATATCACAAAAAAAATCTAGCATTTCTACGACCAATCCACAAGAAACCAACTGAAAATAACATTTAAAGGTACTTAAACTTGATAAAAATAAGCTTATAATATATGTAGCATGGCATGCTCATAGTTTAGGAAACCAATTAATACTGTTGAGTACATATTTCCTTTTTCATAATAAAACTTATTTCATGAAAATATTATAAATTAAATTAAAGATATCATAGTGGGATAAAGGCTTGATGTTGTTGTTGTTGTTGTATATCATATTGTTTGCATTTTGTAATTTTAGTATATTAAGTACATAAAAATGAAAACATAATCATTAAAATTGTGATCATGTCCATGAAGTTATCAAATATCTTAAAATTAATTTTTTAACCTCAAAACTAAGAACAAAAAATGTGTTTTTGAATATGATATTTTAAAATTGTAATTTTAATAATTAATAAAATGGCAGAAACGGAACTGAAACTGAAAACCTAAACCATCGAAGCCGCCCACCAAGACCATCGAAACTGAAACTTTCACCATGGAAGGGAGACTGAAATTGAAAACCTTAGTATATTCTATTTTCTCGCATCATCAATCACTTGGCATTCATAATCGCAATAAAATAAAATAAACTAAAAGAGCTACAAGAGTGTCGAGTGGAAAACGTAGATGGCAACAATGCCTGAATACAGGTGGAATTTATTAACCCTGTCCTTTAATTATTATTCAGCATATCCCCTTCCCTTGGGTACTAGAATCCAAAAATAATAATTTCGTGAACAAAGTAACCCAAGGATAAATAAGTACCTAATTGAAAAATGACAGATGGAAAGCTTGGTGAGGCATTTGAGACAAGAGATGTCCCCCAATATAGAGAAAGCCGTCAGCTTCGCGGGAACCCTACAGAGTTCAAGATCTCTCAAAGACTTCAGCTTTTGCAACGAAATGCCAGATAAGCCTGGCAAAGAGACCTTCACATGCAGACTTTCGAGCTGCTTAAGATCGCCAATCTCCGGTGGCAAAATCTCAATCTCATTAGCGAAGAACTTAAGCGTCTTCAGCCTCCCCAGTCCTCCAATTGACCTCGGAATTAAGTGAAATGTATTGTGGTAGAAGTATAGCCCCTGGGTCGAAGAAGGCGGCGGCAGTCTCTCAAAAGGAGACAGGTCCCACGAATTACCGGAAACATCGACCACCTTCTCTTCACCAGATGGGGAGGAGCATGCCTCTTCTCCCCCGTTCAGCCGCTCCTCATCGTTAGCGTCGTTGGAGTCGATAGCGACAAGCTCTAAGCGCCCCGAAGACTCCATTCCAGTTGAAGAAGCTCAAAATCATACAAACAGAACGCCGAGACGGGGCTGGGGGTTCACTGATTAGCGCGAGTTCAGCGACTAGGGTTTCGTAGGAGCAAATCGAGCAACTACAGAAACTGCGAAACCCTAGAAAAACGCGAAATAAAAGGAGAGACGATATTTTGCAGAAAAAGTACGATATTAGTACAACGGTGGGAGCTAGCAGATAATTTAGCGAAATTGAAGGGCGAATTTGCCACTAAGAAATTAGAGAAATTACGAGTTCGGGATTTGGCCGTTGATGGCTGGTTTTTTAACATTTCTTTCTTCTTCTATATTTTTAGTTGGCGAAGGGTATTTTGTAGTTTCGATGAAAAGAACGGTTATTTATGAGTCGTAAATAATAAACTGATTGCAGAGACTTTTACTTTAAGAAAAACATAAATTTGAAATATTTTCCCAAAAAAATTGAGAAAATAAAATTTATTATAATATAAATTAAATTCTATCATATTTATTTAAGTTTGATGATTATTACGTTATATTATATATATATATATATATATATATATATATATATATATATATATATATATATATATATATATATATATATATATATATATATATATATACTTTATTTATTTATTTTAAAATAGATGTACACTATATTCATATTGATGTATCATAATTTCATAAGCTATTAAAATATAGTTAAAAAAGCTCTTTTGATTGGAATGTATGGCCATATATATCTCATAATATACATAATTTGTCAAAAAGGAGTTTGTGTAGAGAACAATTACCCCTGAAGTTTTGAATGTTATTCAAAGGACAAGGTTTGAACAAAATTGCAAGTTTGAATGGCAAATTGGGAATTTGAATAATTGATTTGATGTAGAACTACGAGTTCTTTCATGATGTGAACCAAGATATTCAAATTCAATTCATGTTTGGTTCAAATTAGGTATAAACTAGGTTAAAACTATTTTGGGGGCTTCAACTTTAAAAAGCTATTCGCAAATACAATAGGTGATACATCATGGGATACAATTTCATCTAAAATAAGCTTTCATGTATATTCTTTCAAATAAATATATAGTAGGTATATTTGGCCAATTATATGTATTATGAGGCACATGAAGTCAAAATTTTCTTTTTAATTTTGCTAAAAAAATTTCCAACCTTTGATTTTACTAATTTAATTATACATTCATCAAATACATGTTGATACAACAATAACAACAACAACAACAACAAGCCCTTGTCCCACTACGTGGGGTCGGCTACATTAATCATTTTTCGACATTGTGTCCGATTAAAAGTCAATCATTTAAATCTAATAAAGAAATATCATTTCTAATATTTTCTAATCAAGTCTTTTTAGGTTTACCTCTACCATTCTTAACATAAGTCAAATCTAATATCTCAACTTTCCTAACTAGGTCATCGGAAGGCCTCCGTTTAATGTGACCAAACCATCTAAGGCGACTCTCTTTAATCTTATCTTCCAGTGGAGCTACTCCAACATTTCACGTATATGCTCATTTTGTATCCTATCTCTAAAGGTCAAGCCACTCATCCACCTAAGCATCCTCCTCTTTGCAACACTTAACTTAGTATTATGATTTTCTTTTAATGGCCAACATTCGACACCATAAAGCATTGCAGGTCTCACCACCATCTTATAGAATTTTCTCTTAAGTTTGAGGGGGACTTTTCTATCACACAATAAGCCCGATGCATTCCTCCACTTCAACCATCCAACTTGAATTCTGCTGATAATATCCCCATCTATTTCACCATCACTCTTAACAATAGATCCAAGATATCCAAAACGTGTACTCTTATTAACGACTTGATCGCCCAAAGTCACAATCCCCTCACTAGGTCTATTGCTACTAAAATTACACTCCATATATTCAATTTTAGATCTACTCAAGCGAAATCCCTCTATAGTCTTATCAACAAGAAGAATATCATATGAACAAAACTAATTATATTTTGGATTATAATACTTTATTTTTCTTCTTTGTTTCCAACTTTTGAAATTTAAACTGAAGTTGGATTGATTAAAAAAGCTACTCTTAGATATAGATTGGAAATTTTTCATAAAACAATATATGAAGAACATCTTTCAAGCTCTCTTATGGTAAAAAAAGCCTATCTTGTGATCTTTCAATTTTAGCCACTAAATGCAAAAATGTTTGCCATCTTTTTTACATATAGTTATAAGAAATTTAAATCATTATATTTCATACATATAAATATAAGATAAATTAAGATCAACTTATAAAAATATAGTATATTTTTTAGGTAGAAACCCGTGAAGGAAAAAATTATAAGGCTTGCCCTAGTTGAAATAACTTCAATTGTGTATATTTTAGATCATAAATAATGTCCTTCCACATACTTGAGGAATATGTTAATTTAATATGGGAGATATGAATTATAGATTATGGATTCCATTGTAGAAGTTGAAAAAATATTGAGGTATTGAATTTAACTTCATAAAATGGTAATTTGTTTTATCATTCTCCTTAGAATAGGGGAGAGAGATTGAGAAGTTTAGCATAAGCTTTGGTGTTGGTGTCATATGTCAACATTGAAGGTTAATGGAAAGTTATATCCAAGTTAGTGATGGGAAGCGTCAAGGACAATGTCACGACCCGACCCGACCCGAGACGGATCCCGTTCGCACCGGGCCGCGACAGAAAATCTAACCAGGATCTGGCTTTGGAATTTGCTTTAGAACTGAATCTTCCAAATAATTTTAACTCAAACAGACACACAAACACAGAGCTACTATGAATCATCAAACACAGCGGAAATAAACATTTATCTTTTCTTTTCCTCAAAACAATCATCTACAAATACAGTACATGGCTTTTAGACAGAACAGAAAAGCCATGACTGTACAAAAATCAAAAGGTATAAAACAATACCTATAATGATCAGACTCTGAAATCTATTCCTGAACTTCCTTCCCTTTCCTAGAACCTGAAAACTACCAGAAAACAAGAGTGAGCTCAACAGCTCAGCAAAGCAACAAACCTCCAATCAAAATTCTCAGAATCTCAAAACCAACACATCAGACAAATCCGTACAGAAATCAGAACAGAATCGGACAGTTATCAAATCGGACAAATCAGAACGAAATAGATCAAATCAAACAGAACTGTACGGAAACAGAAATCGTATCAAATCAGAAACAAAACAGATCAGACAGATCAAATCAGAAACGGAATCGTACAGAAATCAGAAGTTCAGATCATATCGGAACAGAACAAAATCGTATCAGAATCATATAAGAATCATATCATACAGATCGAAATCAGATTCATATCGTACGGAAATCAGAATCTGATTTGCTTACAGAACAGATACGGAAATCAGAATCATATCAAATCAGATATCAGATATTTAATTAATAGCTAAATGCCCTGACACTGACGGAATTTCTACGGATTCCGGCCCCTTATGCCTCCCTTTGTGCTCACAGCACCAGAACAGATGTGCTTATCGCACCAGAATACATATATAGTGCTTATAGCACCTAAACAGATTTCCTCGGATCTGGAACTTAACAGAATTTAGATTTCATATTGAGCTCATTTCAGATTTCCCAGACACTAACTGAATCTCATAGGATCCAGGCCCCTAGACCTGTCAATATTGGACCGACCCGAAAACCCGATCCGAACCCGACCCGTAATTTTCGGGTTTGGGTTGACCCGAACCCGAAGCGGGTCGGGTTCGGGTTCGGAAAACTGACCTGTTTGCAAAAACGAGTCGGGTTCGGGTTGACCCGACGGGTTGCCGGGTCAACCCGAAAACCCGTTTAACTTAAAATTTTTTTATTCCCGCCTCTTTGCCCGCTGCTTCTGCTGTCTCGAGCCGCCTGCATGTGCAGGCCCTGCACCGTCAGCAGTCAGCTGACGCCTGACGAGGCCAGCCTTTTTGGCTTTTTCCACGGGTCGCGAGTCCGAGACTCCGAGTCGCGTCGACGCGACCCCAGGCCCAAGCGAGGTCGCGAGGGGCAGTCCGAGCGGAGCGGGAGGAGGCTGGCCGGCGTTGCCGCGCGGCCCGGGCCCGCGCCTTTTTCACGCCGCGTCCGCAGGTGAGCTGGTGAGGTCCGCGAGGAGCGGAGCCGCGGAGGACCGAGGACGGGAGGAGGCTGGCCGGCGTTGCTGTCAATCTTTTTCCGCGGGTCGGGTCGGGTTGACCCGAACCCGAAGCGGGTCGGGTTCGGGTCCGAAAAATTAACCCGTTTACAAAAACGGGTCGGGTTGACCCGAACCCGAATAATGTCGGGTCAATTCCGGGTTGACCCGAACCCGACCCGTAACCCGAAATTGACAGGTCTACAGGCCCCTTATAACTCCCTTTTATAGCATATACAGATAGCATATTAATTCAGAAGAAATTCGGACAAATCAGAAATCAGACAAAAATCGGGCAGCACAACGGCAGTATACGGAATTTACACAATTTTTCCTGAAAATCAAAATTCACCAAATTTGCACAGAATATAGATAACAACATTTCAAAACATTTATTCTACTGCACAGATAATTTTCAATTTCACAGAAAAATCCAGTCGACTAAAAACACAGTCGAATCAAAAATACCCGGACAAAAATCTTCAGAAAATAACCAAAATTTGCACACTCGGCACGTCAACAATATACAGAAAGTTACACGGTAAAAACTGAACCAATCAAAAGATACGGACGAAAATCACTAACGAAAACAAAATCCGGACAGAAAATACCGTCAAACACGACGGTTCTGAAAATTGAGAAAGGCGGAATGTGCCTTACCTTGCGTACAGCAATTTCCTGAACAATCTCGTCTGACGAAAACAGCTCCGCGTCGCCCGAAAATCAACTTTTCCAAAAAGCTTTTCAACTTTCTCTCTCCTCAAGAGATATTTTTGTTTTAATAAAATTTTCTCTCTCTTCAAATCGACTAATTTCAGCTTTATCATACTCAGATCGGCCCGGCCGATCGCCAGATCGGCCCGGCCGATCGCCAGATCGTCCCGGGACGATCAGACCAATTTTGATCATCCTGGACAGTTCCAAGAACTATGTTCCGGCCGATATTTTTAACAGTGCCAATCGGCCTGGCCGATGCCTAGATCGGCCTAGACGATGCCTACAGGAAAACACCTGGAACAAATCTGGGCAAATTCTGGAGCAAATTCTCAACTGATCGTCCCAGGACGATCCCAAATCGTCCTGGATGATCCTGGAGCAGATTTTAATATTACAATCTCCCCAACTTCAGAAAAATGTCGTCCTCGACATTCTTCAATCCAAACTCAGTCAAAATAAGTACGGGTATGACTGTCTCATGTCAGACTCCTTCTCCCAAGTCGCTTCCCGTGCAGTCCGGTGCTTCCACTGGACTTAAACCATCGGAATCTGTTTATTTCTTAACTTTCGGACGTCGTATGCCAAAATCAACTCTGGCTCTTCCTTGTACGCCAGATTCTCTTGAATCTCAACTTCATCAGCTGATACCTTCTTCCCAGAGTCGGATACCCACTTCCTCAGAGTGGACACATGAAACACATTATGCACATCAGGCATCGAATCAGAAAGCAACAGTCGGTAAGCAGATTTTCCAATCCTTTCCAAAATTTCAAAAGGTCCAATATACCTTGGACTAAGCTTGCTCACCTGACCAAATTTGCTCACACCCTTCATCGGGCTGACTTTGACATACACAAAGTCACCAACCTGAAACTCGACAAACCTGTGCTTCTGATTGTAATACTTATGCTGTCGATCCTGAACAGTTTTCAATCTTTCTTTAATCAAATTGATCTTCTGAACAGTTTCATCAGCAAAAGTGACTCCCAAAGCCTATCTATCTCCGACCTCCGTTAGAGTCAAAGGAGTACGGCACTTCCTGCCATATAGAGCCTCGTACGGTGCCATACCGATATTGGACTGGAAACTGTTGTTATAAGCAAACTCAATCAGCGGGATATGATCTTCCCAGCTTCCGCCAAAGTCCAAAACACAAAGCCTCAACAGATCTTCCAGTACCTGAATAGTCCTCTCAGACTGTCCGTCGGTCTGAGGATGAAAGGCTGTACTGAAATGCAGTTTCGTACCTAAGCCTTGCTGAATGCCTTTCCAAAGTCTGGAAGTAAACCGTCCATCTCGATCAGAAACAATCACTCGAGGCACACCGTGCAATCTGACTATCTCTTTCACATATATCTGTGCCAAACGATCCACCGGATCGGTCTGCCTGATCGGAAGAAAATGGGCGGACTTCATCAGTCGATCTACTACCACCCAAATAGCGTCGTTTCCTTGTCTAGATCGAGGAAATCCCATAGCAAAGTCCATCGTCACCTCCTCCTACTTCCACTCAGGGATAGGCAACGACTGCAACAGTCCACCTGGTCGCTGATGCTCTGCCTTCACCAACTGACAGACTTCACATCTCGACACAAACTCTACATCTTTCTTCATTCCAGGCCACCAGAACAAAAGCTTCATATCAGCATACATCTTACCACTGCCTGGATGAACAGTGTAGCCTGAATGGTGAGATTCGTACAGAATCTCCTGCCTCAAATCTCCAAACACAGGTACCCACAACCTGTTCTTACAGAAAATAGCACCAGAGTCATAAATTCAAAGTTCAGGAGTCTTACCAAATCCAATCTGAGCAATCAACTTCGAATAATCAGAATCTGACTTCTGGGCTTCTTGAATCCTTATTTCCAAAGTAGACTGAATGCTCATTTGAGCCAACTTCAAATCATTGGAGGGAATCACCTCCAACTGCAATCGTTCCATATCACGTATCAGGAAATCATCAAAAGTAAGCTGAATACCTGATACTCCAGAAGACTTCCTGCTCAGAGCGTCCGCTATCACATTCGCCTTCCCAGGCTGGTACTGAATAGTCAAATCATAGTCCTTGATCAACTCAAGCCATCTTCTCTGTCTCAAATTCAAATCCTTATGAGTAAAAATATACTTCAGGCTCTTATGATCAGTAAAGATCTCACATATGACACCATACAGATAATGACGCCAAATCTTTAAAGCAAACACAATAGCAGCTAACTCCAAATCATGCGTTGGGTAATTCTTCTCATGTGGTTTCAACTGTCTCGAAGTATAAGAAATTACTTGACCATGCTGCATCAAGACACATCCCAGTCCTTTCAGTGAAGCATCACTGAACACTTGAAATCCTTCCGTACCCGACGGAAGTGCTAACACTGGAGCTGAAGTCAGACAATCATTCAATCTCTGAAAACTAGCTTCACACTCCGGTGTCCAAATAAAAGGTACTGACTTCTGAGTCAATCTCTTCAGAGGAGTCGAAATCTGTGAAAATCCTTTCATAAATTTCCTGTAATACCCGGCCATGCCCAAGAAACTACGTACCTCAAATACCGTAGTCGGCCTTGGCCAATCAGCAACCGCCTGAATCTTCTGAGGATCAACAGAAATGCCTTCTCCGCTCACCACATGCCCTAGAAAAGAAATGCTCTTCAGCCAGAATTCACACTTGGAGAACTTAGCATACAGCTGATGCCGCCTCAAAGTCTCCAATACAATCCTCAAATGTCTGGCATGATCATCCTCAGATGCAGAATATACCAGAATATCGTCGATGAAGACGATCACAAACTGATCCAAATACTCCCTGAATACTCGGTTCATCAGATCCATGAAAATAGCAGGCGCGTTGGTTACCCCAAAAGGCATAACCAAGAACTCATAGTGCCCGTACCGAGTACTGAAAGCTGTCATCACTACATCAGCTTCCTTCACCTTCACCTGATAGTATCCGGATCTCAAATCAATCTTCGAAAATACTGAAGATCCGGAAAGCTGATCAAACAAGTCGTCAATCCGAGGCAAAGGATACTTGTTCTTGATCGTGATCTTATTCAAATCTCTGTAATCCATACACATACGGAGTGTCCCGTCCTTCTTCTTCACAAACAAAATAGGTGCTCTCCAGGGCGAAACACTAGGACGGACAAAGCCTCTGTCAACCAACTCCTGAAGTTGAACTTTCAATTTAGAAAGTTCTTTCGGTGCCATCCTGTACGGAGCTTTTGATATAAGAGCGGTACCCAGAAAAACATCGATAGAGAACTCCACATCTCTATCCGGAGGTAAACCAACCAACTCCTCAGGAAAAATATCAGCAAACTCCCGTACCACAGGGATCTCAGAAACAGAACCAACCTCCAGGTTCAGATCCCGCACCGAAGCCAAAAAGACTGTACATCCCTTCTTCCACATCCTGCTCACCTCTAACACAGAAACCAGACTGGAGAGAACACCTCGTAATCCCTGAAATACAACTCTCTCTCCAGCCACAAACAAACTCACTTGCTTCTTCAGACAGTCAATCTGAGCCTCATACAGACTCAGCCAATCCATGCCCAGAATCAGATCATATGAAGAAATCGGCAACAAAATCAAACTTAATTTCCACTTCTTGCCAGAAATCTTAATTTCACAAAAACAAAACTTCCGAGCAATCAAGTTACTTCCAGCCGGCAAAATCACGGAAAAAGAAACCGGAAGTAAAATGGAATCCAAACGTAAAGTCTCAAAACAGTGCTCGGACAAAAAAAGAGTGACTCGCTCCAAAGTCAAACAAAACACGACAGGGCTGATCAGAAATGTAAATCATACCTGTCACAACATCTGGAGCATCACGAGCCTCCTACTAACTCAGGCTGTAAACTCGTGGCTGAACTGGAGCAGGAGCTGAAGCAATAGAACTACTCTGCTCCCTCTGAACCGTAGGTGGTCTCCGTGGTCCAGAACTAGAACTACCACCTCTACCAGAAAATCCCTCAGGGCGAGGAGGAACAGTCCTCGGTCTTCCTGCTGAACTGATAGGTCTAACAGAACCCTCTGATCGGAACTCAGAATGCCGATCAAATCCAGCCTGTGGACACTCTGCAATCCGATGTCCTGGCTGACCACATCGGAAGCACAGACCAGCCATCCTGTAGCACTGGCCAAAGTGTCGTCGTCCACAACTCTGGCACACATGTGCCATACTGACTGATCCAAAACTCGTCGTACTGGTAGCGGTACCAGACGACCCTCCGCTCCTCCTAGAGTCTCCAGATCCTGAGCCAGAAACAAATCTCTTCTTCCCAGAGGAACCACTGCCAGAAGTCTCACCTCCAAATCTCTTCCTACTCGCAGTCCACCGCTGCTGAGTAGCCATCAGGTCATTCTCTATCAAACGAGCTCGCTCCACAAGCTCAGAGAAGTCAGTGATCCAAAACGGTATCAGGGGCTGCCTCAAGGTATCTCGTAATTCCCTCAGAAATCTGTAGCATCTCTCAGCAGAAGTGCTAACCAGCTGCGGAGCGTACCTGGCTAATGCAGTAAACTCAACCTCGTACTGCATCACCGTCTTGCTCCCCTGAACAAGTCTCAGAAAAGTCTCCTGCATCTGCTGTCGTGCAGAAGGGGGAACAAACCAATCCGAAACACCTCAGTGAACTCTTCCCAAGTGATCAAAGAGTTCAATCTGCCCTGAAATCTGGCCTCCTGCTGGCCAACCCACCAGTGCTCAGCCTCTCCATCCAGCAGAAACACTGCTAACGGAACCTTCCTATCCGCAGGACACTGCATTCCATCAAAGGTCTTCTCCAATCTCCTCAGCCACTCCTCGGCTGCTCTGGGCTCAACAACGCCCTCAAACCTCGGAGGTTTCAACCTCAGAAACAACTGCAAATATCTATCAATGTCATCAGATCGGACGGTAGAAGCTCTGCTCTGAGTCTCGCTCATCATCTGAGCAACAAGTGTAGCAAACTGAGAAAGCGTGTCAGCACCGACCACTGGGGCTGTACTCCCCACTGGTGCTGCCTGACTAGAACTCTGCCCGTCTGTCATGTCTGGGTCTGGCTGATCCATACAGAAAAATCTAAAAAATCCAAAAAACTATCACAAAAACAACACAATAAAAAACCAAACAAACCAAAACTACCCCCAGACAGACTCACTGATCACTTCCTATAGCTCTGTTGTACAATCCAACTGTTGACCTCATTTTTGTATGAGGTCACTAGGGATCCATCTAGATTCCAGATCAATCCTGACCCTACATCAATCTAGATTTTAGATCCTAGGATCTATCTTGACCTTATGATTCTTTCATATCAATCTAAAACCTAGGATTCTCTTAGATCCAGACCTTAGGATCCATCCTAGATCCTAGGACCCTAAAATCTCTCCATACCCTAGATAAATCCTAAACTTAGGACCTAATCCAGACCCTATGATAAGATCCACACTTTCAAACTCAAAATACAGTTCAAATCCAGAATCCAGACCCAAATCCAATGCTAAAAGGCCAAGTTCTAAAAGTCTTTTTCAGCAAATTTTCAAACACTTCAAAATAAATCAATTGACCTCCGATTCAGAGTCTGTCAGTTGCATACTGATGGGACATGTCTCTGAAGGAAACCCTCCAAATTTGAGCCCATTCTGAGGTCTCTAACCCCAGAAACTTAATCAAAATCCATAGGCTGCAAAACCTTCAAATATTTACGGCCTATGCCACTGGATCTGCCATCCAGTGGATTTTGACCTTAGAGCCCTCTCCAAAGCCTCTAATTACTTCCAGACCCTTAATTATGACTCACTGAACATTAAACTGCATTTTGGTTGATCCATTTTGGCCCCCAGTTGACCAGGGGTCAAAATGACCAAAATACCCCTATGGGGGCTCAAATGGTGATTTCAAACCAAATGAACTCCGAATTGAACGCAACCACATCCAGCAAGTTTCAAATATCAAACCAAACCTGTTGGACCCATTTCCAGGTCCTGGGTCAACCTGGTTGACCAAGTCAACTCAGTTGACCCAAACGACCCTTTAAGGATCCAAATAGGCCTTTTGACCCAAATGACCTCTCCAGGCCATGGAACCACTTCCATTGGTCTTGAAACGTCATTTGAAACCTGTTGGACCCATTTCCAAGTCCTGGGTCAACCTGGTTGACCAAGTCAACTCAGTTGACCCAAATGACCCTTTAAGGATCCAAATAGGCCTTTTGACCCAAATGACCTCTCCAGGCCATGGAACCACTTCCATTGGTCTTGAAACGTCATTTGAAACCTGTTGGACCCATTTCCAAGTCCTGGGTCAACCTGGTTGACCAAGTCAACTCAGTTGACCCAAATGACCCTTTAAGGATCCAAATAGGCCTTTTGACCCAAATGACCTCTCCAGGCCATGGAACCACTTCCATTGGTCTTGAATTGTCATTTGAAACCTGTTGGACCCATTTCCAAGTTCTGGGTCAACCTGGTTGACCAAGTCAACTCAGTTGACCCAAATGACCCTTTAAGGATCCAAATAGACCTTTTGACCCAAATGACCTCTCCAGGCTATGGAACCACTTCCATTAGTCTTGAAATGTCATTCGAAATCTGTTGAACCCGTTTCCAGATCCTGGACCCAGCCGGTTGACCAAGTCAACTAATTTTGGCTTAAGGGCCCATTAAGGGCCCATTAAGCCTTTTTGACCTAAATGAACCATTTAACCATGGAATCAGCTTTACTAAGCTTCAAATATTGTATCAAACCCACCTGGATCAAACCCACATCCTGGGTCAACCTGGTTGACTCAGTCAACCTAGTTTGACCGAACCAACCCTTAAGGCCTCCACTTTGAATTAAATTCCAAATCCACTCAATTCTTTGTCAAACCCTTTCTATGCTTCATAATCAATCTCCTAAATCACCTTGGTTGCCACCTCACCCTTGGTCAACCAGTTGACTGGTCAACATAGTGAACAAACCTCCTTAAGAGGCTTAAATGCCTCAAATGGCTTGATCCAAGCTAGCCCATTCCCCACCAATCCATTTCAGCAATTCTAAACTTTCCCTCACCTGCCACCTCAGCCTCCTTTGACCAGTTGACTGGTCAACATTGTCAAACCCTCATTTAAACCTCTTAAAGGGAGCACCATCATGTGCTAAACCCCTTTTCCTCCATTGGGGCTGCTTTAGGCCGACCCCCCTTTTGGTTTAAAGCTCACTCAGAGCTCCCCTAACAAAGATCAGGCCCTGGTTTAGCCTCAAATGGCAGTGGTCCCCCCCACCTCCCTTAGCTTGGCCAATGGTTGGAGGGCCTTTCCCAGCCTTTCTCCCTGCCACCTGATGGCTTGGGACACTTGTCCCTCATCAGGGAGAGCCCCCTGATGCATCCCAGCCATCCATTTGGCTTGGGGACGTTTGAATAGGGAAAAGAGGGCCTAATGCCTCTCATTCTAACCCTAACCCTCTCTCTCCACTTAAGCTCTCTCAAGCCCAGCCCCCTGTTCCATTGAGCTCCCCAGACATTTCCCAACTCATCCCCACTCAAATCCGGCCAGTCAAAGCGGTGGCCGACGATCTTCCGGCGAACTCAAGCTTCAATCGGTCCAAGGCTTTTACAAGGAGATTCGTGGAGCATTGGAGCGTGGATTCAACAGGACAAATAAACGTGGACAGTCTACAAGTTCAGAGAATCCAAAAACGGTCCAAACCGTCCTTTGAATCGCTGTAAAACTCTAACCCTAGTTTAAGACACCTAGTTTAAATAACGTTTCGTTTAGTGAATATTGTGCTAAAAAATTGGTTCCCCATTATTTCTGTTCATCTATATAATTTATATTTAAAATTTTATCAAATTTCATTAAGTGTATCGAGAGAACGAGCGAAAAAACAAATCCTAGGGCGTTACTAGTGGTCTCCGACGCATGCACGCTCTCTTGACCGTTGATCGCTCGATCAACGGTCCAGATCAAGCCGTTCGATGCTCTGTTCCAGCCGTGTTTTTGATTCGGCGTTCGGCTTTTGGTCCAACGGCATCTGGGCCGTTGTTCTGAACCGCGGGATCGAGCGTCAACCGTCTGATTTCCCGTCTGTAGGATCAGATCGCGAGATCTGATCAAAACCATTGATCCCGAAATGCGGAGGATCGGACGGTCGCCATCGCCTGCCTACGTGGTTAAGTGAAACCGTGTGAGGCATCCGGCGCGTGACGCGTGTCAGCCGCCGCCGCCGCGTGTTTCGATCCAGCGAATCCCGCTGTGCCACGTGGCTACCCGCGCCGCCGTTTCTTTTAAAATGATTTTAAAATCATTTTAAAAGCAGAAAAACTTTGAAAAATTATTTAAAATTTAATATAAGTCCAAAAATTAAATGTAAGGTATCAAATTTTTCAGAAAAATAAGGCCTTTAATTTAAAAATAAAATTTCTTTGAAATATTCTATATATTTTAAATAAATTTTAATATAAACTATTAAGTTATTTTAATTATTATTTAATTACAATAAACCCAATATTTTTTTAAATTTTTAGAGAAATTATTTTAATCTATTTTGAATTTTCAGAGAATAACTAAAACTTAATTTAATATTAATTCTTAAGGTTCAATTAATTTTAAATAATTTTAAATGCTTTAATTAACATTGAACTTTAAAAAAAATTCATATTAAATTCAAATTAACTCATATAAATTTGAATAATATATCAATATTTTTTTTAGAATTTTAAATGTTTTAATTTAAAACTATTTGCAAAATTTTAAAACTCAATTTATTTTCATTAATTTCAATTATTTGATCATATTTAATATTTAATTATTATTTAATTAAATATTATATTAAATATTTTGGAAATTAAAAATTTATTTTCAAATAACTTTGGAAAATCAGTGGATCTCTCAATCCTTAAAAAACATTTTAGTTTGATAATATTTTGAATTACTTTATATATATATATATATATATATATATATATATATATATATATATATATATATATATATATATATATATGTTTATGTATTTATATATTTTAAAACTATTTTAAAACCTTTTTTTAAAAAAAAATTTTGAACCTTTTAGAGATCCACCTTAAAATTTTAAACATAGATCGAGCATATGTGAATGGAAATTATGGGGATTAACTAGTGCATAGTTGTGCTTTAACTCTTCACTAATTAAGATTTAAGTTAAGTTAATTTTGTTAGTTCTTACATGCTTAGATTATACACACACCACCTAGTCTAGGTTCTCCTAGATTTAAGGATTTGAGTATGATTCTTATGTGTTTAATTCATGCTTGTTCAAGGGTTAGAGAAGATTTGATTTGAACCTATTCAAACTTAGTGTCATTAAGGACAATGATTAAGGACTTGTTTAGAGAACTTAGAATATTTTCAATAAATTAAGATTCATCTCATTTAAACTTGAAATTTGAACCACTTGAACTTGGTGACATTCTCAGCCTTAAGGAATTTCTTACTGATTTTTGAATTCATTAATCCATTTAATTAACTTAATTAAGTTTAAACCTTTAATTAAGCCTCAAATCTTCTAAAAAATGTAATAAATTCATTTTAAATTCAAAAAATATGTGTAAGCCCTCTAACTGACCATAATTAAATCCTTAACCAATGAAAATTAAAACCAAAATTATTTAACAGCAATTTAAGCCTTAATCTAATTTTAAGTGAAAATCAATATTTAATTAATATAATTAATTAATAATTATTAAAAATTCCAAAAACATCCTAAACACTTGGAAATCTCTCCTTAGGTCATTCCTGACCTTTGGAGCTGATTTCAAGGAGTTAAGAGCTCATTTGGAGCAAAATCACAAAATGGCCCTCTAATTAAGTAATTTCAAAAAAATTCAATAATTACCCAAACTTCAAACCTTCATAACTAATTCAAGAAAAATTCAAATTAAACAAACTCACTTGCATTCAACTCCTATTAAGGTCTAATATTTATTAAAAATATCAAATTCCAGAAATCTGTAATATTTCAAAAAATCAACAAATTGGTCAAACCGTAGTTAAAACTAGTTCAAAACTTCAAACATTTGTAATAAAATGTAGAAAAATCCGATTTCAACGTACTTACCTTCTAACTGATCGTAGTAAGGTCTAGTATTTTAATAAAATACAAACATTCCAGAATTTGAACTTAATCAAAAAGTCAATTTTCAATCCCTTAATTAAATGATTAAAATATTCAAAAATTCATAAAATTAAAAATTATTCCAAAATTCCAGAAAATGTTAACTTAATGTTTAAAACATTCAACAAACCTTTTAAAACACAACAACCATCCTAAAGATGAAGTTTATTGGATGGACTACTCCGGGCTGCGGGGCTAAGTGTCCTAAGGAGGCTGGTTCCTCGAGCCTGGTGGCACAACGCCACGAATGGATTCCAAGGGGTGTGAAACCCTTAAAATAGATTAATTACTAATTATCTTAGCTTTTAAAATCTTTAATTTAACTACATTAATTTGGTTTATCGGCTGGACTACTCCGGGCTGCGGGGCTAAGTGTCCTAAGGAGGCTGGTTCCTCGAGCCTGGTGGCACAACGCCACGAATCGATTAATGAAAAACTTGAATTAATCAATTTTAAAATTCAGCAACCAAACATTTCTAATAAAATTCATTAATTCTTAAGCCTTAATCAACATAAAATACTTAATTATATCGGGTACCACTGGGTAACCCAGGCCTACGAGGCTATTAACTTAGCCCCAAGGAAGGTGAAATAAACTTCGCAGCCTCGGTGTGAAACAAAGGTGATATCCAACAAATAATTAAGTAAGTCTTAAAATTAACCTCAAGCCATTAATATTTAAATTCAAACTTAAATACCTTAAGCCTTCCAACCAATCGAACTTTATACAACTTTAACTAATAATCCTAGTTAGGATACATCAAAACCACACGACCTACCTCACACACTTTAGATGGTTTGCTAGGATCTCCGACTCTAGTTTTAGGATAGGCCGGTGTTTTACTTTCTGCAGTTGTGTGCCGAGTTTTCGAGTTTTTACTGCATGATGTTTGCTAGAGTAGAATTGATGTGTTTATTTACTTGCTTCCTGCATTCTGTGATTGATTGTACGTTAGATTTACCCCTAGGTTAGGAGCGAATTATACTTGTGCAATCTTATGCAGGTGGCCATGCTCATACAAGGAGCTAAAATTAAAGGGGGCAGTTAATAAAAATATATATACTCTTTGCACAGGTACCTGCCGCGCTTAAGACCCCCTTTAAATAAAAAGAGCATGGCCAAGTGTGGCTAAAAAATTGCATTTCAAATTTTCATATTATAACTGCTTGGGATTGAATATATAAATGTTGATTATTAGGATAACCTTGCAGGATCGAGTCTAGATTTTTCTTATTTCCCTCAATGTAAATTTAATTCATTTAAGGTTGTATTTATTCAAAATGATTTGAGATTGGGATATGAATATCCAATTTGAATTCCAAAGAGGTGAAGACATCCCTAAAGGGGAGGGTCTTCTTCCATTTGGAATTCAAATTAGGATACTTTGCAAATATCCAAAGAGGAAGGATAACACCCCGATCAAGGGGGAGTTTCTTTCCATTTGGATATCCTGAACCGACGAATCGAGATGTTCGTGAGAAGATGAAAGATTGGACAACGAGAAGAATCCCAAGTCTCAAAATCATTTGATTTAGGATTAGAAATCCGGGTTGTAGTCAGTGGTGCCCGGCCACTTTAATTCTTTGTAATTTTTGAGATGTAATAATGAGTGGCACTTGCCATATGGACATTTAATTTGATATATTTAATTGATTTATTTAATTGATTGCGCATTAGAACTCCTGTTTTTATAGTCTTTTTATTTGCATGCCGTGTTTGATTTAGCATGGAATTCGAATTTAGGCTCTTAGGGGTCTGTCAAAAATTTTTCTACTTTAATTAAATAAAATTTTTAAGATAAGATAGAAACTCTAAACGGTCTTAAGAAGTAAGCTCGGACTCGCCGAGGGTTTTTCATGCATTCATATTATACTTTCTCAACCTTGTTAGGCATCTCCCCGCCTGCGGGTTCTGGCAGACCACCTGGCCTATGAGGGTGCCGATCTGTCAAGGGGATGTTATGCAATCTCTAGGGAAAAACCTATTTTCTAAGCCAAAATTTTTAAACTGCTACATACAGATTTTGCATTCAATCGAGTCAATTAGCATGCATCGCATTAGCAACAAATTTAAAAGAGTCTAATATTTAATTGCATTACTTAGACATCGAATACCCAACATAAGTCTAAGGGGCCAATTAGGATCCGCTCTAGACATCGGCCCCGTTCTCAAAAATATATCTTAAATAACGTCCCTACCACTCTACATAAAAAGACCGGATTCATATTTTAAAATCGTTTAGGTGGTTTAGCTGGCTTCCCAATCCAGGCCGGGGTAAGACCAGACTCGCATTGCACTAGCTAGGTTCGGGGTGCTAACTTTTAGTGCCCAATTTAGACTTAGGTTCTGAGGCTGGCTCGGGCCATAAGACCTCAATTTTCGGGAAATTAAATCCCAAATTTCTAATAAAATTGACCATTCAAATTAAAAATCTCTTTCAATCAAATTCGAGCCCAACAATTAGGATAGACTGGGGTGTTTCTGAAGTAATTCAGAATCTCAAAACACCTCCTACACTTCTTCCTTTGACTCCAAAAATAAGTGCTCAACCTTGATCCAATCCCGATTGGAAATTCCAACATTTTTCTTCCTTTGATGTCGATCTTTGAAAATCTTAAATAAAATTTACACCGCTATTTTAATCGAGAGTTTTCGTATGAAATTTCAATTTCCTACGATGTAATTAACTACGAGGGCTTGCGCTCGTAGGAGATTTAGTAACCCAGATCTAATTTTCAAAATCAAAATCTTTCAAAATCTCTAATTAATTATTTTTGGAAAATTTAAAATACAACGATCATTATCGTCATTTTCGAACGATCGATAATGATTAATATCTCCTTTCTTTGGAAAGGTATATTAATTATTATCGTGGATTTGATTATGAAATTAATGATTTTTGGATTTGATTTCAAATTTTGATTTTTAAATTTGAACCAATTAGTGAACGATATTTTCCCATTTGGGATGATATATCGTTCCTAATGTTGTGTTAGATTTCAAAATTAAAATTCAAGATTTAATCTTCCCAAAGATAATTAAATATTTTCAAAACTATATATATTTAAATATATATTTTTTTTAATCAAAACACCAACCAAATTCCAAAACCAATGCTCTGATACCACTAAAGTTGTCACGACCCGACCCGACCCGAGACGGATCCCGTTCGCACCGGGCCGCGACAGAAAATCTAACCAGGATCTGGCTTTTGAATTTGCTTCAGAACTGAATCTTCCAAATAATTTTAACTCAAACAGACACACAAATACAGAGCTACTATGAATCATCAAACACAGCGGAACAAAATATTTATCTTTTCTTTTCCTCAAAACAATCATCTACAAATACAATACATGGCTTTTAGACAGAAAGAAAGACAGAACAGAAAAGTCATGACTGTACAAAAATCAAAAGGTACAAAACAATACCTATACTGATCAGACTCTGAAATCTATTCCTGAACTTCCTTCCCTTTCCCAGAACCTGAAAACCACCAGAAAATAAGAGTGAGCTCAACAGCTCAGCAAAGGAACAAACCTCCAATCAAAATTCTCAGAATCTCAAAACTAATACATCAGACAAATCCGTACAGAAATCAGAACAGCATCGGACAGTTATCAAATCGGACAAATCAGAACGGAACAGATCAAATCAAACAGAACTGTACGGAAACAGAAATTGTATCAAATCAGAAACAGAACAGATCAGACAGATCAAATCAGAAACGAAATCGTACAGAAATCAGAAGTTCAGATCATATCGGAACAGAACAAAATCGTATCAGAATCATATCATACAGATCGAAATCAAATTCATATCGTACGGAAATCAGAATCAAATTTGCTTACATAACAGATACGGAAATCAGAATCATATCAAATCAGATATCAGATATTTAATTAATAGCTAAATGTCATGACACTGATGGAATTTCTACGGATTTCGGCCCCTTATGCATCCCTTTGTGCTCACAGCACCATAACAGATGTGCTTATCGCACCAGAATACATATATAGTGCTTATAGCACCTAAACAGATTTTCTCGGATCCGGAACTTAACAGAATTCAGATTTTATATTGAGCTCATTTCAGATTTCCCAGACACTAACTGAATCTCATAGGATCCAAGCCCCTTATAACTCCCTTTTATAGCATATACAGATAGCATATTAATTCAGAAGAAATCCGGACAAATTAGAAATCAGACAAAAATCGGGCAGCACAACGGCAGTATACGGAATTTACACAATTTTTCCTGAAAATCAAAATTCATCAAATTTGCACAGAATATAGATAACAACATTTCAGAACATTTATTCTACTGCACAGATAATTTTCAATTTCACAGAAAAATCCAGTCGACTAAAAACACAGTCGAATCAAAAATACCCGGACAAAAATCTTCAGAAAATAACCAAAATGTGCACACTCAGCACGTCAACAATATACAGAAAGTTACACGGTAAAAACTGAACCAATCAAAAGATACGGACGAAAATCGCTAACAGAAATAAAATCCGGACAGAAAATATCGCCAAACACGACGGTTCTGAAAATTGAGAAAGGCGGAATGTGCCTTACCTTGCGTACAGTAATTTCCTGAACAATCTCGTCGGACGAAAACAGCTCCACGTCGCCCGAAAATCAACTTTTCCAAAAAGCTTTTCGACTTTCTCTCTCCTCAAGAGATTTTTTCATTTTAATAAAATTTTCTCTCTCTTCAAATCGACTGATTTCATCTTTATCATACTCAGATCGGCCCGGCCGATCGCCAGATCGTCCCGGGACGATCAGACCAATTTTGATCGTCCTGGACAGTTCCCAAAACTATGTTCCGGTCGATATTTTGAACAGTGCCAATCGGCCTGGCCGATGCCTAGATCGGCCTGGACGATGCCTACAGGAAAACACCTGGAACAAATCTGGGCAAATTCTGGAGCAAATTCTCAACTGATCGTCCCAGGACGATCCCAGATCGTCCTGGACGATCCTGGAGCAGATTTTGATATTACAGACAATATTGATAACGGACATATGCCATGTTAGTCATGGCAATATGGCATGCACATCAATATTATTGCCAAAAGTAAGCGATGAAGTTGATGGATGTTGGCATTGGTTCAGATGGTGTGCATGAACCATATTATTGATAGTTTGCATCGATATTATTGGCAATAGTGGGTGATGAAGCTTAGGGCCATCAAAAATGATGTAGATGGCATATAACAATCTTATTGGCAATGGCATGAGTCCATTTTGTCAGCAACGATGAGTGTAAAAGTAGAAGGGATGTCAAAGTGTAAAAGTAGAAGGGATGTCAAAATTAGTGCTAACATCATACAAAAAATGATGGTTGTTGGTGTTAGTATAAAAGGTGTGCATTGGCTTTATTTTTCAATGACGCATATCAATATTGTTAATTACAATGGGTGCCAATGTTAGTATCAATGACATGCATCACCTTATTAGTGATAGTTTAAATCAACATTATTGGTGATGATGAACAACCAAGTTAGGGTGCACATACATTAGTATATTGACAATTTTATCGATAATGTGCATCAACATTCTTGGAGATAGTGGAAAACAAAATCAGCGTGCATTTAGCATTTGTACCGATGACATGTATTAATATTATTTGCAATAGAAGATGATGAAGCTGGTAGATCTTGGCAATAGTGTTGATAGCATACATCAACATTATTAATAATAATATATGTTGATATTGTTGGAAATGATGAGCGATGAATTTGACGGGCATTGGTGTTGCTGTCAATGGCATGCATTGACCTTTTTGGTGATAACATGTATCGTTGTTGTTGGAGATTGTGGGTGATGAATTCAACATATATCTACATTGATGTTGATGATATGTGTTAGCCTTTCTAGCAATAGTGTGTATTAATGTTGTATTGTAGAAGGTGATGATAGTTAGAAGATGATAATTGAGTGACAATGGTCAAGACATGATCGTCGCCAATGGTAACCATTCATGTCAATCATTAACCAAGGCACTAATATTTTTCATTTTTCAAAGCTCTCTCTAATTTAAGCTTTATGTCTCCCTCATGTGGATGAATGACTGTAACACATACTAAATCTGTCAACATATGCGCCTATTCTGACCCGATTTGGTAAGTGCAATTTCTACATTCATGTCTTTTGAATGTGTCTATGAGTGTTCCGAGTGTTGTATGTCTAAATTTGTTCTAAAGTGGGTTCCGAAAGTCCATGTGTATATGTATAAAATTTTGAAATTTTCTATGAGTGCATTGTGGCACAAGGCTAACAATACTGAGGTGTTGAGCTCTCCAGCCAATTTCTAGAATTTAAACTACCGCAACGGCACTAAGGTCATACGATGTGACACTGTAGGCTCGAGCATTGCAACCCTAGGGTCAATTTTTTATAAAAATTTCAAAAACCATTTTCTATCTCACTTTCTTTAAAACTCTTATCATTTAATTTAAAACTCTTTTATTTCTTTTAGAGAGAGAGAGAGAGAGAGAGAGAGAGAGAGAGAGAGAGAGAGAGAGAGAGAGAGAGAGAGAGAGAGAGAGAGAGAGAGAGAGAGAGAGAGAGAGAGAATTCTAAGAAAGATAAAGTCTGATTTTGGATGCTTCTATTCCATTTTCAACTATCAGACCAGTTCAAAAGTTTGCCCTGATCAAGGTAGGTAACATTTCACCTATCTTGGTTTTAAAAAATATGAAAGTTTTGAAATTTTTCTGATTTAATTTATAATTACATAGCATAAAAATGGGAATAATTTTGTACCTACAAAACTTTCACAATTTAATTTTCTTTATGTTTTAGATACACCGTTTCTAAACATTTAGATATTTTTGTGAAAAAAATTTATGAGGTAAATTAGAAAATGTGTAGTTTTTGACAAATTAGAAAAAAATTATGGACCCCAAAAATAAGACTACAATATAATAAAAGCTTCAAAATAATATTTTGAACAATTCCTGATAATCTGATAATATTTTTAAAATTATGAAATTTTTTCTTAGTAGATAGTTTTGTTGCCTATTATTGAGTGATTATGTGAAATTTTGTAATATATTCATTTACATGTTTGTTACTATAATTCAATATTATAAATGCTTATATACTTATAAAATATTTGATTTTGAGGAAATCTGATGTGTGGTGGAAGTTCTGGTGCTTAATGCATAGGGAATCATAAGAGCTTGAAATTCTAAATATCTTATATATGCTAAGCATTAAGAGTTATAGGGGTCTGTTTCATATATGCTAGTGTTGTGAGTCATAAGAGCCTATTTTTTATGGAAGGTATAAGAGCCTGAGGGAAATATATTATTTTATGCTATGATATACAAATTTTTTATTTATTTACTTTCAATGCATAGTCTGCTTTACCTCAGTTACAGGCTGCTCTGTTTCAATTATCTGTAATTAACATTATGCTTAACATGATAAATTTCTAATAACTTGCTTTTAAATTCAATTAAATGCTTAATAAGTTAAATGTTTGGAAATTTTATTGGTGAGGGAATCCTATTGAGGTGTATTGAATCACACATACACTTCTTTCTATTTTAGGTCAGGAAAAGAAGAAAGAACCCGTTAAGTTGCTGAGTAATCAGGTCTTGATATGTTAAGTCTATAGAGGTATTTTCTGATTTTTTTTATAGTCTTGGTAGTTTGTTTTATTTATGACGAATGAAAAAAATAGAAACTTATGAATGAGTTTAGTTTTTGTTTGTTGGAAATTAATTAGAAGCTTGATTCTATTTTAAAATTTTGAATGGAAGAAATTTGAAAAGAATTCTCTGAAACTTAGATCTTGGGTCTAGCCTATTAGAATTCAACAAGATGTGACTTGTCTGTCTGGGGATCATGTCGGGTTGGGCAGTGACAATAGTTTTTAATATTGACACTTAGTAATTTTAATATATATATATATATATATATATATATATATATATATATATATATATACACATCTAAACACTTCATATATTAGTCTCTATTAATTCCCTTGATCATATATTATTACGTCGAAACTTGAGTGTCTTGAAATTGAGTAATATTAGACTCATTAGATTCCACTCTCCAAGAAGAGATGCTTCTTTTGATTGCAAGTACACAAGATTCAAATATTATTTATTATTTAATTAATATCATGAACTTTTCAAGTACGCTTCAAGTGTTTATTTTGGGCTCATTTAGACTCAAATAAAAAAACTTCTGGTTTTATTGGACTTATCTCATCAAAATATAGATTTTGACAATAAGTTTGATAAAAGTGAGGCTCAAATGATCCTAAATTTAACCCAACAAGTTTACAATTCAAGTATCAATCAAATTAATGTTTGGATAACTTATCAATTATATTGGGTTCATTTTCAATAAAAATTTTGACTTGTGCTCCTTGAATTGGAGAAATTGTTAGAAGTTGGTAACATACATAGCTCTACATATTGATAAATAAGTACATTGTTATGCTTTCATTATATATGAAAGCAACATAATCTTATGCTCTTTCCTCTAACAACACCACACTAAGTTTTCAACATATAGGCATGCTAGAATGCCCAACCATAGGGGAATTATTTATGGCACCAATAACCTATGCGCAATGTCATTGCTTTAAATAAACCATTTAACAAATGTAATATAATAAGTCATGAGTCAAGATCTATGCGTTGGATAATCAACAATTGGGAGGTACACAAATCATTAGCATTTAAAAAAAAAAAAATTGTATTGTAAGTTCAATTGGTTTTAAGAAATTGAAGGAAATGTAAACTCATTTACTTTGTTATTCTTCACAACATCCTATCTTTTGAGAGGGTGTGATAATTATAGGATTTCTCTAACTATTTTGACAAAGGCTTTCCATTTAGTTCAAAATTACAATAAAATGTACTAGCATTTTAAATGAATAGCACATTTTCTATCACTCAAGCAATATATATCACCTCACATCAAGAAAAAAATTATGATTTTGATTGATTGGCCTTCACATCAATCATTTATGTTCAAACAAAATAAAGTCTTCTCTCATAAGATTCTTCAAACATTTATTTGAGATTGATTATTCCATGCATAAGAGACCTTTATGGAGTCTCCACAATAAATGTTGGTTTTTCTCCAAGTAATAGTCTTCTGAATTGCATGTTTGAAGCTAAGTGAAGTTGCTAGATATTGACAACAATTGACAATCTAGTGTATAGAAAGGGAATTTTGATTTTATATTACTTGTAATAGACATAATTGAAGAAAAAAATCCCAATTTATTCTCTTAGATTGTGCTTGAATATTCATTTAAAAAAATGCCTCCTCTTCTACGTGCGAAGCACTTAATAAAGCATGCCGTGAATAAAATTACTTCAAACTGGTTTATATTCAAAAATTGGTTTGCACTATAGTTCTAAAATGATTCGAACATTGTTGGATTCACAATCAAACCCGCTTTAAATCATGATTGAACAAAAGTCTCAACGAAATTCGAATTATGTATGACCAACTTTTAACCAGACTGGAATTGAACTTGAATAAGGTTTGAATGAAGGATGGAAATCATGATCGAACCTAGTTCAAACCATATTTGAATCCTATTCATATAAGGTTTGAAAATGTTTTGAGGATGGGTTCATACATGAATAGAACAGGATTTGAACCATGTTCAAATAAGATATTTCAACAAGTATTACAATTGTTTGGATTTTTTAAATTTTACCATAAGAAAAAAATGTAACACTTGCAATAAATCAAAACAAAGCAATATAGTTCTCCCCATTCTATTTAATTTACAATATTTTGCAACAACCCAAAAACCCCTATAACAATTCCCATGAATGGATTCACATAACTAAACTGACACATTCTCTCTCTTAAAATGATGCAATAATACAATTTCTACCCTCATTGTCCCTCTTCAATTTCATTCTTTAAATATTTTGGTATTTCAAAAAAGAATTCAACTTGCATAATACATGGGAAACTTTGCTAGTTTACATCAAAACTTATAAACTAGCAAAGCTTGTATTGCACACCACAACAGCAATTCTCACAACTCCACTTTCTATCCTTCTGATATAAGTATCTTTGCAGACCTGTTAGCACTTATTTATGTCATATTCTGTAATCTCTTTTGCAATCTAAATACCCTGTAGGAGTTTCTTTGTACCTGTGACCAAAACCTGATGGATTATATCTCTGTAATTTCCAGGCCAGCCCCTCACTGGGTTAAGCAGATGCTGCTTCATCTGCAACCTGAAATCAGACTGGGAATTCAGGTTAGTTTCAATTTTCGATACGGGATTCTTCCTTTGGAAGATTACCCTTGCCCGAAATTGGCTCTTAAGATATCTTCAGCTAGAGTCCAGGACAATAAGTGCCCTCCTGAGTCACCAGTTAGGAGCTGCTTGAGATCATTTGTTATATGCAGAGCTGTCACTGGATGTTTATGTGACTTCAGCACCTTATGGAGTTGTAATCTGTACTCTGGAGCTTCGCCGATGAGATTTAGCCCTCCCGAGCCATTTGTTGGCGACTTGTTCTTCACACTAGACTCATCAATGTCATTGCAATGCACCATTTTCCAAACTTTCACAGCCCCACTCTGGTGTCCTGTAACATACCAGTTAGTGTCCTGCCAATCTGAAAATGTTGTGCTTGTCACAGACAAGATTAGATCGGATGGGAGCTGTGAAGTGTTGACAACAGCAAGGCAGTCTCCATTGATGCTCCACACTCCCAGAAGAACTCCAGCAGCTGTTAGGATCTCTCCGGTGAGGTCGTTGACATGTATGGCTGAAACCGGTGCCGGAAATTCAGGGAGTTGTTTGACAAAGGCCAAACTTGAAAGATCCCATAAGATGACAGTGCAGTCGTCGGAGCCTGAGGCGATTAGTGTGTAAGGTTGGCTGACATAAACACAGGTGACCTTGGCTGTGTGGGCGCAGAGAGCCCGCTCAAGAAGAAGGTTGCGTTGTACTCGAACACTATCTTTGGAAAATCTCCAGACTGCAACTACGCCATCATCACCCCCAGTAACAAGAATCTGACCGTCATGGCTCACTCCAGTACAGAGGATTTGATTCCCACCATGAAGGTTCTCATGAGTGGAGAGGAGTCTGTCTTGATCATAATTCATGATCCTCACACTTCGATCAGGGAAACCCCATGCAATGTACTTGCTGTATGTTCTAGGTTTAAGCAGATTGTTTGAGGCTGCAATAAGAACCTTATCATGGAAGGTGACAATTTGAGAAATGGATGATGGAGACTTGCGGATTTCGTGGGGTAGAAGGTGAGCAGAGTAGCGAAGTGGGTGAAGAGGAATTTTTCTATCAATTCGGCGCTTCGCATGAGGTTTCTGAAATAATTGCTTTGGAGTTTGGCCAAAATGATTGATCTGAGCAAGAATGGAAGCTTTCATGGCAGGATCAGTCACAGAGTCTATGTCAACATTTCCTTCATAGGTGTAGTGATAGAAGACATTTACAGCATCCTCAGCTGCCTGCAAACATTGAATGGATCAAGTTATAGGGTTCAGTAATGACAGATAACAGAGAGTTACTAAGGTTATTACTAACCTTTCCTCTCTGCTTGTAACCGAAAATTAGATCAATCCAGTTATGCAGATTCTCAGAAACATAATCTGATTCCAGCGCTTCCCTATGTTTTCTTATGAATTCCCTTGGGCTTCCTTTCGCCCAAGGAGGCAAAATAACATCACCAACCTGAAAAGGAAATATTGCACTATAGGCATAAGAAAACTTGATACATGATTAGGATGTTCATCTCAGCTGAACGCGTTAAGTCTATACGCAACGGATTGGACGGTAAGAAAAAAGTTCAAGGCAGCATTTTAGGGTTGTTTCTGGTGGTCTGTAAGTGGTTTGTGGTGGTGAAGGGTGGGCTATGATGCACAGTGACGGACACGGCGACACGGATACGATACGAAATGGACATGGGACACGTCAATTATTGAAAATATAGGACACAGACACGGGTTGGACAAAGTATTATTATTTTTATATCTTAAAATTAGTGTAAAAAATTAAATAAGTATAATTTTAAAAATAATTTAGAAATAATAAATCATTTAACTAGAATTTGTGCTTTAAATGATTAGTATAGGATGTCGAGAGTCGGGCCTCGATGCCATTTATCAGTCACCGAGAGAGGAGATGAAAATACCTTCACTGCCAAAGAGAAATGAAAATAAGAATATTTGATGAATGAGCATTAGGTGCGGACGTTGATTTGGGGTTGTGGATAGGAAATAAAATTTTTTGTTTAAATCCTGCAAAATACAATAAATTATATTTAAAAAAATTCATAAATTATTTAAGATACGTGTGTCGGACATGTAAGTCCAATTTGAAATTTGATATTTTTTTAATCGGACACGTCTTCGGCGTGTCCGACATTTGTCGGAGTGTTGGACGAGTGTCGTGTCGGACACTGCACGCTTCTTTGAGGAGAAGTGTCGGTGCATCATAGAGGGTGGGCTTAAGAAAGGTTGCGATCATAGAAAGGGGAAAAATAAAAACATAAAAAAGAAAAGGATGATGGGCGTGCCTCACCTTCTCACCGGACTGCTTTTCTCCCAAGTCCAGGTTAAAACGATTTTCCAGGAACTCTGGCAAGTAGAAGAACTCAGGAATAAGCTCCTTCACATCTGAGGTATTTCCCCTCCCTGCAGCACTCAACCAAGTATCCCTCACGCTATTGAACAAGCGGTCGGCATGGTCAAATTGGCCCCCTTGCAGAGTTTGGTTTTCGGCACTGAATGGTGGCAACCTTAAAAGATAAAAAAGAACAATCCCAGCACTGGAGTAATGAGAACCATAGTGAAATTTTGGTACATCAGGGTCATCCCAACTCTCATATCTGAAAAAAAGACATGAAATTCAATTTAACAACACTCCCCAGTAAGGTGAAAGAGAACAATAGTTCTAGCAGCTATTAACAAATAGAACCAACCTCTTCTTGAACTCTTCCTCTCCTTCTGGTGTTTGGCATCCCATTGGTTTATCCAATTTTCGGAAAGTTTTTGGATTGAATAAATCTAGAATTTCACTTTCATAATCTGCAAGCACCCATGGAAATACTGGGTACTGCGTCAGATCACTATATCCACGGCCAGCAAGCGTGTTAAGATGCATAAGGTACTGGAAATTACTGATCTCTCCATTTTGCCATCTTTTTGAGAAGGACTTCGCTGCAATCTTAAAAAGGCGGCCTCCCTCATTGCCATCTTGTTTAGAAGCACCTGAAATAGTTATATCCAACCTGCAAGGCGAATATGATTATTAGCATAGTCAGCAGACAAGTTCTCCTATCGTAAATAACCATGTCCAATTTCAAGGGGGATTTAGAATGAATATTGACAATGAAGGATCAAATAAGTAAAAATAAAAGAAACAGTTAATTCATTAATTTTATCTTAAAGATGCTTAAATTAGTGGAAGACGATATATCTCCATTATATATGGAGCAGAAAGCAAAACAGTAGAAGTAATATTGGCATTTACCATAGCCAAAGCAACGCTAAGAAACTATCTTTGATATTTGTTTTATTTATAGATTGATTTGCGGATCTTCATGCACCTACATATTAATGAAAAAGCTAAACCAACGCAGCATCATATTTACTGGATGAGAAAAGCGCTTTGTTATAATCAGGTTCTTATGCAATAGATTGAGGACTCAATGATATCCCTGCTCTATTTTAACTACCGTGGAAGGACCCCATTTTTTTAACCGTATAATATGAAAAGAATAGCAAGTGTAAGATTGAGATATACCTGTCAACAATGGAAAAGGAAAAATAACATAAAACCTTGATTTTAGGCTTGGAAACTACGTGTGTGATAGAAAACAGCCACCACAATGCAGGAAATTGCTGAATTTCAGAGAAATTTAGCAAGTTTGACGCAGAAATTTCAAACTTAATAGAGAAATAAACTTAATAGAGAAAACAGCAAGAAAAAAAATCTCCAATTTAACAAAAGAACAAGAAAAACAGCAAGAGATACAAGAATCTTCAATTCGAGAGGAAGATTCAACTCTCCAAATCTCTAGCCAAAACCTAGAGCCCAAAAGCAAAACCCTAGGTCTCAAATTCAGCCTCCAAACTCAAGATAACTCTAACCCTAACCAAAAGGAAATTACTTAAAGCAAAATATAGTTAATTAATCCCTAAACAGCCCCCAAGTTTGAATTTTCCCTCCCAAACCCATGAGACTTTCCACGCCACTACAAATGATCTTCCAGCTGGGCGAATCGCCCCTCCTCCCAGACTGATCCCAAGGACACGACCCATATCTACAGTAAAGTGAGTCCCGAAGCTTTCCAATCAATGAGTGGGCCCCACCCCTGCTCCGCCCCCCTCCAAGTTCCGCCCCTCTTTGGACCCGCCTCCTGTAGCAGTGAACCGGTCTAGGAGGGAGGAGTTTAGCTTGGGCTGGCCTAACTAAACTGTTGTATGAGCGGCTGAACTAAAGGATGAATGTCTCCCTCATCCTCTAGTCTGACCCCTTCCAAGAGCTGCAATTACACCAAAAATCATCCTCCCACTTCATGTATGGTCTTGATAAGAGATTTGAGAGATACTCCATCCTTGGATAGCCCAGCATCACCTTGAATCACCATCCTCCTACCCCCTACCACTAGCTCCATCCTCAGTGCTCCCCAATTGACCTTGGTATCCCCCAAGGTCAGTAGTCATTTCATCCCCAGGATGACATCAGTGCTCCCCAACTCCAGTGAGAGAAAGTCCTCCCTCATATGGATCCCCTGAATAGTCAGCACTACTCCCCTACATACTCCTCTACCCATTTCAACCTTTCCCGTTCCCATCATTCCACTAATTTCACCCTTAATAGATCTACAATCTGATTGGAGATGAAATTGTGGGTTGCCCCACTGTCGATTAGCACCACCATCTCTCTGTCAGCTATTTCTCACTTCACTTTCATAGTGTGATTCGGGGTGAATCTCGCCACTGAGTTTAGAGAGAATTCCACCACATTCAAATGCAACTTCTCCTCTTCCTCCACTACTAGCCTGCTCTCCCCTCCCTCTTCAGCTTCCTCATCATCACAGACGGTGGGAACCTAAAGAGTTCGGTCCTTACACCTATGTCCTGGCATGTATTTCTCGTCACATCTGAAGCACACCCCCCTTGCCCTTTTCTCCTGTATCTCCTTCTCAATAAGCTTCATGAAATTTCACCCAGATACCCCTCCTCCAATTTTCTCCTTTGACACTTCCCTCAAACTCCCTAGTGTATGTCCCTAAGGTAGTGGTCATCCTGTATGACCCCCCTTCCCTCAAACTCTCTAGTGTTCATCCTGAGTTTAGAGAGAATCAAATGCAACTTCTCCTCTTCCTCCACTACTAGCCTGCTCTCCCCTCACTCTTCAGCTTCCTCATCATCACAGACGGTAGGAACCTAAAGAGTTCGGTCCTTACACCTATGCCCTGGCATGTATTTCTCGTCACATCTGAAGTACACCCCCCTTGCCCTTTTCTCCTATATCTCCTTCTCAATAAGCTTCATAAAATTTCACCCAGATACCCCTCCAATTTTCTCCTTTGACACTTCCCTCAAACTCCCTAGTGTAGGTCCCTAAGGTAGTGGTCATCCTGTATGACCCCCCCCCCCCCCCCCCCCCCCCTCCAAGTTGCATCCCTTAGCCCTCCTCTCAAGATACTTCTGGTCCTCCACCAACTATGCTAGCTCCATGGTCTCTACCAAATCATGTGGCCTCATCACTCTAATTATTGCTCGGATCTCCGGTTTAAGCCCTTTCATAAAATTTTCCTCTAACATTATCTCTGAAAGTCAGTCTAGCCTGATGGCCAAATAGTTGAACTTGTCATGATACTCTGTTATGGTCCCCTTCTGTGTCAGGGAAAAGAACTGCTCATAGAAGTCTCCTCTCCTACTGGTTCAGAAACGTTCTAATAAACAATCCTAGAACTCCATCCAACTCCGAATGGGTCGACTCATGTCCCACTATTGATACCATGCCAATGCCTTCCCTTCTAAGCACAATCCAGCCGTTTTCAATTTCTCCTCTTCTGTCAACCTATTGACTGCAAATTATCGCTCCACCTTATAGTCATCGCCCTCAAAGTTGTGCATCTTCAGATTTCTCACCTTTGGATCACCCCCGTTTCTCCTGAATCCTTCATAGCCTCCTCTTCCTCGAAGAGGAGGTGCCCCCGAATTGTCTGGATCTTCCCTTCGGCGCTCATACCCAAATCCTTCCTCAAAATCCTCTCTTCTTTCAAAATCAACACCTCGGCAATCGAAATCATCCCCTCCTTATAAATTCAGCACCCTTCTTTCGTAGTCCACGCTCATATCCTCCGTAGAAAGTAGTTCTAGAAGAGGCATTCCGTCTTCTCCCTCCAAGATCTCCACTTCTGGATTGCCCCTTCCTCTAAATGTGTTAGGGTTCCCACCTCTTTCATGGCCACCAGTAGATTCCTTTACTTCTGATGTCGCCGGATTGGGTTTGGCTTCAAGCATTTTCTTCAGCATGCCTTCCACCACGGTGAACTTTCCCTTTATCCTTTAATTGACGGATGCGATCAGATTTTGAAAATAAAAAATATTCTCATCAAAATTTGATTTGAGTTGCCCATGCTCTCCCTCCAAAACTTCCACTTTCCTTCCAGCCATTGGTTCACCTTAGATCGACATTCTCTGATAACAATTTGATAGAAAACAACCACCACAATGCAGGAAATGTTGGTTTGATGCAGAAATTCCAAATTCAGCAGAGAAAACAACAAGAAAAAAATCTCCAATTCAACAAAAGAACAATAAAAACAGCAAGCGATACAAGAATCTTCAATTCGAAAGGAAAATTCAACTCTCTAAATCTTTAGACAAAGCCTAGAGCCCAAAAGCAAAACCCTAGATCTAAAATTCAGCCTCCAAATTCAAGATAATCTTAACCCTAGCCAAAAGAAAATTACTTAAAGAAAAATATAATTAATTAATCCCTAAATAGCCCCCAAGTTTGAATTTCCCTCCATGAGTGGGCCCCACCCCTGTCTCGCCCCCTCCAGGTTTCGCCCCTCTTTGGGATCGCCTCTTGTAACAATGAACAAGTCCAAGAGGGAACGGTTCAGCTTGGGCCTGCCTAACAGTGTGTTGGCTTTAGCCATGTCAACTCATGTCATGTTGCTAGAATTCCTAGCTTAAAAATAAGACCAATCTGTTAGGTAAGCCCTGCTTTTTTTTTTTAAAGAATTTGGTTGCATCCATTAAGCCTGGTTAAACTCCTCCAAATTGTTCAAGCAGTTTAACTCCTAAGATTTTCAATGTTTAGATTTGGACAACAAAGAAAAAGTGATACAGAGTCTCTCCCTTGGTGCTTCTTCTCTAATGGGTGTTGCATAGTAATTTCGCCAGTTCACCCATCGTGTATCAAGTGAACTCCGATCGAGTTCGAGTCGAGCTCTCGAGTCGGGGGGTTAAAGGATGAGCTGAGTTTTATTTCATTTTCTGGGCTCAACTTGAGCTCGAGCTCTAGTTCGAGCCGGTTTTCTGACAAACAAGCCGAGCTTGAGTTTGCTATGACTCAAGCTCGACTTGTCTCGTTTACACCCCTAATCTAGATGGATGTCTTGTACACAAGGGTTATGCGTACGCCTTTTATTGGAAGTTTTATTACCATAGAGAAGATGACAATAGAACTTGTTTATGAACATCTATCAAGCCTGTAAACTAGAAATATATGCATGCCACTTATGACATTAGATCTAGAAATATATGCATACCACTTTTGACATTTCTAACACTTGTGAGATGGATGAAGCATAAGATACGTTTTGATACCTTGATACTAAATCGAATTAGAAATCATATTTCATCAAATAAAATGTACTTGAATATCTGCTAAGAATAATATTTGCATTCTCATAAACAACATTCATTTAAGCATCCCATGGTTATTCATATGAAGGAATTCGTATAACTTAAGATAGTTACTAAGGTTTTAATTTTTTTTCCTTTAAAATTTGGTGGAGTGGAATAGGCAAGGGGAAGTGATGCATATGGGTGGCTAATATTTAGATACAATTACCTTAAAAAAATAACTCTAATACTAATTGATATAGAAAGGAAGATTTGATATGAGAATGATTTTATGATGCTGGTCATTATTAATGATTTCTTTCTTAATTTTCCTCTTCTTTGACTAGCTTGATTGCTCCATTGAATTCACCCTCAAACGAGAAAAGATACTTAGATAAAAAAGAGATTTTAGAGCATGTAAAGAAGAGGAAAATCAATTTTTGAAAAAAAATCATAAGTAATACTTTGAAAAAATCGTAAGTAATACTCAATGGCAAAGAGTAGAGTATAAAGGAGAGGATTTTTTTAGATGCAATTCATTAATTAATAATTAGAATAATATTCACCCATCCTTACGTACTAAAATAAAATTACAAATTTAAATTTCAACTAATTTAAAACTTAATCAAAGTTATAAAAATCATACTATATAATTTAAAATAAAAGTAATTCTAAAATTAAATATATTTTAAATTGAAATCAAATGTAAAAAAATCTTAAAATGATAGGATAATATGAAATAATATTTATATATTCCTTAAGCTGCATGAGATAGCTTTGTCGTATTAGGATTTAAATACAACAACAACAACAAACCTTTAATCCACTACGTGTGGTCGACTACATAAATATTTTTTTTCCATTGTGTCCTGCTAAGAGTCAAAATCTAATTTAAATCTAATAAAAAAGGTAATTTCGAATATTTTCTAACCAAATTTTTTTAGATCTACCTCTACCTTTCTTAACATAGGTCAAATCTAATACATCTACTTTCCTAATCAGGTCATCGAAAGGCCGATGTTTTATGTGACAAAACAATCTAAGGAGAGTCTTTCTAATCTTATCTGCCACTGGAGCTACTCCAACCTTTTCATGTATATGCTCGTTTTGCATTTTGTCTCTAAGAGTAAAGCCACTCATTCACATGAGCATCCTCATCTCTGCAACACTTAACTTAATTTTATGCTTCACTTTTAATGGCTAACATTCTGCGTCATAAAACATTGCAGGTCTCACCGCCATCTTATAGAATTTTCCCTTAAGTTTGAGAGGTATTTTTCTATCACACAACAGGCTCGACGCAATCTTCTACTTCAACCATCCAACTTAAATTCTACTAATAATATCCCATTTATTTCACTATTAGTCTGGATAATAGACCCAAGATATCTAAAACGTGTACTATTATTATGACTTGATTGGCCAAAGTCACAATTCCCCACTAGATTTCTTATTACTAAAATTACACTCCATATATTTAATTTTAGATCTACTCAAACGAAAACCTTTAAACTCTAAGATTAACCTCCATCATTCAAGTTTACCTTCAATCCCTCTCTAGTCTTATCAACAAAAAGAATATCATCAGCAAAACGCATACACCAGGGTACATCCTCTTGCAAATGTCTAGTAAAAACATCCATGACTAAAGCAAACATATATAAGCTTAAAGTTGATCATTGGTGTAATCCAACTGAAATAGAATAAATACTTGGTCAAACTAGCGTGCTTAATAGCTCTTACATGCATATCCTCAAAGACTTGAGTATAAGAATTATAAACCCCTTTCTTTTATAAAACTCTCCATAACACTTCTCTTGGAACTTTATCATAAGCTTTCTCTAAATCAATAAATATCATATGTAGATACTCCTTATTCTCTCTATACTTCTCCATAAACCTCTCAATAAATGTATAGCTTCTATAGTAGACCTACACAACATGAATCTAAATTGATTTTAAGAAACATTAGTATCATTTCATAACCTATGCTCAATAACTCTATCCCATAGTTTTAAAGTGACATATTAACTTAATTCATCTATAATTCACACACTTTTGTGCATCACCTTTATTATTAAAAATATGAATCAACACACTCCACTCATTTGACATATTTTCTGTCTTCAAAATAATATTGAAAAATTTCATAAGCCCAAAAATTCCTTCATCTCCTTAGCATTTTTCACATCTATATTGGAATATCATTAGGTACAACAACTTTTCCACACTTCATTTTCTTTAAAGCCTCTATAACTTCAATTTTACTAATATGCTGTTAAAATAAAAAATTTCTATTTTCATTTAGAGTGTTAATGCATCTAAAATCAAACGTATTTTTACAATCTTCATTGAAAAGCTCATCAAAATAACTCATCCACCTTTATTGAATATCCTCTTCTAATAAAAAAACCTTTTTCTTTTCATCTTTAATACACTTTATTTGAACTAAATCCTTCTTCTTTTTTCTTGGATAATTTATACATAAATATTTGGTCATCCTTAATATCTAATATATTATATAAATCATTAAAAACTAAATTCTTTACATCATATATTACTTTCTTACTGACCCCACAGAGGGACAAAAGCTTGTTGTTGTTGTTGTATATATTGCTTTCTTAGACTCTTTACGGGCCTCATTATATGATTATATCTTTTTTAATTTTTCAAGATATTACATCTAAACTAATTATTATAATAAAGCTTCTTATTTTTTTATATTTCTTGTTCATTTTGATTCCACCGCCAACTATGTTTCACTATTAGAGTTTTTCCTTCTGATACTCTAAACTATCCTTTGCAATATTTCTAGTATCATTAGCTACTTTTTTCTCACGTAACATTAGTTTCCTCATATACAATCAAAATCTTAAGATCTTGAATCTTATTCTTAAAGATATTTTTCTTAGTGTTTTTTAAATGCCCCCATCTAATTCTAAGACAATATTTTACTTTATTTTTCATATTATATCATTCATCTTAAAATCCAAAACTAATAAGCGATGATGGGCACAAAAACTTTCGCTCGAATAATTTTATAATCTTTACATTCTAAACGATCTATTTTTCTTATAAAAAATAATCAATCTGAGTTTTATTAAATCCATTCTTAGAATTGATGAGATGCTCCTCTATTTTCTTAAATAAGGTGTTAGCAATTATAAATTCATAAGCTAGAGATAAATCTAATATGGTTCTAGCACTTTCCCAAACCCATAATCATAATGATTGCTTTTAAAATCTTATCCATCTCTATTAATATGTCCATCCGTTTAAATCTATTCTAATAAAAACTCTTTATTCAAGATGTATCTTTTGAATTAATTTTTCTAAGTCATTCCAAAATTTTAATTTTGAATAAATGTCTAAACCTATTTGAGGAGCACAATCACTTATAATATTAATTATCTTAGCATCAATAACAATCTTTAAAGCTACGATTCATTGTGTCATGTCGGACACTGTATGCCTCTTTGAGTAGAAGTGTCGGTACATCACAGACAATACCTCACACAAGTGATACAAATACATCTTTCGACAAGCGTCCTTGAAGCATAAGAATAAAGAATATCACACATCCCCATCCAGAATTTTTTCTTTAGGTTTCTCAAAATTTTTATTCTTATGAATTGACCATTGCCTTCATTTTATAAGATGGATTACACAATTTGATATAAAATTTCTAGACTGAAATAAAGAAAAAAAAATTTAGCCGTTTTGATCTAAAAGAACAAATATACCTCCACATAATGCATAATGAACAAACGAGTCCGTACAAGTTCCTAAACTAAATACTTCCTATGATTGGTCAAACAAAGATTCAAGGACAAATCAACAGCTTAACAACTGTAAAATAAATAATCAGTACACCCGAGAGATTATGGAAAAACAAAAGTAGAACAGAAAAAAAGGGTCAAAGTATGAATGCATACATGTTGTTGCGAGGAAGATTCATGGCAACTAGGTTTCTGAAGACTTCCTCCCGCTCCTTTTTGTGAAAAACCAAAAGGTCGTTGCATCCATCCATGCTAAAAATCTCAACAGCTACAGGACGAAGTTGGTATTCACGTTTCACAAGTTCATAAACATTATCAAGCTTCCACATATGCCATGAATGGGGAAGATTACCACTGGTACAAACTTTCTCCTTCCCCCATGCACCCCCATTGTAAGCCCATGCTCTTCCACCAACCAATGATTTTGAACTAATGCTCCATGTAGAATGTGACTTAGACTGGAATTCAATGCCTCCTGAAATATCCTTCTTCACACCCAAAGCTTGGTCTATAACAGAGAGTTCATCTTCAGTCTCCTTCTCACATATGCATCCAGAATCATCAATGTAGAAATTCTCAATGACATATAAGCAGAGGTCCCCTATAAGAAATATACCATCATGCTTGTCTAAGCCTACAACTCTTTCACAATTATACTTGAATCTTATTTTTTCTGACGGTTCAAGATAAGGCCTGATAAGATATTCACCATTATCATGCAGTTCTTTCTCTGATTTCTCATCAACACCTTTCAAGTCTTCACCCCTCATGGAGGGTGACTGTCTTGGAGAGCCAATGTCAGATATTGCATTGAAACTCTCTGTTATTCGAGCAGAACCAGAACTAGACTTGACACCAGGTTCTTGAGCAAACTGAAGACTTGGCTCATTCACACTGCTGGAACGATCATCGGTCCAGGAGCTGTGGGCAAATCCTGACCTTTCAACTTTGAACTCATCAATGTCCTTGAAAAGAGACTCTTCATCATCCCCATTAAACTTCTGCTCACCAGTTTCAGCCAAAAGATTGAAATATGGATCAGAATCAGCTCTCGGGGTATCCAGACCAGTTTTTTCCCTCAATAGCTTATTGTCTCCAAATCCAAATCCCCTTGTCAGAATGCTCTGAAGTATATCCAGTTTTAAGCTGCAACGTTCAAGTTTCTTGCGCATGCGATATGGACCTTCAATGGGACAAAGCTGCCATTGAGATTCTGAAGAAGAAGAGTAGACGGGGAATATACCTCGTTCATGAACAAGCTGTTGCAAATGAGTATGCCACTCACTCTCAGCATGGAGAACCCATCCATACTTATCTTGGCGTATGACCCTCAGCTCAGTTGCCATCAAATCACGAACTAACTCAAGCGCGTATCTCCTTTCATTTATTTGTTCCAAGTGTCGTACGTCAAATCTTGAGGCATCTCGTAATTTCCTTGCCATTTCTCTCTTACGACGAACCTCCATACCTTTGATACGCACTCCAGGGAATTTTGCTGACCCAGTAACACATTGAATCCACATAATAGCAGCACATTGCTCCAAAACCATATTAATAGTCTGTTCTGACTTCTGAAACCATTCAGAAAACACCAAGAGATTTCCTGTTAACAATTTATCAAAACCACCATGCAAAACATCCAAACTTTTTCCCTGGTTTGGCTTGGAGACGAGTAAATCCTCAAGAGCTGGTCGACGATGCAATAATAGATGTTTGAATACATCCACTGCCAGTTCTCGAGCAGCTTGTCGTTTGTCACGGAGAAGAGAAATGAGATTTATACAAAGGCAACAAACCAAATCAGTGTCAAGATTGCTTGGACAGAGAATAAGTCTTTTGTTGGCCACTATTAATTGCAAAACTGTACATATACTGATAGTAGATTCATCCTGAACCGTCTTTGTACCAGAAACTTTACCACTCTCTGCCAGAAAGCCCAAATTAGAAATAAACTCATCTTCCACAATAGATGCTAAGAATGATGGCATAAAACAATACATTATCATACGGTTTGTATTTTTCAAAATTGCATGTATATATGCTTCAAGTTGCCTACTTCCCCTAGTAATGTACAAAAGGCCTTTGCCTACAGGAGACGCATCTTGAATGCGGCCATCTTTGTTAGCAAGTTGCAACATGGACAATAAGAACTCTAGTGTTCTCAACACCCCAACAGGCTGAGGAAAAGAGCCCATATAAACACGGTCTACAATCATCCAGCATAGGCTATCTAGATTCACAGACCAACGGCTCTTGTCGAGTTTCTTCTCATTTTCCTCATCATCAAGCAAGAGACGCCTTTCCAAGAAGTTCAATAATCTACCTAGGCACAAACCTTGGAAAACTAAAGCTGAATCAGCATCTACATACAAAGGAACAGCTTCTAAAATGCTTTCAAGAAATTGAGTTGCCTTCAACTGCTCTAAGACAACATCCGCAAGAACTTCAGCGATGAAATCTAGAATAGCAGTTGCCCCAGCAGAACAAGGGCCACCTCCATATCCAAAATCATCAATTTCAAGTAATACTTTTGTATTGATTGGAAAATACATGTTTGCAGCAGATAAACCATGCAATATTGCCCGTGCATCAGGAGATGTTTCAAATTCCTTCATGGATAAAGATGATCCCATGGGTGACGTAGCAGGCAACACTCCTTTTGCATCTTTACCTCCAGTACTGCCAAGCCAAGAAGTTAGCACAAGGGCAGGTGAGGCCGGCGTTATGGATAATTTAGAAAATGATTTCTCAGATAGAATAGGAGAATCTGGCGGATAAACTGATGCAGAGCTTAATGAATCTGTTGGAGGGGTTAGATCTGCAATTCCGTTTGAATGATTAAATTTCAACTCAACTGTCTCAAAACTAGTTGTATTCTGCAAGATTCCAGGATTCTCAAAATTTTTGAGAGTTTGTGTGTTTTCGACTGTTGTGATAGATTCCAAAATGGGAGAAGAAGCCATTTTCACAACACTATCACTAACAAAGGTATTCATTCCCACTATATCTTCTGAGCTACTACTCTTCTGCTCTTGCGGAAAACTACCTAAGCTCACAGAAGTTTTACTGGACTGCTCTTGATCTGCTGGCAAGCTCGTATAGGTATTCTGCGAGCTAGAATTATCATCGTTGTCATTCATGCCTTTCTCATCATTTTCTGTAGGCTTAAGATTTTTTGCCATCCTCATCGCACAATCAGCCCTGGATGACAAAAAGCAATGAAGAAAAAGAAAAGATTGATCTAGTGAGACAGCAAGGGGTTAAAGGTAAAACAGAAAAAAAACAGACCAAACTAAAAAAATGAAAAATAATAGCTGCCAACAAACCTTACACATGAAAAATATAAGTCTACACAGCTCTCTAAGAATTCTGGTCGCCTGCATATTGAAGAGAAAGGAGGGCACATCTTTGCCAAGTCTACCATGAACCGCAATATCGACATAGCTGTGGCAGGAGCAGCAGCTTCCCCACCCATCAACCGTGCTGCATATGTTTTATGCATCAGAGCTTCACCCTGAAGATCACCTCCAATGTCTGTTGTGGCCTCTACAAGCTCCGAGACCAAGCTACCATTTAGGTGTGACATATTATCATTTTGTTGTGCAAGCATGACTTGCATGCTCAATCTATCAAATGTATTTTTGGCCATAGTAACTACCGATTCTAAAAGATCCACAAACTTTAACTCCACATATTTACCATCACTAGGCATAAGGGCATGAAAGTCCAGCATACGAACTTCCGGCATCCTTGGATATACAGCCTTTCCAGAAATCAGACAGAAAAGAATATAATATATTTCAGGAGAATCATAGAAACTTGGAAGTACACGTGTTAAACCTTGAAAACCTCCACTACTACGGAATTTAAGGGTAAAAGTGGGAGAAGATGCAAGACAAACTCCAAGAAGAGTCATGATCCATCTCATACTGGTTGGATGTACTGCTTCATCAAGAAAATATGTTATCAACTTAGACGAAACAATCTTATGCCATTGCTCTAACAGCTCATCAGAAGTTATAGTCACTTGCAAATCAATAAGCATCTCCAGCAACATATTCCGCACAATAACGTGCTTTCCCATTGTCTCCCGGGCAACATGATGGAGTGCAGCCAGTACTGGTGGATCAAATGTCATTATCACAAACCTGACAACAAGTTCAAGCTCTGAAACTAAAAAACCATCCTCTAGAATAACACCTAGTAGCACCACAAGTTTTTCCAGAACAGAGACTTCAACATCGCCCCTTTGCAGTGTCACAAGAAGATGCTGCACAAGGTTTATCCTACGTAAAATTGTCAGATTATGATTCCTATACCAGTGCATGGAGACTAGCCGCTCAAGAAACCCAAGCAGTGCAATTTGAACAGAAACAGGAGCTGTGACCCACAATGTCCAGTCTAAAAGGACATGCTCAACCATATCAGCATTAGAAAGAACAAAACAGTTTGAATTTTCTTCGTGTAACTCTGAATTTTCAAGCTCCGATATGTGACTGAATGAATCCTTCTGAATTGAGAAGTCATCTAAATCGGCCTGAGATCCAATAGATGATATTTCATCAGAAAATTTCGGCAAGGTAAGATTCATGAGACTGGTCTCCGCTGAAGTTCCAGAGGGGAAAGATACTCCTCTGCTTATTTTGGATTTTTGAGGTTCTGAAAAGCAAGCTTCGCATGCAGCAATCCGGAAGAAGATCTCCAGTGATGGCAAGTCAAACAATGACATCCTACGATGCAAGAAAAGTGCAAGTAGATGGTAGCCTCGTAATGCTTGCATTTCCTGTACGTTCTGAGGGCATTGATGAAGTGAGTATGCAAGTAGCTCCAGTGCCATGTGCAACATGTCCCTAGTTTCAGCAGCTTCAACAAGAGAAAGGACAATAGACATCCCGCCAATTGTGCGCACAGTATCTCCAATAACACGTTTATTACATATGTAAATATCTCCATTAAAACGGCCATAACGTGGTATACCTGCAAGCCAAGGTAGCATTGATGATCCTTTTTAAGATTTAAATATATAAAAACAGCAACAACAAAAAAGTAAAATGATTTACACACCACCGATTGGAGAAGCAGCAGCAGAGGTTGGATCAACAAGATTGAGCAAGGAAAATGTTCCGGATGCTCTAAATACATCAGAGGATGATCCATCAAATGAAAAAATTAGCTTCTTCCCTGATAGCTGTAAAGCAAGTCTTCCCAGTCTTTCCAAATCCCAAACTATTCCACTGCCATCCATTTTCAAATTCGCCTGTTTGGTAGAAGAATCAACTTTCTGCACATTTGCAGCTAAGGATAATTCAGCATCCAGTGAATCTAAGATTGCCATACTACCCCCACCACAGGCCTGGCTTGGAACGAAACGCAGAAGATCTGTATCTTGAAACAATCCCCTATAACCTTGGCCAAGAATATACATAAAACAAATGTTACCTGCTGTAAGTACTTCCTCAAAAAGATAACAGCTACCAAGTCTCCAAGAAAGATCTGTAACTTTAGCATGAGTAATTGGGGAGCCAAGAGTAACTTGCAATGATTTTCCGGCGGGAGATGGTGAATATCCTAGCTTTCCAGTATGTCTTAGTTTTCCATCAATATAAATATATGCTACACTAGACTGGAATAATCCAGCCAATGCATTAGGCTTACTGTGAACAACAGCAAGGTGATGCCACCTTCCTTCATGTAGTTCTATGCCAGGAAATGATAATGAAAGAGAGTTGCTTGTTGCAAGAGTTAAAACGCCATTATCTTGGAGGTAAAGTTCTGCATAGAATGTGTTTCCATCATCAACTGCTCCAACTGAAAATAAACGCAGCACAACTCCACCAGAAATACTTCTTCTAGAAGACCCAGTCTTGGACAAAGGTTCTGAATCCTTAACCTGACTTTTTAACAAGTTTCTAAACTGAAACCAACAAACAAAAGAATATCCCGCAGCAGGAGGCCACATTCTTTCCCCTAGCGACACATGAACAGATGCATAACCAACTTTACTCATGTCCATCTCAACAAAAGGAGCAAGAGAAACACTCTGCACCCTCGTATCTCCAATTCGGATTAGTTTCTCCAGCATATCAACAATGAGATGACCGGAACTTTTTACTTTCATTTGAACAACATATCTTACAAGGATTTGAAGCTCAGAAGAAGAAAGCCTGTGATGATTGAAATTCTCGTCATAAATTACATAATATATCGCATGAAGCTATATTATAATGAGAAGCGTCACCAAAGAGTAATTACCTGTAAGCCCCAAGAATCTCCACAATTTGCAGAGTATGAGATAGTAATGGAGATGAGCTAGCAAGAAACGGGTTAATCATCTCTAGAAGAAGTCCAATAGAACCTAGGTAATAAAGAACCCAAACTAAGTGAATAGCATTACTATTTATGGAAAACTTGAGAAGGAATATTAAGTGTTATGCTTCTTACCAATAGAGGTTAAGCTTTCTTGGTTGAAAGGGCTAGCATGAGCAAGCTTCTCAATGAACTTCAGTACCTCCAGTTGCACTTTTGGAGTAAAAAGTAACAAGGACCGGATCAGCAGTCCCACAGCACTAGCATTATATACCCGCTCTTGGTCAGGCCTGTCTATAGCTAGTGAAGGATTTGAAAGAAAACTGCATTCCTCCTCAAAAGTATCAGAAGACGACCCACTTTCTGCTTGCATAGATGGTGGAGAAACAATTTCAAGAGCCAGCTCCAGTAACAACTGGATGACTTGTTTTTCGCAATCCACACATAGCAAACCAGACTCGCATAAAAGATCATGAAATGTCGGTGAAGACATTATTGCATGAAGTCTTACACGATTAATGGGATTATTGCATACTCCTGCTGTTATAACACGCAATAGAAAACTGAAAACTTTTGTATTGGCAAGTAAAGAAGAATGTCGAGTGGCATCATCACTATTTTGGAAACTATGTAATGTAGTCAATAGAAGAGAAAAGCCTGTAGCTTCACCAAAAACTCGTTGTGCAGAATTATTTGAACCAAGTATACGCCATAGTGTTCCAAAAGTGTCACATTTAGCATTGTTTTCAAGTTTATATTGAGACCCGAACACGCTTGTGATCATTCCACTCTTAAGAACTTCAACCAGTGAGCCCAATTCCTCATGGTGAGTCTGGTAAAGCAAAACTGTCAATGATTAAAAATAAACATAACAATAACAAAAAGCAATGCGTCTCTGTACAATAAGAACGGATGGTAAAAGCAATGCGTCTCTATACAATAAGAACGGATGGTAAGCTTTCTTAAATAATATTTACAGTAAACAAGACATTGGATTTCCCAGATTCTTTTTGTTAAAAAAGTTCCATGGCCATCCGAGATGACAATCCTTAAAGTTCTAAGAATGAGCATATATTGTAAGAATGGATAAACTTGCATACCTGCAGAGAATCTTCAATTATCAAACAGGATAACAACCGCAGAACCCCTGATCGATGGCTAACTGATGCCAGAAAGGGAAGAACAGTACTGAAACCATTACATGAACGAAATGATTGTTGGTTAGTTTCAGATTTCTTCAATAAGGAAGAAAGGCAATCCCAGGCCACAGCTGAGGTACCCTCATCCTCAAATATGGGAAACTTCGAAGAACCGGATCCAAGAAATCTGGGAGATGAAAGGATGGCATCTTTGTCCGCCATATGTTTCTTGAAGCCGCTAGAACTTAGGGTTTTCTCAAAAGTATTGGATGGATTATTCTGCTGTTCAATGCCGGAGATAAACTTGTGCTGTCGTAAATCATCCAGCAGCACCTCAAGGACACCAACTTCCCTGAGAACTTTTTTATATTGCTGATCAAAGGATAAAAGCTTGACAAAGAAGGAAAGAATTGTGTGCTTTAGAACAGTGCTAATAGGCTGCTGCAATAAGCAGCAGAGTGAAAGCAGCTCTTGTTCGGGAATACAGTTCACAACAGTAACAGCGTATTCCAATATTTTAAGAATTATTTCCTGAAATGAAGCAGGAAATCCTGCCATATTTAGAATGAACAGAGGAACCGTCCGTAACTGCTGACACAACTTGTAATTGTCCAGATGACTTGAAAATATTTTAAACATTCTATTCAACACCTCTGCTTGCAGTTCTACATTGTCTGCCTTCAGAAAAATGTCCTGCAGCATCTGGATTGCTTCAAGGTCTTTGATCCTCATGTCGCCCTTTTCCCACATCTCATCACCAAACCTTTCGCGAGAAGATGTGCGACTTCGGTTATGAGTAGAAGCCTTCCCATAATCAGATTTTGAACCTCTACCAGTAGAAATTGGGTCTGCAGGGCCTGTTTGTGCAAGGTTTACTAGAACATCAAGCAGCCTTGACAGTGTTGGAGAAAGTTGGGATTGGGGGGGATCCCCTCTACCAGAGAACTCCTGTTCTAACACGAATGAAGAATCAGAATTTTGAAAGTAAGAGTCTGGATTAGCAGATTGAATGATCGTATCCCTATGCAAGCTGGATAGTGTTAATGCAAACTGTACGAGATATTGATAGCCATGAGCATTGTGTATATCTTCCCTAAGTCTAATTTGACCAGCTTCTGCAATCAAAAGCAATTAACAACAGGTTGAGAAAGTTAACTGCAATGAGCATTTTCCAATAATATGACAAAAAGGAAAAACAAGCTGAACTTATATGCAAATCAAAGAAGATAATAGCAGTTCATGGATGAATATACCAGGTTTAGCTGACAACTCCACACATTCAAGTAGCAAATCTACGATGCCCATTGTGTATGCAGGATCTCCTTTCTCAGGATTGAAGTCCTTCACTGCCGTAAGAAGGACTTTGATCTAAACATAATATCGAGCACTAGTAAGGGGTGATGAGAAAGATCAAAAGGAAGAAAACTAAAATTTAGCCATAAACTGATAGAAAGGAAAGCCCAAGGATCTGCCAAGACAGTTAACTTGTTTCTATCTTTCATTTCTCTTGGCCATGCGCTTCCACAGACATGCTATAGTAGAGAAATATAAAATCAAATCATTGCCATTTTGACATTCAGTGAATATCTAAGTTTATGCTTGTGGAATGGTTTTAAATGGAAGCTCAAATAATTTCTAATACAGATGCTTTCCAGTTCTAACGTAGTTTCAGACATGCAGTCAACTCCACTATCATCCTTTAGTGACTCGTAGCAGGTTCAAGAGAAAAGAATTCAACGTAATAGATAACCTTCACAGAGAAACCATATGAGAAGCCATAAAAGAAATCTCAAAATTGATTCAAATCTCAAAGTCTATAGCCATCGTTGACATAAGATGCTTGTGTTGCAACAATCAGTTTGTATTTTGAATTTTGCATTCATAAATTTTGTATTTTGAAATTAGATTGTAATCAATAAGTTGTGTTAGGTGAAATCTCACCAAGAAATTCTTTGATTTCATATGCATTTATGAAACTGTGTTCAGAAAAATTAAAGGGAATTCATATAAGCCATAAACACTCAACAAAATATAAAAAATTTTGAAACCCCAAAAGTAAAAAAAAAAAAAAAAAAACTAAGACAAAAGCAAAAAAAAATCAATTAAAAAGATTTAAAAGAAAATACTTAAAAGAGAAAATGAAAAAAAAAAGACAGAAAAATAAAATAAAATGTGCTTAAAAGAAAATTTAAACACAGTTCAAAGAGAATTAAAAAAACTTAAAGAAAAGAAAAAAATACAAAAATAAAAGGAAAAATAATCCGTTCAAAAAATAAAGATGTTAATTTGAGTCATTGGCATAAACTTAAAATAAAACAAACCTTAGCTTCTTATTATTAAATCGGTCTAAATTCTAAACACAAAAATTAAACCCACAACTATGGAACTTAAAAGTGTGATTTATTGTGTCTTAATTTAAGGCATTCGCCTCATATGTATCCAGGTATATAGCCCCAGAGGCATAAGCCTCAAATGAAAAAAGCATACAAATCATTTAAACAAAAAATTGTAAGCTTTTAGGTACTTATTGGGCACCTCATAATGAAGCACACCTCGAGGCAGACACATCAAATGCCTTTTTAAGCAAGGCATTCAAGGAACAAAAACAACGCGAAGAACAATTGGTTGAAATTTTGAGATTATATTCATTTTTAGAAATGCAAAAAATTAGGTTCATGTACTCATACAATAAAAGTTTTTAAAAAATGAATATATGGCAAATGCAATGGAAAGAGAGATCATTCTAGGAAACTGAAATACATACCAGATGATGCTTGTGTATATAGTTTGCAGTACTTCCGTTATCATTAGTAAGAAGAAGGCCTAGTATCTACATTTAATATAAGAAAAACAAAATTAACAAAAAAAAAAAAAGTAATTTAACAGGTAACCTATCTCACAGAAAAGGAAAATTGAAGTAGGTTTATAAGTATGTGCTATACAAACCTGCATGGCATGTCGATGCAGTTGGATGGTATGCAAACGGACAAGACCATCTTTAAATTGGGAGAAAACATTCAAAGAACCATTTGTAACCATATGAAACAGAAGTTGAAGTGAATCATCTTCAATCAAACTTGGTGCGGCTGAAGGGTGGCTTGCCAAGGCCTTCATGATATGCACTACGCTTCCCTCTACCTGCAAACAGAATAGCTAACAAGTTATACACATTGAAAAAAGAAAAGATTCTCGTGTGGTGTTTCAAATTTGTAGCCGTCATAAGAAACACTAATCAGTTGCACTATTTTTTTAACGATGAGTGAGAAATGCACTGTATTTTCTGGTTTGCATTAGCATGTGAACTTGTGAAGGTGTCAGTAGTTGCTTGAGTTTTAGGTGCTTGTGCGATGGCTGGAGCTTATTGTACAAAATAGTAAATTGTTGAAACAAGAATAGAGAGTTTATTCCATACTAAAGTACAGCACGCACCAACATACTTTTGTAGGAAAACCCCATATAGCATGCATGTAATTGGAAGTTTTTATCAGATTAAGCTAAGCATAAGGAATGTTGGCCTCAACTTACCACACTCATAAAAAAATACATGTTTTATGATTCTATGTGTGCCCTTTAGCTAAAGGTTGGGGTTTCTACGGGAGTCATTAGTGGTTCTAAGTCCTAACTACATAAGGGACAGGTTAATTTCTGTTTCTAATATTATCTCGATGTAAAACAACTTCTTTGACTGACTATTTTTTGATGCGAACATCCAACGGAGAACATTTATCTAAGGAAGAGACGAAGATCAACGGCCAAGATCATTCCACTTTATCTTAATTTACTAATTGTATTTTTTTTTTAATTTATGCATTTTGCATTTTTACCCTCTTTTGAGGGAGTTGTCCTTTGTAAGCCCTACGGGCATGTCTGTCTTTTTGAGTTACTTTCATTGTGAGGTCTATATATAGAGGCCCTTGCTATTGTATTGGTATGATGGTTTATTAAAAAAAAATTTATGCATTCTTGTTCTTTGGAGAAAAACTTCGGTGAGATCCCTATGTGAGGGAAGCGTAATATCCACCAGCCTCAGGATGTATTCGGGCTTGTAGTTTGAATTCCCTAGGTGAGGGCAACGAAGCACCCATCAGCCGCAGGATGTGTCTGGGCTCATGGTTTATCTTTCTTTCCCTACACTTCCTTTCTCCTTCTATAATTCCCCTTCTTCTTTCTTCAAGCCGCCGCTCTACCTCTCCTTCTCCCTTGACCACTGGCCAAACCCTCCATAGCCACCGGCCAAGCTTCCCTTCTCCTTCTCCACTCATCGACCACCCCACCACCACCTCCTAGCCGGCCACCTCCCTTATTCCCTCCACCTAGCCGCCGGCCCAAGACCCCACTTACCCTCCTTCAACCACCACCGGCCCCAATCAATCCCTCTCCATTTGCCTCCAAATTTTGAATTATTCTTTAGTGCTTTCCTTATTGGATGCAAATCACAAAAGGATAATATTAAAATCTCATTTCTTTTATTTAAAATTTGAAATTTTTTTCCTAATCTATCTTGTTTCATTTTAGAAAAGTTATTAAAATCAAACCTATATGAATTTCAATTAGGATTTGATTTGGGCCCTTTGATCCACCCCCAATCATCTCCATTAATGCCACTTGCATGGCCGGTCCCCTTACTCCCCTCCATTCATAAATTTCCTAAATTAGATCACTATTGATTTGGAAAGTATTCAAATTTGAATTCAAATACTTTCCAGATTAATGAAGGTATTTTAGGAAGCATCCCCAATTGATACAAATCTAAAATTAATTTAGATTTGAAGTCATCAATCAATAATCAATGCAAAGATCCACATACGTTGAATGTGGACGCTCCCCTCTTCCCTGCATTGGCTGGCCCCCCTTCCCTTTCTTTCCTCTCTCCAATTAAACCCATATCTCATAATTAAATCTCATTTATACCTCCCATTAGCCCCCCCCCCCCCCCCCCCTTAAGGATAGTTTAAATTTCAAAATATTCCCGCCTTCCTTTTAGGAAATCTGAAATTAAATTCAGATTTCTTAATTTCTCCCCCTCCTCTCTCTTGGCCGCCCCCCTTATTCTCTTCCCTTCTCTATTCTAATTAATTCCTTCACAAAATTGGAATTCCATTTAAGGGAATAATTAAGTAAACCCCTTCCCTCTCTTTGCCAATCAATTTGAAAATTCAAATTTACATGACCTCCCCCCTCTCCCGTCTTGCATCATTTTCTCTATTGAAGGTGAAGACTTGAAGGTATTAAATCAATCAGCCAATCTAGCTCATCTTACAAATGTTCTATTTTTTATCATTAACTTGCTTCCCAAATAAACCTCAGGTCTTTCTGGCAACATCATTCAGGTCCACTTGCTCAAAACACCTCAATATTTCGATGACAACTTCAATTAATTGAAAGGAAGTAAATCTTCAACATATGAACAGTGCACTAACAATATCAGTCCAAAGCTATCAATCTTTTTATTGAGTTAATTTTTTGCACTTCTAAGATTTATCTTTAATGAAATTTCGCATGATCATAGTAGCCTTGTCCCAACTAGTTATGGCTTTATGAATCCTCATTCTCCTTTTGATCATGTTAAGTGCTCCACATTAACTATATATTTTATGGAAGCATTTTCTACCATTTTTGTACCTGTTTAAACCACAAATATTTCTGCCTCATCTTCAGTTGATGATACCTACTGATATGATCATTCCTAATTTCTTCATGCATCCACCTTAACTTTCTCACATTTGCTTTACTCAACTTGGCTATTAATTACTTTCCACCATAAAAAAAAAAAAAAAAACAATCCATACAATATGTATGGCTAATTTTAAGTTTATAAAATTATCCTTTTAAATCTCCATAAAATTCATTTATCGAATAATACTTTAAAAGCATTTCTCCATTTCAATCACCAAGCCATAACTCTAAAAATCACATTCATACTATTTTATATAATAGATCCAAAATACTTGTGTTACATTATTTTTTAGAAATATTGACTACTAATGTTTATAGAAAATTTTTTGGGACAGAATATCTTAACTAAAATTTGGTCATAATGAAATTAGAAGGCACCGAATTTGTTAAAAGAAGAATTTTGATTGATTATTCATATATTGTACTCATCTCATAGTAAATCCAATAATTTTGAAATCTATCTTAACCAATTTTTAGTCAGGATATCCTAAATAATTTTTTTTCCATTTTTATAATCCATGAAAATTCATATACTCATTCTTGCTCAAATAATCTTAAGTCATTCATCTTATAAGAATTTTCTCTATTATTCTAATTGTTCACTTCTTTCAATAGATGTTTCCTTGATAAGAATTGTGCCACCTATAGAAGGCATCTAACAAAGCTACTCATTTTGAATATCCTTTATAAACATCTCCCTAACAAATACAAAAGATATACATATATTGCTATTACTTGATGCAATCCCATAATAATTCGAAACTCTTCCGCCACTCCATAACTACTACTAATATAAGTTAACAATCCATTCTATACAATTTAACTAACTTCAACATATTTTTAGTGCACTTATTTTCTTAATGCTTACCGAACCAATTCTTATGGTACACAATTTAAGAACCTCTCAAGATCAATACAAATCATATAAAGATTTCAAATTTACTCTTTATTCTTTTTCTTTTGTCGTCTTAGCAAAAAAAATATTTTTAAATTGTGGATCCTCCTAGAAATCTAACGATTCTCTAAAATTGACATTATTTTGTAAGCCCATGAGCTATTACTCTCTCCCATAATCTCACCTTAACCGAAAGCATTATTTTTATGCAACTTCTTCAGAGAAAACTCCAGTTCAATTTTTGTATCATTTTTAATATACCTTATTAGTTTGTTATTTATGTTCTTCTAAAATCATTTCTTCCATAAAACTCTGATTCAGAATTTCTCAAAGAAGAATTTTCATCTTTTATTAATGCCTTCAGTTCAACTAAGACCTTAATATCTTCACTTCTATTGCATGTAACCTAAGCAAAGCTCTAGATCTCTTATATCATGTCTTAGCTATTTTTATAAATATAATTTTCTCGTCCATAGTAGCTTATCATCGATCAAAAGTTGTAGCTTTCTACCATCTTTCAGGATTTCTAACTTTATTATAGCCATTATAAGCCAAATTGTTATTCATATTTTGTCACTCTTTGAAAGCGCATTATCTTTCCTTAACTCTCTGGGCCTCCTCACTCCACCACCAGGTCTACTTATTGATTATTTCTAAACTCCTGAAACTTATATAGCAATACCGCATTAGATTTGGGTCTACTAAATAATTCCAATTTATCTCTCTTAAAAACCAATCTTGAAAGATTAATTTCTTATATTTCAAGTCTCACAATTTTATCCTATGTTGTTTTGTTCATTTTCATCATAGTCCTAAGATACATCTGTAATTGTTACTTTCTATTGCACAGTCAAATTTCTCCTTATCAGTTAAAAGAAATTTATGAAGATAATAAGATAAGGACCAAAATGATCCCTCGACTCTTTACAAAGAATCAAAATAGCCCCAATTATTTAAAAGTCTCATTTTAGTTCATTGATTTTTAAATGGATAAATTATCCCACAAAAAGACTAATGTAGAAATTGGTACTTCTATATAATCGGGGGCTACTTTGATTTTTTCAAAAAAAAAAAAAAGTGAAGGGACAAATTCAGTTATTCAAGAGCAATACCAATCTTGATTCCATGTTGTAAATGCCAACTTTCTAAATAAATAGCCATATTAAGCAGTAATAACAGAGCTATCCAGACTACAACTATGCTTGGAATCGTTCTGATACTTTAAAGAAGTTTGTGATAATAGCATGCTAAGTACATCGAGAGCTGCCACGAGTCCTACCTCCCTAACCCTCCCCAAATATATGAACTTCAATGTAATTGCCAAAAAGGTTGAATTGTTGAACAAGCCCTAATATTTCTGGGTTAATGATTGCAGTCTAATACAAACGCAACAAATACAATACAGCCGGGTAAGATAATAGCTGAACTGCACTATGAAATGTTTCATAACAAAAGGAGCATTTGACAGCATTAATAATCTGACTAAAAATTAAATCAAGGCAGTTCAAAGCAAAGGAACATGGGACGCAAAGAAGATAATATTCTAGTACAGCCCTGTCAATAAAACAAAAAAACAGTGACCAAATAACAGATATCGAAATGAATTACATGCCAGAAATTGGAAGCAGCAACAAGTTGGTAAGCTAAATAATATAATTACATTTCTCACCACTAAACAAAAATTAGAAAAAAAAATAAAAATAAAAAAACAGAAATAAGGAACATCAACATCATTTGAACCAAGTTTAAGTTACCTTCATAGGCAAAGAAGGCCAGGGATGCAAATCATAATAAGGATATTATAATATGGAAATGTACCTCTAGCCGACGAACATGTACATTATCTCCATCACTACTTTTAACACTTGAAACTGCTTCATCTGCCACAAAAAGCCTATGACTAGATTCATCAGGATTCAGTAGGGCATTCAAGATCTGAATAAGGCAGCAAAGAATGCCAGAGTCCAACAATGGCTGTTTATCAACTGGCTGCAGATAATAAATAAATAAATTATTATTTAAACTTGTGATTGTCATTGAAAAATAAAGTCAAGAACTGAATGGTTTGAAAACGTAAAGGCATGTATGAATAATGGCAAACTTATCACGTTAAAAGCAAGCAGAAAATTTTAATTGCATATTTAGACTAAAGACTTTTAGTACAGTATGAAGAATGCAAAATAAGAAGTCTTCAGCTCAAAGAGAAATTAAGTCCCACGTACCCCTGTCACAAGAACTTCTACTGCATATAAAAAATTTGAACCCGGACTCATGCCATCCTGCAAGATTAACAATTCAAAATGAAACACCCCTACATAAAAAGGCTTAATGCGTCTTTCAAAACAACCATATCCAGATAATTTAGAGGAGAACAAACCTTTGTGACATTAGAAAAGAAGTTGATGACCGTCTCAACTTGCAAGGATCTTCCCTTACTATGCATCCTCAACTTCTCCACATCTGTCACAAAGGCTCTTCCAACAACAAAAGAAAAAATGTGTGCTTCAACTAACCTGTGATTGGAGCAATTTTATTAGTTAAACATATCAAATGAAAACCGTACATATAATAGAGCAAGAAAAAACTTCCCATAGCAGAATTCGAGATGCTATTTTGCTGAAAAACCAGCAAAGCATGATTTTGAAAAAATCTGGAACTGACCAATATAATCAAACCATGAATAAAAAGCTTTATCAAATTCTCACAGTTCATAATTTCTACCAGAAAGTATAAATGTTAGGCGAGACATTATCAGAATTATGGATTCAATGTAGAAGACAAAAAAAGATGATTATTTTACAAGAAGTTACAGCCCTAAAAGGCATTCATGTATGATACACTTTATCAAGATTATTGCGCCCATGCTTGCAAGAAAGGAAGAGCATACCATAACAATAAGGAATCAATTTCAACGCACTTCTTCCTTCAAAACAGAAATAAAAAGCCGGCATGTAAAAATCAAGTAAAATTTTGTATTGTTAACAAAAGAAAGAAAAAAAAAACTTAAGTACCCAACTTAAAAGAGAAATCTAAAACTCCAACTAATCCCCCCAAGGAGATGATAATTCCTTACAAATTGGTGGCTGTTATAAGTCTATTGGATCTAGTTCCATTTGCTCTAATGACATAAAATTTACAGAATACAAGCTTTTAAACATGCCAAATAGTTTTAATTTATGAAAAAGAATTAAGCTATGCAATATCAGTATGTGTTTACTAGTTAAACAAAAGCTAAATGAAACTCTTAAAGGATTATTGTTTTTTTATGTTTGTGACAATGCAATCATTGCTAGAATATCATAAATTCAGAAAATTATCATCCTTATTAATCATAAGCTATAAACTTCTCCTAAATATTTGAGGAGCTTCATGAATCATCTTTCTAAATTCCTCTTTGACATTCTCAGACACTTTTTTCCCACCAAATTAATTTCTATGGTACTCATATACCTCTTTAAATTTAATTAAAATCATATGAAGATTCTATGTTGCTCTGTATACTTTTCAATTTTAATTTCCTTTAAAAAAATTATTTTGTAGTAGATTTGCCTGTTAAAAATCACATTTCATTCTTTTAAACTAACATGATTTTTTCAAGCCTATGATCATTTACTCTCGCCTATAAAATAATTGATGCAGGATGTCTTTGAGCTGGGGTTCCTAATGCATGATTAGGATAAGATGCGTAAAATCACACACCCAATATCAAATTTCCAATCTACGTATTTTTAAATTAGACAAAACTCATATCTTCTGATGAAAACCATAAAAAAGATACAAAATTCACCGTATATGATAATTTGATGATGATTTAAATAAAAAATTGCCTGTGGAAGATAAACCAAGATTTTACTATATGAAAGAAGCACACTTGGATAAGGAAAAAAAAGAGAGTAAGTTTAAGAAAAGCCTTTTATAGATTTTGTGTACAAAGAACCTAGTTAAAAAAAATTTGGACAGAGAAGGGTGAATCGAAAATCTTATAGTTTGTTGATATCAGTCATGACTTACAAGAGATACTCCTACATGATTGGATCTCATGCTTCGTATTTGTCATTGACTTGATTAACAATCAAATACAACAACATCAAGCCTTTATCCCACTACATGGGGTCAGCTAAATAAATCTTTTTTCTCCATTTTATCATATTAAGAGTGAAATTCTCATTTAAATCTAGCTAATAAAGAATGCCATTTCTAATATTTTCTAACCAAGTCTTTTTAGGTCTACCACCTTAACATAAGGCAAATCTAATACATCTACTCTCCTAATCGGGTCATCGGAAGGCCGACATTTTACATGACCAAACCAACTAAGGCGACTTTCTCTAATCTTATCTTCCACTAGAGCTACTACAACATTTTCACGTATATGCTTAGTTTCGTATCCTATTTCTAAGAGTAAAGCCATTCATACACCTGAGCATCCTCCTCTCTGCAACACTTAACTTAATAACATTAATTTAAAACTCACGAAATAAAAATGTTGTATTAGAGATATGTAAAAATATATGTAAAGAGCAAATTAACTGAAGTTGAAATTTAAAACTTACGAAATAAAAATAATTAAAGTAAACTAATAGAAACATTGCTAAGATCATTAATTTGCATGTCTCAATGAGCACAACTTGCATTTTCGACAAGTATAAACTTTCAAGATTTTCATCCAAGTCTAGCCTTAGAAAAAATTTGTCTGCAATGAATTGAATGTTTCATAATCATAAAAAATATGGTAATAATTATTGTGTTTCCTATAAAATAATTTAGAATAGTTACAAATAGAATTTTCACTCTGGTACACAAGATATCATCAATAACTAAAATTCAATGGAAGCAATCACATTATCTAAAATAGATTTTAAAACAAGATATGTAGAACTGCCTGGTAAAGTACCGGATGATTTCACGAGGAAGTGATAGAAAGATAGAAGAATCCAAGGTATTATTTATTGTTTCATAAACTAAGAACAAATCAAATACATTGAAAATTGAATTAATACAACAAATTCTTGGGGTTAGTATTTGACTTGATACGTTGCATTATTTTATATGGTTTCTTTTTTTTGGAATATAATTTCTTAAAAGCTCTTGTAAGAAACCTTTTATAATTTGAACATATCATTATTTATCGCCTGATTTAATTCTACACACCTTTTGTTCACATTAGCAATAGACTTGTAATTATCATAATAAATAATCTATTTTGAAATAAGACTTTCATGCAAATCAAGTAAATTATGCAAACGACTACTATTATATGATGTAAGTAATAAATTTGCTAACTTACTAATTTTGTCATAATGGATACTAATAAATATGCAATAACTAATTCTCGGGGAAGATATGATAAAAAAACTTGAAAACTAACAAATAATACATATGTACTATATCTATATTGACTGACAACCTCTTTAAAGAAAATCAATCTAAAAAGCCTAAATATTAATTGTAATGAATTATGTACTTTAAGATTTTACAAGATTCATGGAGTTTTAAATTTAGGTTTTCGTTAAGGCAGTCAACATTAATAAATCATTTAAGATGAAGATGCAATTTAACTTTTAACAAATTAGTTAGTTTATTTTAGTACACAGAAATTTTTTCTCCAACATTTTAAAAATATATGAACAATGAGATTGCTTCATGTGATGTCGACAGAGCACATAAAAGGCAACTCTATCTAAATTCTATTAACCTTACACCCATTTTGCAATAACCCAAACAACACCAACAAATAAACCAAGTGAAAAAGTTTTTTTTTAGTTATATAGAAAGAAGCCCTTTTACAAATTCTTAGAAATTTTTTGTAGTTTAACATCATGCCAAGAAGCCCTCTCCAATTTCAAAGGTGGAAATGCTCTGACAACAAAACAAATTGCATCTGAGGCCTGAAATTGCCACAAAATCTAGTATTTACCCTGAAAAAGAAATCAAACTTGAAAGAAACTACCATTTTACAGATCATTAATAGCATGCCAAGACATTTTATGCAAAGCTCTAGTTTACAGTTTTTGTTAAACTAACCAAACAGTGATGGAAATTATAGTTTTTTGTGAAACTAACCAAACAGTGATGGAAATTATATTGTAAGATTGTGAGAATGATCTTTTGCACTAGTCCAACCAAGAGGTTTGTCTTATGATAGTGATAGGAAACACTTGGATTTCCAAGTGTTTCTCACCAAGAGCAAGTAAATCCAATGATAAACTGCTGTCCACAGCAGAAAAACAGCCCAAATACAAGAAAAATCTGAGAAGAAAGCGTAAGAAAACGATGCAAACACTTTTATTTCGATAACGGATGAAAAGCACTTGCAAGATACAACTTTCCTTCGATTCGAGAGGAAGGAAAAACTCTCCAAAAGATCTCCGGCGAAGCCAAGAGCCCAAGACACCAAAACCTAGATCTCCAAAACAATTCAAATTCAAGATGATCCTTTTCTCCCCCCTAAACTCCTAATTATACAAATTAATCATAAAGGACAATAATGGACTTCCTAAAACAGCCCCTCATTCAAAATTCTCCCTCCCAAAATCAATTTCGGCAACTGTGGGGTCCACAGGGGGTTCCGCCCCTTTTGCCCGTTTCCGCCTGGCATAGCATCGGACCGGTCCAGAGGAGACCGGTCCGCTCGTAACATTACTCCCCTCCCAAAAACTCACCTTGTCCTCAAGGTGAAAAGAAGGAAACTGCTCCTTCACTCTTTCAAAAGGCTCCCATGTAGCATCGAAATCAGGGAGGCCTCTCCATTTGATCAGCACTTCTTTGTTGCCCATTTTATCTGGTCGGACTCCTGCAAGCTCTAGTGGTTCTAAAACCACTTCTAAATCCTCCGTCATAGTCGCTGGTAATTCTGCACTCACTGCATGCTCCCCAATGGCTCTCCTCAGCTGAGACACATGGAACACTGGGTGTATGGTGGCTGAGGGGGGTAATTTCAGTCTGTAAGCCACTGCTCCAATCCTATCCAATACTTCATAAGGGCCAAAGTACCTCGGTGCTAATTTCTCGTTCTGCCTTCTAGCCACTGTCCTCTGCCTGTATGGTCGTAATTTTAGGAACACCTTCTCCCCCACTTCAAACTGCATGTCTCTCCTGTGAGAGTCCGCTTGCTTTTTCATGATTTGTTGTGCTCGCAGCAGATGTCTCTTTAGTTCTTCCAGTATCTTGTCTCGTTCCTCAAGGTACTGCTCCACAGACGATACTGGTGTGCTTTCTCTTCCATAGTGTACTAGGTGCGGAGGGTCCCTCCCATATAATACCTTGAATGGGGTCATCTGGGAAGCGGAATGGAATGAGGTATTGTACCAATACTCAGCCCATGGCAGCCACTTTGCCCACACTCGTGGGGTTTCGGAGACAAAGCACCTCAAATAGGTCTCCAAGCTTCGATTTACCACCTCTGTTTGTCCGTCTGTCTGTGGGTGATAGGCTGTACTTCTCTTTAGAACTGTGCCCTGCATCCTGAACAGCTCTCTCCAGAACTGGCTGAGGAACACTTTGTCTCGATCAGACACAATCGATTCAGGCACCCCATGTAGTCTCACCACCTCCCTGATAAAAGCTGCAGCAACTGACACTGCGGTGTATGGGTGTCTTAGGAGAACAAAATGTGCATACTTACTAAGCCTGTCAACCACCACCATAATGACTGTGAACCCCTCCGACTTTGGTAGGCCATCAATGAAATCCATGGATACTTCCTCCCAAACTCTGTTTGGAAGTGTCAATGGTTGTAGTAAGCCTCCCGGAGCCATGGCCATGTACTTGTTTCTCTGACATACCTCACACCTGGCCACCATTTCCTCCACATCTTTATGCATCCCCTTCCAGTAGAGCTCGGATGCTAGCCTCCTGTAAGTCTTCTGAACCCCTGAATGTCCCCCAACTGCACTGCCATGAAACTCTTGCAACAAGTGGGGAATGTGTATGGAAGTCCGTGGCATCACAAACCTCCCCTGATACAATAGTCTCTCCCCCTCAATACAGTAGCCCGGATGGCTACTCTTGTCCTTCTCTAGATCCTCCCTGATCTTCTTCAACTCTTCATTCAACATACTTTCCTCCTTGATGGACCCCCAATCAACCATTAAAGGAACTGACAAAGCTAATTCCTGAAGCTCCCCCACACATCTGGATAAGGCGTCAGCTGCTTTATTTTCTAAACCAGGTTTGTATTGGATCTCAAAATCATAACCTAGTAGTTTAGATAACCACCTCTGATGTTCCTCAGTCACCATTCTTTGTTCTAGCAGGTATTTCAAACTTCTCTGATCCGTCCTTACAATGAAGTGTCTTCCCAAAAGGTACGGCCGCCATTTCTGTATGGCCAAAACGATGGCCATTAGCTCCCTCTCATATACTGACTTCAATCTAGCTCTGGCTGACAGTACTTGACTGAAGTAAGCTATAGGCCGGTGGTTCTGCATCAACACTGCCCCCAGCCCATACCCTGAAGCATCTGTCTCTACCACAAAGACTTGGCTGAAATCAGGAAGGGCGAGGACTGGGACTGTAGTCATGGCAACCTTCAGTTTCTCAAATGCCTGCGTTGCTGCTTCACCCCAAGCAAATCCATCCTTCTTCAGTTGCTCCGTCAAAGGCCATGCGATAGCACTATATCCTGTCACAAATCTCCTGTAGTATCCAGTCAACCCTAAGAACCCCCTTAACTCCTTTAGGTTCCTAGGAATGGGCCACTTCTGCATTGCTTCTATTTTATTCTGATCCGCTGCTACTCCGTCTTGGGACACCACGTGCCCCAAGTACTCTACCCTGGTCTGGGCAAAGCTGCATTTCTTCAGGTTGGCTTGTAACTGGTGTTCCTGCAATACTCCCAAAACCACCTTCAAGTGTGCTAAGTGTTCCCCCTCATTTTTGCTGTACACCAGTATATCATCAAAGAATACAAGTACGAACTTCCTGAGGTACTCCCTAAAGATCCTGTTCATCAGAGACTGAAATGTAGCAGGAGCGTTAGTCAAACCAAAGGGCATTACCAGAAATTCATAATGCCCTTCATGTGTCCTGAAGGCTGTCTTTGGAACATCCGCCTCTTTCATTCTAATCTGGTGGTATCCGGATTTTAAGTCTAGCTTGGAGAACACCACTGCCCCAAAAAGTTCATCCAACAGTTCATCAATCACTGGAATTGGGAACTTGTCTGGTACAGTGCCTTTATTCAGAGCCCTGTAGTCCACACAGAATCTCCAACTCCCATCCTTCTTCTTGACCAGGAGGACTGGACTAGAAAAAGGGCTTACACTTGGCCTTATGATCCCTGCCTCCAACATCTCCCGAATCAGCTTCTCTATCTCATCCTTTTGGATCTGGGGGTAGCGGTACGGGCGAACGCTGATCGGTGTCTCCCCTTCCTTCAAAATAATGGCGTGCTCCAGCTCCCTCTGGGGTGGCAAACCCTGTGGAGGTTGAAAAACCTCCCTGAACTGTTGTATGACTGGTTGCACTTCAAGAGGAATGTCTCCCTCTTCACCCACACTCACTTTCTCCAATCGCTGCAGCTCCACCAAGTATCCACCCCCAACCTCCTGGATGGTTCGGATCATGGACTTGAGAGACACCCCCGTCCTAGACAGGCCGACATCTCCCTGTATCACCATTCTCCTCCCCTCCACTACCAGTTCCATCCTCAATTCTCCCCAGTTCACCTTGGTCTCCCCCAAAGTCTGCAACCACTTCATTCCCAAAATCACATCAGTACTTCCCAATTCTAAGGGAAGAAAATCCTCCCTCACCTGTATCCCTTGGATGGTCAGCACCACTCCTCTACAAACTCCTCTCCCCATTTCCACCTTCCCTGTGCCCATCATCACCCCATAGCCACCGGTATCCACTAGTGCCATACCAAGCAACTCAACAAGCCGGGTGGAAATGAAATTGTGGGTTGCCCCACTATCTATCAGAACCACCACCTCGTGGTCAGCTATCACCCCTTTTACTTTCATAGTGTGACTCGAAGTGAATCCCACTACAGAGTTCAGGGAGACTTCTGCCACATCCAGGTGCATCTTCTCCTCCTCCTCCACTTCTGACCTGCTCCCACCTTCCTCTTCGTCTTCCTCGTCTTCGCAAACAAGGAGAACCTGAAGAGTCCGGTCCTTGCACCTATGTCCCGGCATGTACTTCTCATCACATCTAAAGCACAATCCCTTGGCCCTCTTCTCCTGCATCTCCTTATCAGTAAGCTTTTTAAAATTTCCCCCAGGCCCTCCTCCTCCGGTCCTCTCCTTTGGTACTTCTCGCGTACCCCCCGGTGCAGCTCCCTTGGAAGCTAAAAACGTGGTCGTCATCCGGTGGGATCCCCCAGAACTGCTGCCTCGATTCCCCCTCTCTAGATGCTTCTGGTCCTCGACCAACTGTGCCAACTCCATGGCCTCCCCCAGGTCGTGTGGTCTCATCACTCTAACGGCTGCTCTGATTTCTGGTTTGAGCCCCTTCATGAAGTTCCCCTCAAGCACGGTATCAGAAAGACGATCCAACCTGCTAGCTAGGTACTCAAACCGGTCCCGGAACTCTGCTACTGTCCCCTCCTGTGTCAGTGCAAAGAACTGCTCGTAGAAATCCCCTCCGCTGCTGGTTCGAAAACGTTCTAGTAGGCAATCCTTGAACTCCCTCCAGTTTCGAATAGGTCGCCTCATGTCCCGCCACTGGTACCATGCCAGTGCCTTCCCTTCCAAACACAGTCCTGCCGCTGTCAGTTTCTCCTCCTCTGTCAACCCGTTGACTGCAAAATACCGTTCCACCTTGTAAATCCAGCCATGGCCATCTTCCCCCTCAAAGATGGGCATCTTCAACTTCCTCACCTTCGGATCCCTTCCGTTACCCCGGTACTCTCCATAACCTCCCATGCCTCGAAGATGAGGTGTTCCCCAAGTATCCCGGTCCTCCCTCCCACGTTGGTATCCGGTTCCATCGTCATAATCCCCTCTTCCCCTTTCAGAATCAGCACCTCGACGCTGAAATTCAGCACCTCGACGCTGATATTCTCCTCTTCTTTCACAAAAATCTGCACTTCCTTCATATTCTCCCCTCCGGCCTTCAAAATCCATACCTTGACGCTGAAAATCAGCACCTCGACGCTGAAAATCAGCACCTCGACGCTGAAATTCAGCACCTCGACGGTCATTCCCCAAGCTCATCTCTTCTCTAGAAAGTGGCTCTAGAGGTGGCATGTCGTCGTCTCCCTCAAGGATCTCCACAGCCGGAATCCTCCTTCCCCGAGGCGGGTTCGGATTTCCTCCTACGCCATGGTCGCCGACAGTCTCTCTTGCATCCGATGCCGTCGGATTAGCCTTCATCTCCAGTAATTTCTTCATCATCTCTTCCATGGCCGTGAATTTCCCCTCCAACCTTTCGTTGTTGGTGGTGATTTGATTTTGAAATTCAAAAAATTTTTCTTCCAAATCGGTTTTCAATTGACCGATCTCGCCTTCCAAGACGTCCACCTTCTTTCCGGCCATTGCTCTCCTCACGGATCTCCCAAAATCTTCTTCCGGACAAGATAAACTTGCTGAAATTTCAGAATTTTAGCCGCCGGTGGTCCCAAATCGATGCTCTGATACCAATTTGATAGGAAACACTTGGATTTCCAAGTGTTTCTCACCAAGAGCAAGTAAATCCAATGATAAACTGCTGTCCACAGCAGAAAAACAGCCCAAATACAAGAAAAATCTGAGAAGAAAGCGTAAGAAAACGATGCAAACACTTTTATTTCGATAACGGATGAAAAGCACTTGCAAGATACAACTTTCCTTCGATTCGAGAGGAAGGAAAAACTCTCCAAAAGATCTCCGGCGAAGCCAAGAGCCCAAGACACCAAAACCTAGATCTCCAAAACAATTCAAATTCAAGATGATCCTTTTCTCCCCCCTAAACTCCTAATTATACAAATTAATCATAAAGGACAATAATGGACTTCCTAAAACAGCCCCTCATTCAAAATTCTCCCTCCCAAAATCAATTTCGGCAACTGTGGGGTCCACAGGGGGTTCCGCCCCTTTTGCCCGTTTCCGCCTGGCATAGCATCGGACCGGTCCAGAGGAGACCGGTCCGCTCGTAACAGATAGCTAAATTGTTTATTGATCCAAATGATATCCAAGTAAAAAATTGTAATAATAAAGAGCTTTGGTTTGTAAAATGATCTACGGCCCAATGATTGGAGAAGGTTGTTTCTAAAAGGACATGGGTTCAAGCCATACAGTAAGATTTATCGCTCGTTATTCTCAAAACCAAAAAAAACTATTTGGTCTTCTTTCGAAGCTAGTCAAATCCGACAAATTAGTTCAAACTTGTACTTGTAATGCATTTTGTAGCACTTAGAAATATGTGTATCTTAAATTACATCATCAATATTATATTTAAAATACTAAAACTTATTTTAATTTAAATTTAATATTATACTGTGTATTTTTAATAGAAAATATTATAAATGACTTGCTTAAAAACTGATATCTGAATGGTTTGGCAATAAAAACTAAAAAACATAAAATTATAAAGACAAATGATGAAGTTTATTGGATATTTATTCAACGGATTAATAATTTTAACAGATTTTCAATGTAATATTCTATAAATTAAATAAAATTTAATATTTAAAAAAATATTACATGCATTTAAATACTTTCAAACTAATATTAAAAATGATAGAAGTATATAAAAATATTTATGATTTTATTCTGAATGATATATCATATTGATCTTTAATTAAATTCATATTGTAAAATAAATTATAAGTTGTGTGAAATATTAAACTTATGTGTGTAGAGATAAACTTCAACATACTCCCCTAACAATTCACATTTGGCTACTTTAGTCCCAGAATATCAGTTCCAATTTAAACTTTTAACTATATAAAATTGATCCAAAATGACCCTTTTGGAATTAAATTGGGATCCATTTTATATAGTCGAGGAACTAAATTATGATCAATTTTATATCACAATTACAACATTAATGACTATTTTGGATCAATTTTGTAATGTTAAGAAACTAAATTAGAGAAACATGAAGCTCTGAGACTAAATTGGCCACAACACAAATAATTTGGGGACTTTCTAATTTTTTCTAAAACCAGAAATAATATTTGTTGTTAATTGCAAAAAAAAAAATTAAAAAAATAAAAATGCAAATTAAAATTGTTAAGAATTAGGAGCAATTAAATCATTAAAAATAAGTAAACAATGAAAAAAAACATTTAGAGGAGCTTTACACTTAAATAGCAATAAAATTCATAGAAACAACTTTATGCTTTAAAAATTCAAGCTCATAAATACAACCCTTAGAATTTAAATATGAGAACTAATTGGTGAAGCTAATGAACACTTTAGATTATATTTTAAAATTGAAAGGCTAGAATCATAAATTGGTTGAAATCACAAGCAAATCTGTAAATAGTTGCACAGATTTTCAGTGGAGTATTCAAATATATTTTTTGCTCTCAATTAATAAAACAAATATAGAAAATCACAATTAAAAGAAAAACAAATTGCAATCAACCATTTACCAATTTAATCATTTTTAAAAGGATATGCATGTTAGTCAATGAAAGATCTGAATAGAAAAAGTTAACACAAGTTTTTATAGATATGTATGAGAATTTCCTTTATAAAAAGAGCTTTTCGCTGCAAATAAAATGCCAATATAAACATATCAAAAACAAAAAAGTAATACAAGTGAAGGTCTTCATACTTGGTAACTAAGTGAGCTACATCAGATTGCTGCTTCATTAATCTACAAAAGGCATCTAGTGCCATGTTTAAAGCCGCTTCTTTCTCCTGCAAAGATAAATTTTAGAAACAGATACACAATCGTTATGCTAAAATCATAAAGTAAACTATAAAACAAATGAGGTTTTGTGTATGGAACATGTTAGTTGAAAAGGAAACCTTCTCAGAGCTGGAAGAGCGGAATTCTTCCCAGAACCTCTTAAAATCAACCTCCAATTCATATTTTCCTCTGCATTTCCAGAACAGATACAAAGATATGCAGTAGCATATGACACAACAAATTAATTACAAGATAAAATCGTCTATGAGAAAAATTATATAATGAAAGGTTGCAAAAGAACTGAAAGGTTAAACCACACAAGAAACCTGGAGCAGATATACTTAAATTAGGATAATTGAAAGATCATACTCTTCACGAACTATAAAAAAATTCACCAGAAGACCATTTAAAATTATAAAAGTAAATTAAATAATTAACTATCTGTTCGATTTTCATGAAATTGGCTGGTTATGGCAACATTCAAAAGAATTTTATCATCTACAAACTAAACGTGCAATACTTCATCCATGTTGGACCAGGTGTTAGTATTTTAGAAACAAATAATACAATTGTATCCACCAAGCTTATTTATAAGAGCTTATATACAATCCAATACAACAATGAATAATATGAAATACAATGATCTTCATTGACAAAGTGTTATGTATATTTCATGTCAAGCCAGAGAAATTGAGTTTACATTTCCTCTATATTTTTATTCTCTTACTTTTACTTTTGGCTTGCTTTATTTTGTTTTTGCAGCATTTGGTTGCTTATAGATGAAATGACATTTAATGAACCAAATTTCACTAAAGCAAAGTGGGAAAGGTTGTGCATAAACATGTCGAGATAATTGGAAAGGAATGAAGACCTAATGGTATTTGGGATATATTGGGTGAAATTAAGATATAAAGCAATCCTAGTTGCTTAAATTATCCAACACTATCACCAAGCCCACTCAAATTTCCCACTCCTCCCAACCAAGAAGTTTGTTTAAGTAATTAGCACGTCCTAAGATTAATTGAGAAATTCAAATAGAACAATGGGCTAGCCAACCAAGTTGAACACCTAGCACAGAATTTCAAGGTAAATCACTCTTCATCGCTTCCCTAGGCAAGTTAGAGCACAAAAACCTCTTGTTAAAAAGCAGGAGTGAACATAAGCCAGAGAAAAACATATTCTTATATAGATTAACAAAAAAAAAGAGATTGGATAGCATAGCAACATTATCCTTAATCCTTCATATTTCTGGCTTCAAGGAGAAATAGTAATGTAGTTTTGTCTATAAAGATGAGAAATCACTGCACAGTTTTTCTTGACTCTTCCCATTAGTTCAGCTTACATGGCAAATTCTGAAGCTCCTTCTAATAAATATTCCTCATAATTCCATAAGCACACCTTACAGCAAATCATTTTATTTTGATTTTGAGTGTAATTAAAATGATGTAATTGTTCATCATCCTCATCACACCTGTAATTATTGTCCAAAATACCTTCTAGGACTTCTTTTTCCCAAAATGTTATTTCAACCAGACGACATTCCATTAAAACTTATCAGTTTCAAGTTGCATATACTAGCAGTGAATACAAAGAATGATTTATTCGAATAATACAACGGCTAAAAATGATTTATAATTGAGGGCAAGCCACTTAAACTCGGATAATCTACCAAGATTACCTTATCACCTGTATACAACAATTTACTCCTAAACATTACTTGTTCAAATCTTCATTGATCATGAAGTTGGAATCAAAATAATACAAGTTGATGGTGCATCCAATTATAATCAAAGACTATGCCACGAGAAGGCGCCATACGCTTTCTATCTATACGAGTTCTCAATCTGGTAAATCCTTCTTTTACACCAATATCCTCTTTTTACTCAGTCCCCACCACCAAAACAGTTCAAATTAGATTTTCATGTATGATCCAAACAATTTCCCCCTCTTACACTCTACCTTCATAAGTACACCGTATAGACAAACCAGAATCCGAATCCAGAAATGTACATAAAATCATCATAAAAGCAAGTGCTTGAACAAACCTGGCAGGGGAAGAACTCGGAGAAACATATGGTGTCGAGGAAGAATCCGGCGCTCCTGAGGCTCCAGCTCCGGACGCCGCGGCTGCAGCCGCTGAGACGGCGGGGAACGAGTTGGCGGTCTGATGCTGCGACTGCGATAAACCGACCTTCTCTTTGATGTCCTTAAGCAATGACGCCCATCTCATCGTTTTCCGAGAAGATTGGAACATGCGTTGCTCATCCGCTTCCCTTCCACGGATCGCCCACGAAACCTAGATCCGATCCCTCGGATCCACGGCACCCCAATACTTCCAACTCCCAACTAGATCGAATCCACGGAGACCAAAACGGGCAGCTCCGATCGGCCTATAGACGGATTGATTTGCTCAGCCGGCGAGATCAAGTCAGGTTTTCGCCGCTTTTTCTCTTCTCAAAAGGATTTTTTTCTCTGGTTTTCTCCCCTGAATCTTTCTCTTTCTATTTTTTCAGAGGGTTTATTAGGAAGCAAGGAAGCTTGATGACGCGATTTCTGTTGGGGCAAACCAATATGGAGAACTCTCTCTGTATCTCCTCTCTCCGTTCCTCCCCTAATCACGCCCGATCCGATTCGACATACGGATGCCACGTCGGACGGAAAGGTTCCGCCACGTGGCGATCCCAGAAAGACGTGCGAGCCTCTTAATTTCAACTCCGTGGCTCTTAATTATTTCCAGGCTTCTTAGTTTCACCCAAAAAGAAACCCACGGGACCACGGTGGGCCAATTGTGGGTGTTTTAATTTTCAGAGTCTTCTACGTTAACGAAAATATGAAATCTTTCGACTTCGAAGAGGATAGATAGGGTGCGGTCCGTCCGCTCTTTACTTTCGTGCGGCGTCAATGTTTAAGGTCACCGCCGGTAATATAAGTTTATGTAATTTTTTAAGAGGGGTGGTGCAATTGTATTGAACGTGCAAGAAAATTTTAAGGTTTTTATTTGAACAATGCATATGCATCAAAAGATAAGGGCAAGATTTTGTATGACAATAATGATTTTATTCAAATTTTAAATTGAATTATCAATAAGGTAGAACTTAGTTTGTTGAATACACAAGTTGAAAATTTCATCAAAAAATTATCTTGATCGGGCACGAATCTCGAGGCAAAAATCAAGTTGAAAATTTCAAAAATTAAATTCGGGATCATCTGAACTCAATTTCAGCAAACTTACAGTCGAACTGATTGTCTCAAAAATACGAACCCAACGACACCAAATTCAACTCAATCTGAGCCCAAATGAGTCCAAATCAAGGATCTGAAGCGCTGTTGGAAGGTTCGAACCACAATTTGGATTATCAAACAATTTCCAAATGTTACATGCTTATAGTTGAATCGAGCGGCTCAATGAGACTAATCCAATGAATCCAAGATCGCCGAATTCTGACATCATTAAGACCTTCAAATGTCTGACGAATGATACATGATCAAGGGATTCAATATCGATCGTCCATTCAATCACTCTCATTTACCTCTGATCTCTCATCTATTTATAGGTCATGCCACTCTAGAAATCTATAAATAGCCCCTCATTTCTCTTGAAAGGGGGTGAAAGCAAGAAGCAAGAAGGAAGGAAGAAGATGATAAGAGAAGAATAGGAGGGAAGAAACTCCTCGACCACTGCATGAATTTCGCCCGACTTCCAAAGTGACGTCGGAATTCCGTCCGACCTTTAAGTGACGCTGAAGTTTCACCAGAACTCCAAGTGACGTCAGATTTCTATCCAACCTTCAAGTGATGCTGAAGTTCCACCCGAACTCCAAGTGACGCTGGAGTTCTGCTCGAATACCATCTAACGCCGGAGTTCTCCTCGGCTGTCAACTGACATCAGACTTCTATCCGATGTTGGACTTCCGCTCGTCGCCATATTTCTACCGACGTCGGACTTATGCCTGTTGTCGGGTTTTCACCGGACATCTAACCAATGCTGGATTATTGTTCATTGCTGAACTTCTACCTAACACAGTCCTTCCGACCTCCGTCGCCTGACAACTATGATCCTCTTAACTTACGTCACCCACCGACTACAATTCTTCCGACCTCTATCGCCCGCCGACTACGGTCCATCCGACTTACGTCGCCCACCGACTACGATCCTTTCGACTTATGTCGCCCACCGACTACAGTCCTTCCGACCTCCGTTGCCCGCCGACTACGGTCCTTCTAACTTATGTCGCCCACCGACTACAGTCCGTCTAATCAAATAAACATGTCAATAGTGATTTTTTGTATTCCCGACATGTAATGTATTTCATATGATGCAAATCAAGCCAAGGCCTTCCCCCCTTAAGAAAGGGCCTTAATTGTAATCGACAGCAAATAATAGTGGATTCATTCAAACTAGGCTAGGCCCCATGATTTTCACCTTTTTTAGAGGTTTTCCACTAGGCTGCAAATGAACCGAGCCGAGTCGAGTTTATGAGTGTTCATGTTTGAGTTCATTTAATATCAGGTTGTTCAAGTTTGGTTCATGTTTGTTCGAGCTTTATTGTTTGTGTTCATGTTTGGTTCATTTAAATTAATGAGTATTCATGTTCAGTTCATGTTCGTTCATTTAGTGCTTATCGAGCTTTAAATAAACGAACATGAACGAGCTATAAACGAGCTCTACTTTTAGATGTTCATGAACTTAACAAACGAGCTTTATTGAGATTCCTAACAAACAATTACATTGAGCATGATCACAAACATATCTAACAAATTTTTTTTAACTATCAAACAAACACGTTCATAAACATATCTATGAACAAATACATTTATAATAAAAGCAATTGTCTATGTAACAAAGGCAATGATTTATAAGCAAATCTCATCTTCACAGAATTTTCCTTACACCAGCACTAATAAAGGCAATGATTTATAAATAAATAGCCATATAAAGCTACAATTTTTTTGACATTTCTATCATTCACTTAAATTTAATAAAAATACTCAATTAACATATAATATAATATTATTTACTTTATATTTTATTATTTAACAATATTATATCATTATATTATAATAAATATAAAATATTTATATTATTTATAGTAATAATTCTATAATCAAATATTAATTATTTTTATCGAGCTTATTCACGAGTTCAAAATCGAACTCTGATCGAGCTTTTATCGAGCTTCTTATCGAGCTTAATTTCGAGCTTGTTCACGAACTTCAAATGATGTTGTTCGTGAACATAAATGAGCCGAACACATTCGTGTTCATGTTTGTTTATTTAAGAATCGAGTATCTAAAATATTGTTCAAGTTTGCTTGTTTAGTTAATTAAATGATCACAAACAAGCTTTATTCGAACAGAACAACGAGTAGCTCGTCGAACGTTTGGTTCTCTTGTAGCCCTATTTTCTACGTAAAAACTCTGGTGTCTCTTATAATGCTACACCCTCTCTCTTATCTGATTATGTGCCGAATTTTCGTATAACGCTAAGACGCTAAATTTTATATTTCTCTACCGCCGCAAATACTCCATGACGCAACAAGAATATAAGTAAATTAATGCATATTAAAAAACATTGAGCAAATAGTCGAATTAATAGATTAAAAATATAATTTTATTTTTTTTCATAAAATATTAGACATAAAATGAGTGGCTTATGTCCAAATGGGTTATGAATTACGAATGCATATATTTAATAATATGATTATTTGTTTAAATCATTCACATTGCATATAATTAGTTGAGCCTGAGATTTATAATGTACTTATTGATCTCTAGTCTCATTTCTTCAAAGAGGAATGACTAAATAAATAGCAAATGGTCACTTGAAGATAGCTCCCATGCCACATTACTCTTCTAACTTCCACTATGAAATATGTTTTATATAGTTTACGTCTACTATATTATATCAACACTTTTTCAAATAACAGGAAAGCTCGTCATTTAAATCTAATGATAAACACTAGTAGAATCATTTTAATTAGGTCAAATCCTATGATTTTTCACTTCTTTGAGCTTTCTACATAAAAACTTTAGTATTTCTTGCAAATCCGCTTTTATTTATGTGCGTTTTAGATTTTCGTAGAAAATTAAGATGTTAAACTCGCTCTTTATCCATTGTTAATGTTCCAGCATGTAACAGTTTGGAGCTATTCATGAAAAATGATTCTTGCTTAGTGGTAACCCTTCTTACATCTTTAAAAGGTAGGTCACATCAATGTCTTAGAAAATCCCTTTTATCTACCACTTTATGAAGTAAAAAATTATTTTTGGTGGGTAGATATTTCTATGTATGCTACTTTACATCCTTGGATAATACCACTCATCTATTGTTGCATAAATATCACGGGATGCAAATCAAAGACTAGGGGCAACGCTGGTTGTAACCTCGAAGGGATGTATATTAACATCTTAGGCATGGTTGTAGTTAAGTAAGTCCTTTCATCCAATATTTTTTACAATTAACACAACATTGGTGGATTTCTTTTGGCCTCTTCCATCAATATTAATGACATCAATCAATGCTTTAATAAATAACTTCAAATATGCCAAACATATTTGATAGATTTCTCTCGAACTCTCTTCCACATAAGTTAGTATCATTGATTGACATCCTGACACATAACATTTGATAAGGCAAACATCTTTCGTACATTTCTTTCGATCTTTTCTAAAAATGTCAAGATTTGGGTTGACATCTATTAACAATCTATTAAAGATAAAATTTCTATAAAGAATTCTTCATGACCCTTCTTAGTATATAAGGAGCTTGGTGAAAATTGTGTTATTAGTAAAGCCTATCACTAATATATTAGAATATTAATTATACTTAAAGAAGCAGGAATCTAAAAGGGTTTAGTCACCCATGGGGGAAATTTTTTAAATTATTGGATCACTATTACAAAATGAAATAAGAGTTCATCAATTTTCATCATTACTTTCAACCATTTAATTATAAACATCAATCAAGGTTGCATATATAATGAAGAAACAGATATACATGTATGTGATATACAAAAAATATGTACTTTTATTTCAAGACCATACACAAATTAGTAAACATACATAATATTAGCATACTATTTATTAATATATAAGAAATTTTATAAAGACTTTTACAATGATCAAACACACACATTAACTTGTAACTATTAGTGTCTTCCTCATTGAAAGGGCTTAATATAAACCTTAATCATAACTCATGTCAAATAATTCTAATATCATCAAAGATAACATTGATGCTTGTATCACCAATATTGAACACAAATTCTGAGTAGGATGCTAAAGTGACCCTTGATCCCCTCCATATATGATCTGCCTAATATTAATAATTAATACCTCTTTCAAAGAAAGACCAGAGCCTCACAATAGGGATAGGAAGTTCTGAATGCCCATAAACCTAGTTCATTCAATTGCCCCTAAATTTATTATATTTGATAAGAAAGCCAACTCTTCTTTCAAGAGAAGACCATAGCTTAAGCACAAAACTAAAGGTCTTGATCACCTCCAATTTTGATTTATTAATAAGGATAGTTCATCTCTCTTTCAAGGAAAGATTTAAGCTTTGCCAAAAAGACTATATATAAGGAGGAAATTTTTTTAATATTTTCCTAATTTTTTCAATTTTTTTGAATCCCAAAATTAACGTATTTTCTTTTTTAAGGAAATAAAAGAAATCATGTGGGTTGGAAGGCTCGTCCGTTGTTAAGCCTAAAAAAGTATCAAAAATTGGGTTTCATTGTACAAAACAATGCAAATAGGCATGCACCAATAAGCTTGCCGACGATAGCACGAGTGTTGGGAGGCTTACCAGCCCAATCAAGTCCCGATTTTGAGCACATAGTAGCCTATTTTGATATTTTTTGTGTATTTGGGATTATTTTTTGATATTATGAACTAAATTTTGGAAGTCACGAATTTCAATGGATGCTGATCTATAACTAATTTTAAGCTATTTTAAAGAATTTGGAGCTAAATTTTAGGTAACTACTTTTGCTCTAATCAACATGCCTACATTAAGAAAAGCTAAAATTATAATTAAGGAGATTTTATATGTTCATTAACCATGAGGAGAGGTCCACATAGATGTCTAAGGAATAATCTCACTTTGTAATTTTTTCTAAATCATAAATTTACCCTATGAAGTTTTTTCAAAGAATTCAACATATCATTTTCAAACAGCACAAGTTTCAACATCCAAAAATAGGAGAGCCATGGCAACTAATACGCCATGAAAAATCGACTTAATCATGTATGAATCTCAATACATATTTAGGTTGAAAACTTCATAATTAAATTTAAAGCCATTCAAATATTGATATTAGCAAGCTTATAGACCAAATGTCTAGGCAATATAAACAAATCGACATAAAATGTGATCTGGTCCAAATCAAAATGAGCCAAAATTAAGCACTTAAAGCATAATTAGAAACTTTGAGACAATTAATTGCAGGATAAAATTATCCTTCAAACTTTCTTTATTATAGTCAAATCGATCATCTTAAAGAGATTAATACGATGAGCCAAAAATTATCTAATTCTAACATTATTAAAACACCTAGATACTAAAAGAATAATTTAGATTTAAGGGAGCTAATATTGATCGTCCGATTGAGTGCCCTAAATTTTATCTATATTTAAGGGTGTTTTCGCTTTTAAAAATCTATTCATAGGCTTCTACTCACTACATGAAGAGAGGAAACTTGGACTTGGGCTAAAGAACCTCAAAGCTCCACCTAACTACCACCATCGAACCATCGTCATGGGATCACCATTATTGAACCATCTATGTTGGACCATCACCATTGTACCACCACCTAACCATCGATGTTGCCATTTAGCCACAGTCCCCCAATTATGATCCAACTACTACTATCACTCGACTACGGTAATCTTATCATTATCACCTAACTATGAACCCTCAACTACATTCATCTAATTATTATCCTCTAACTATCGTTCCTCAAATAAGGTCCTTCAACCACCACTATCAGACTATAATCATTTGACCATCATCACCTCATTATAATCCCACAACCATCGTCACCTGACTACTGTCATTCAACCACCATTGCTTGACTATAACCCTCCAACTAACACTTCTTGATTTTGGTACTTATTGCATCCTTTTGAACACTACTATTTGATTATGGTCCTCTAATTACAGACATCCAACTATATTCCTCAAATCACTTCCATCTAACCATATTCATCCTAGCACCATCACCAAACTGTAATATTCCAATCAACGCCTAACTATGTTGATACAACCATAATTGCCCAACAACATTTCTCTTACCATTTTTGCCTAGTTAAACTAACGCCCATTGATTTCATCACCTATCATTGTCAATAAATTCAATGCACTTCATCATCCAAAAGGTCGATATATGTCGTTGACATTGACTCCTGACTTTTGTACCAATATTTATACTAGACTTCTTAGTCAATGATGTATCTTCCTCAAAGGAGAATAACCAAACAAATAACAAATAGTCTCTTAAAGAGCTCCCATGCTACAGGCTTCTTTCAACTTCTATCACAAAATATGTTTTATATAGTTTATGTCTACTATGTGGTATTAACGTATTTCCCAATCATGGGAAATGACATTACTAGCAACCAATGAAAGTACTAGTGAAATAATTCCATTTGAATAAGGCTCTATAACTTTTTCCCTTATTCTAGTTTTCCATATAAAAACATTGGTGTCTTATAGCATCTTTTTTATTTGTATGTGTTGAATCTTTGTACAAAGTTAATATTCTAAACTCTCTCTATCATAATGAATTTTCTAACATGCGACAATAATAAATACTAATGATAAAAAGCATTGCATCATAGCAACATTTTCAACCGTTGTAAAATTAAATAATTGTGGAGATTAAAATTGAGGAAATAATGTACATTTTTATGAACGCCAATACAAATTGTTGGCAAAATCTAAATTAGTTCTTGTTTTTTCCTCAACATATTCATTCAACACAATGTTTCAATCAAAGTTCATTTAGCTCGATGGTACATTCATTCAATAAATAAACTAAATATTGTTTGCAAGAAAATTAGTAATAGATTATTCAAAAAGTTTTTCAACATAAATAAAAACTTTATTTCATTTTAATGAAATTTTTTTTTGAATAGCTCATATTAATCAAAAAAATAAATCTCAGTATTAATAACAAAATTTCATCAGCAAATATCCTAAAAGAAAAATCTCAATATGCATCCTAAAAAAATTAGGATGTAAATATCAACCATCCAATCTTCCATCCAGTGGATTATTTCAATTATAAAATTTCTTTGACACAAATCTTATAATTAATGCAATAGTTAGTGCAATATATCATCCATCAAGTACAATAATGCTATGATATACAAATAGAGATCATAAGAAATCTTCATATCATTGCATAAATGATATGTTTATGCTACATATTTTTTATCCTTAGCAATATATAAGAAAATATATCAATTTGTTAGCTTTTACATATTTCTCAAGTAACTTGATTTGACTCATCATTTATTGTCAATCTTCTCTGTAACACTCCAAAATTTCTTAGCTCCATATCGATCACAATCCCACCAGCAAGATTCTACAGTTGATATGGTGCAACATCTCTGTCATTTACATCCACCTACTTTTGAAATTCTAACTGCTCCAAGCTTCATTTTGTAGCAATGACATCATGCACATATTTATATTTATGGGTCAGATTGGGACAACTATAACTTTTTATAAATGTCATAGTTATACAACTACTGTGGAAAGCAACTTTTTTGAAAGTTGCTAAAAAAAATAACTTTCTTACACAAAAAATTCTTGAAAATATTGAAAAAATAATAGTCAAATATAAATTGTGGTTTCGATCTGAAATGCAAAGCTATCCTAAAATAAGCCTAAGTTTCTATATATGACAACAACTATAAAAAATATGTCTTTCTAAACATCTTTGGTACCTACATTTATTTTTCTTGCTCGCTTCATTGATACTATGCCTACCTTCCTCTCTTCTATTGATTTGCTTTACTATATGTATATAAAGAAAATGTTCTCAAATGCTTTCACCAACAAAGATACATACAAAAGCTGAGTTATTTTTTCTTTTTATTAATTCACATCTTGAAGTAAGAACATGTACGCTTAATTCTTCAAGATGATATTTCAATATAAAAAAATATCGTAATAATAAATAATTAAGATATTTAGAATAGTGTTACTTTATATATGTGAAAATTTGGATATGATAATAATCACTCATAGACTGGAGGAGGAATATAATATGTTAACTTTGAGTATGAATATGATAGGAGCTAGAAATGAAGTGGTTGAATGTTTTTTGCTTAAAGATTATGAGTGTTATGTGGGGTGTGTGACTAATGCTCGTAGGATCAATAAAAGAGAGCGTTTAACATGGGTGAAATGCAAGAAGTCATCAATGGCATAGAGTTCTATGACAAAGAAGGCATGAGCTTTTTATAAGACATCAATGAAGGTATCAACAAATGCATTGATTATGTTAGTGGAGGCATTTATAAACAACAATGATAAAGGCAATGACATATATAAACTAATAGAGGTGTTAATAGAGAGATATCATAATACTAAGTTAAGAGTGGTAGAGATGAGGATGCTCAGGTGAATGAGTGGCTTTACCCTTAGAAATAGGATACGAAATGAGCATATACGTGAAAAGGTTGGAGTAGCTCCAATAGAAGATAAGATTAGAGAGAGTCGCCTTAGATGGTTTGGTCACATAAAACGACGGCCTTCCGATGACCTGGTTAGGAAAGTAGAGGTATTAGATTTGACTTATGTTAAGAAAGGTAGAGGCAGACCTAAAAAAACTTGGTTAGAAAATATTAGAAATGGTCTTTCTTTATTAGATTTAAACAAAAATTTGACTTTTAATAGAGCACAATGGAGAAAAAGGATTCATGTTGCTAACCCCAAGTAGTGGGGTAAAGGCTTGATGTTGTTATTGTTGTTGATAGAGATAGCGATTGAGAGCATCGATACCAATGGGTTTGGGGGAGGCAATGTCAACAAAGTGTTGGTGGAGAGCATCAATGAAGAGTATCAAAATAGAGCATCAAAATAGACATTAGTGGATATATTAAAAATACATTAATATAGTACTTTATAAAGAGAACAAAATCAAAATTTTCAATGATTCTTATTAGAACATGAAATGTATATGGATGTAATCAACATTATAAATGGTGGAAATAAGTCAATATTGAAGTAGTGAATGATAGGTGAGTCGATGGTGCAAGAAGGATGGTAAGGTTGAAGTGAAGGATGAGTTTGAGATTACTTATGAGGGCACACATTGTTGAAGATGAAACGATGGTGTTGGCATATCGACAAAGCTTAGGTATGGGTCAAGATGAGGCATAGGTAGTTATGAATCGTGAAACAATGGTCCACTAATGTATGCACACCGTGTGGCCTATCAAAAGGGAATAATGCCTGAAGAGTAAAGGAGATGGTTAACCTTCATATCAAGATAATTTCTAGCTCAGAGGAAGAAGGTGAAAACAAGTTGGGTTATTTCTTATAAGATAAAATGGTGATTGAAAGTAATGAGGATATCCAACATCATCATAAGAGCATGTAAAGAAGAAAATGACTTGCAAACATAACAATTTTGTATGGTTGAACTTTGTACCCTACATCCACTTTGCAATTGGTAGGGGAGTCATTATAGAAGAGGTATAAGAAATACATCTTACAAGGAGAATCTACCTCATCATGATAGTTAGCACATGATAGGAGAACAAATAAAGACAAAAGAGGGAGTAGTGGTATTCTTTTATGACTTATTTCAATCTTATTAGTTGCATCTTCATTTACAAAGTTTTATGTTATATAGATTTAAAGGGTGAGAATATAATTTCTATTAATTGCTCTTAGGAATTACTTCAACCACCTAAAAGGGAAATGGGGTTCTTTCAGCCTTTAGAAATGAACTATATGGAGGGGTGTCTTAGTTGGTGTTAGGAAAAAAATTCTCTAATTACCTTAGAAGTTGCCAATGATATGTTACGGGTCTAATATTGATGGTTTGAGCAACTTACCTGTCATGTTAGAGCAAGTGCCACATGTTCGACGTGTCAAGAGTTAGTGAATGGTGAGTCGTTATTGTTCTAGTATGTTAAACATCTTTGAGCTATTATCCTTGAGTCGAAGAGTATGGTGCATGGCCCATGATGTTAAGAGTTTAATTGAAATCAATTGGTGAGATTAGTTTATTGGAGGGTTGATAGATGCTTATGTGTTAGAGGATGAACAAATGAGTAAGTTGTTTATGGAGAGGTGAATCTAATTGATGAGGCGACAAGAGATAATGAAAACTAGTCCACTGACAAGGAAGATGATTAGGATGAAGCTTCTAGACAACAAAGCCACTCACTAGAGAATTGAAGTTTTCATCTGGTAGGCATCTGTTTGGTGCTTCTTGGAGATTTCAATCGAGATTTGAGGGTGCCAACCATAAGTTAAGGAGGTGAATTAAAAGTTTCCCAACATATATTATGACAAAATTAGTGACTAAAGAGATGGATGGGAAGTCGGTTATTATTGATTAGATGACATAAATTGAATTTAGTTGCCGAATAGTTGCTAATGGGATAATTGACATGTCTAGGCAAATTACTAGTCCAACCAAACTACAAATCCATGTAGTTGGACTAGGAGTTAATGAGTCAATCTTGAGTCAGGTCACTAGGATAAGTAGAGCAAAATCAATTGCAAAAAAGTTTTATACGGAAAATTTTGTGAGGAAAAAAATCACATGGTTTAACTAAGCTAAAACAATTAAATATGTAAGGTGAATATAACAAATGTATTGAACTAGAAAAGTGTGATTATAAAGGAAAGATTTATGACTTGGCCTCTTATGAAAAATTGAAGAAATAATGAAGGGTAAACATTAGTGTATGACAATGGTTGGCGAAGATAATTGAGTGATTATCATCAGCATCAATTGAAGACGGATGAATGTGGTATGATGATTGTATACATTGATGTTAGTTGTTAGGTGGTGGTAATGATTGAGTGATTATGAACATTCGGGAACATTGATGCTTGTTGGTTGTGAGTGAGCTAAGATAATCAACGAAGGTGATTGATGGGTAGAACTCATTCTTCATATGCTACAACTCTTTCCAGTCTAGGTCTACTTCATGTATGAAATGAATAATTATTTATAGATTTTTAATCGGTTACTTGGGTTACTTCAGCCAAAATTACAAGCACTTCATCGAACGACACAAAATGATCCACTTTGACTTAATAGATTTATCTCATTAAGATAAATATTTCGACTATAACTTTGCTAAAAATGAATTTCGGTTGGTATAAATTTTAATTTTAATAAATAATTAAAATATTTGTGCAAAATTTTATATTTGGTCAAATGAATTTTTTCGTCCCATACCAATACGCAATTATAAAAACAAGAAGATAAAAAAAAAACAATAATAAATTGTAAAAATCTTTAATGTTAACTATTTTATATTATATGCAATATAAAGGGTATGCAATTCTATGCTAACATTTAAGGAAATTAATCTCCTTAGGATTCTCTATGATAGAGTCCTCTAAGATATCCATCCATCAATAATGCTCGCCTTCTAGAATGTTCATAACCATCTTGCTTAGAAGGTAATATTTGAGATTATTTTTATTTTTTTAATATTTTGTTTTAATTAATTTATTTTTATTTTATTTGTGTTATAATGTAAAATAAAATAATTTACAATCTTCAATCTAGGAAATTTGATTTAAAAAATAGATCACAAGAACTCTAATATGGGTGTAAGTGAGTCTAGCCTGTAAGTCAAGCTTATTAGGTCTCGAGTTCGAGCTCATGTATTATGCGAGTACGAGCACGAAGTTGGCCCAAGCCTACTTGATAATATTAATTGATACATCTATATTAGCATAACTAATTATTTATCATCAATATTCAAAATATGAAATTTAGCTTTAAAATGAGTTAAGCTCAAGCTTTCTTTTTGAGCTTCAGTATTTAGTCGAACTCAAGCCTCACAATTTTTTTTATTCGAGCTCAGGTTCAAGACAAGTCTAAGGCTTCATTTGAGATGACTTTTTTATTGCTTCTTAAATTAGCTTTTTAGATTCGTTAACACTTTAATTATCCATTCCAAAGTCCGCTGGTCTAAACATAAAACAAAAATTTCGTATAACAAATAAAATAAAACGACACTAATAACCTTCCAAATCGACGGCAAAAAACGAAGAATGGTAGCTGGAGGTAACTTCACATGCGGTGATGGCAACCGAAGTAATGAAGATGCCGGCACGCTTGGAGAAAATGTTTAAGCGTAATCTAATTTTTAATTAATTTATGCAAATCTGATTAGCCGTAGATGTCGTCACCATTGCTTTGTTAACTGCTGCTTATCCACCTAATTAAATATTTTAATGATAATTTTATATTTGAATTTGACCTAATCGACGGAAGTTCCTGATCGGATTTGGAGAGGTGAGAGGACCAAAAGTTGCAAAGGTGGAGTTTTACCTACTCCAACCCACTAGCCCGGATTAAAATTTAGGATAATTTTGTGTTAAGAATAAAATTTTGTGTATTTAAATAAATACTATTCAATTATATTTATATAAGGGGCGTCAAAACAGATGGATTGGTCGGGTTCGAGTCGAACCTGAGTTGACACAAGTCTAAATGGGTCAATCCAAATCTGACCCAGTTTTACAAACGGGTTGGGATTTCCAACCCGGACAAGACCCGCATGAGTTACCCAGTTGACCCGACCCGACCTGTAAACCCGTTTGATTCAAAACAGGCGAATACGACTGTGGTGCGGGTGACAACGACTACAGAGTCCAGTTCGAACTTGTGAGCAACGGCGGGTTGTGCGCATGCGGCAGTGCCGACAAAGTCCAATTTCGGGCATGTGAGCGACGGATGCGGAGCGACAGTGGAGGCTGGAGACCGTCCAGTTCAGACATGCGAGCAACGGTGGAGTCTGTCTAGTTCGGACACGTGAGCACGGTGCACGATGCCTCACGATGAGGCAATCGTGTGAGCGACTGGGCGAGCACGACGAGGAGAGCAACTGAGCCAGTTTCCGGGTCAACCCGAATCCGACCCAATTTTTTAAATGGATCGGGAAACAGAACACGAACCTAACCTATTGGAAAAGGAGTTGACCCGAATCCAAATTTTTTCAAATCGGATTTGGATCGGGTTTTCGGTTGGGTCAATTTTTTACATCGCTAATTTATATATGACATATAATTTAACGTCCAAGCTTTGTACGAAGATCCAGCACACAAACAAATAAGAGAGGTGCAACGTTCTTAAGAGGCACCTAAATTTTTACGTGGAAACCACATAAAATGTAGAAAAATCACGGGGCCTTGCCCAGTATGAATGAATCCACTAGTGTTTGTATACGATTACAAATGAAGCCCTTCCTCTGGGGAAGGCGTTGGCATTATTGTAGCAAGTTTATATCATATATAGCACATTACATAGATGGTGAATAACACAATAGTTGTTCTCAATATAATGTTGTTATGTTCATTTGGTTGGCAAGTCCATAATTGAATGATGAATGTGAGAAGGATTGTAGTCAGATGATGGTGGTCTGAAGGACCGTAATTGGGCAACAGTGGTCGGAAGGACTGTAGTTGGGCGATGATGGTTGAAAGGATCGTAGTCTGGGCAATGATAGTTGTAAGGACTGTAGTCGAGCAATGGTGGTCGGAATGACAGTAGTCGGGCGATAATGATCAAAAGGACCTCAGTAGAGATGATGTTCGAAAGGACCATAGTCGGGGGATGGTGATCCGAAGGACCGTAATCAGGTGATATTGCTCAGAAAGACCATAGTCTGGCGACGGTGATTAAAAGGACTATATTTAGCGGGCTATGTTGGTTAAAAGGACCATAATCCCCTCTTTCAAGTGAAGAATAAGGGTCTATTTATTATTTTTTGGAAGTGACATGACTAATAAATATTGAAAAGATCAAAGACATATTGGGAGTGTTCCATCAGACCGCTGGCATTAGCCCCCTTGATCAAGAAATATTTATCAATCATTTAAGTGGCTTAGAGATGTCAGAATCGAGTGATCTTAGGCTCATCAGATTCGTCTTGTCAGGCCGCTCGATTCAATTAGAAGCATATTATATTTTGATGTTGTTTAATCTTCCAATTAATACTCTAAAGCTTTTAAGTAGGTTTTGGTCATTTGATTTGGGGCCATTAGGGCTCGTATTAGATCGAATTTGGTGTCGTTGCGTTCGCCTTCTTAAGATGTTCAATTTGACTACAAGTTTGCTAAAAACTTAGTTCAGATGATCCAAAATTTAATTTTTAAAGCTTTCGACTCATATATTGCAACGAGATTCGTGCCCGATCAAGAGGAATTTTTTGTGACATATCATTGACAATATCATTTAAATTTAAGCTTCGCTTGGGACAACTTTTCTATTACTTCTAAAACAATGGTTTAGTACAAAATTTTTAGTTTAAAAATTTTTGTATTAAAATTTTATTTTAGAAAGCAGTAAAAAAGCTATCTCAAACGGATGAGTTTCTTATTGTTTCTAAAAGTAGCTTTTTACTACAAAAATTTTTGTACTAAAAGGCTGCTTTATGACGCAGTAAAAACCCATCCCAAACGAAGCCTTAAGACTTCATAACTTTCTTACTACTTTTGCTTTTAAGATCTGAATCATAAATTTTATTTGGCCAATGCTTTTTCACTATTTCTAATAATGTTTTTGCTCGGAAGTTGCTTTGTTTGGCTTCATCTTGGAACAACTTTTTTTATTGTTTTCTAAAGCAGGATTTTTTTTTAAATAAAAAACTGCTTTAGAAATAAGTAAGAAAGCTATCCCAAACAAAACCTATATTTGCTTTCAAAAAGGTTATTTTCTTCATAATACCTTTACAACCACCTTTATAAAAAGTTACCGTCATCCCAAATAGATTCTTAAGCTTTGTTTAAGAAAGCTTACACTTTTTTTGTTTTTGCTTTTAAAAATTATGTTTTCTAATACAATTTTAAATATGTTTTTTTTTTAAATAGCTTTTTAAAAAGAAAATTTTAAAAAAGTTGTGTAAAAACATATATTACTTTTATTTTTCATAATACAAAAGCAGTTGAAAGCTCCTCCAATCAAAGTCTTAATAAAAAACTTGTGTCATTTAGTGATGCAAATAAGATTATACTCGATTTAAATTAGATCAAAATAGATTTTAGCCTTGATTGAAATCAACTTGACTTGATTATTGAGTTTGGAGTTTGAGCTTGAGCGTTTATCGGCCGTCACAAGTCGACCCAACATTGTATATTTGATCTTATCGGATTTAATTTGGATTAAAAGAGAGACTCTTGATCAAATTCAAGCCGAAAATATCATTAGGCAGGGTAAGCCTAAAGCATCAGTAGAGATAGTTGATCAAATGTTATTTCAAAATTTAAGGTTTAGCTTGGGACGGCTTTCTTATTGCTTCATAAAGCAGCTTTCTAGTACAAAAAAATTAATTTTTATAGTAAAAGATGCTCTAAGAAGCAATAAAAAAAGCTGTCACAAATGAAGTATATGGCTTTGATTGGGACAGTTTTCTTATTGCTTATTATAATAGCTTCCTATTATAGAAATTTTAATTTTTGTACTATAAAGCTGCTTTAAGAGCAGAAAAAAGCTGTCTCAAACGAAACCTAAGTTAACAAAACACATAAAATTAAATTTCCTTAAGATACTAATTATAGTAATAATACTTAACATAAACAAAAATTATTTCACTTAAACTTGAAGAAAGGTAAGGGACAAACACAAGTGGAGTTCATAATAACCCATAATTGCTCTCAACGTATCATGGTGAATATCATAATATTATTGATTTTTAGCAATGATATTTATTCTAATAATTATATATAAATATTTTTTAGTATTTTTAAATATAAATTAAAATAAATAAAAATTTTGAAATTTTAATTATATAATTTTGGCTATTTAAATATAAAAAAATATTACATATTAATTTTATGTTAATTTATTTTCTTCATTATACCCCCAAAATAAAAATAATAAAAATAAAACGTTGAAAGACCAAAAGCATGCCTTAGTTCCCCACGACATCGAGCTGCTGCGCTGTCCCCACGCCATTTGCCCCAGACTCCGGAGGAAACACCGGCGGCCAAATAGACAAATCCGCTGCACAAAACAAAACAGAGAACACGACAATAAACGAATAAAAGTGGTATCGCAGAGAAACAGAGTAGGAGTCTTTCGGTTTCCGGAATACCGCGGCAACGTGCAGGATCGGATGTCCTTTTCTTAGAATATTTCCTGTCTTTTTTTTTTTTGGGAAATTTTGGGGCCAAAGCCCATTCATTAATAAAAGGAGATTACATAAGAGGTTCCAAACTTAACAAAAGCAAGTAGGAACCAAAAAGAAACTATAAAGAAAAAACCTATACCACCCCCAATTACAAGTAAAAAGAATCAAAATTGTGGTATAACAAAAAACAGGACTCAGCAATTGCTGCAGCCAAAGATTGAAAGCCCGAGATCATTAGGATCATGAAGGAGCTCCTGGTTGCCAGAACGTGGCCCTCCAAGGAGCGAGGCTGCAGCGTTCATCATCGTCCTGCAAAAAAATTCTCGAGCTCTGATCAGAACTTGCCCCATCGACTTCAGCCGTCCAAAAAGGTACAACAGCAGATAATTAAGTCTGTTAACAGCAAACAGACTCCAGCAAATGACAGGCTAGCAGAGTAACCAATTAATCCAGCAAATGCAGAAGTTCATGAGCATTTTTCCAACACAATAATTTTGCCCGACAAGCTCTCTTAATTTTCCTAGCCACAGTGGTGTAGCACTCAAACAAATTGCCAAAAATTCTGTCATTACGGGCGCGCCAAATGAAATAAATAGCAGAATTCAATAACAGGCATAACATGGCTTTCATCCTTCTATTATCAGCAATTTCAGAGGCTAATTCAAAAGCTTGTAACAAATTCGGTCTTAATAACAGAGTTTGAGTGTGAGGAATCAGGGAATTAATGATTCTAAAGGAAAAATCACATTCAAAGAAAAGATGAGTATGTGATTCAAGGCCTTGCTGGCATAAAACACAATTAGAGTTCACCATAATGCCTCTTTTAAGTAAGAGATCAGCAGTTTTCAACCCCATATTAACAGCAAGCCACCCGTAAGACGAAAACTTAATAGCATATCTCTTATGCCAGATAAGATTGTGCCAGTTAACAATATGATAAGACTTGAAAAATTCTTTAAGAAATAACTTATTTGAAACCTTCTCAACATTATTCCAAAGAATCCCAGTAAAGCAATTCCAAAGAGGCACCAAATTGATTTTGTTCTGCAGTAAAGAAGGCCAGTTGGAGGGGACCAACCAATTCCCATTGCTCATAATATCAGAAACCTTCATATTATTCAAGCTATCCAAGAAACTATTGTCCATATTAAGACAGTAAGAATAAATTGCAGAACCAAAACACCAAGGGTCCCAAAGAAGAGAAAAAAAGCAGTTCGGTTGGACCCTAAGTTGAAAGCAGTTTTTGGTAGTTTGAGCCACCTTAGTAAGATTTAACCAGTAAGAAGAGCTGTGGCTGGGTAAAGGTGCCCATAGAGATTTATACCTGTTTCTCCACCAATGGAACAGAGGATTGGAGCCATTTAAAAACCTCCAAATAATATTGCAGGAAATACCAAAGGATAGGGAATCTAGAGAAGGAATCCCAAGACCCCCATTAATTTTAGGAATGCAAGTGTCTTTCCAAGCAATAAGGTGAAGCTTCTTCACAGCAATGTTTCTGGAAAAAAGAAATCTGGAACAAAGTTTGTTCAGCACCTTAAGACAAGACTTAGGCAGAGAAGAGCCTCTTAACCAATAAGCAATCATATTGTAAATTGTGTATTTCAAAAATTGAATTCTCCCCCCAAAGGAGAGAGACTTGGCCTTGCACCCATCAAGAGCTTTAGTAACTTTCAGGATAAGATGTTGAAAGTGCACTTGGGAAAGCTTCTTAGTGAAGATGGGTATACCCAGATATTTAATGGGAACAGTAGATCTTTGTAAGTTGAGCAGATTGCAAATATCATCTTGATACCTACAGTTCTTAGAAAAAAGAATAGTGCTCTTTGAGGGATTAACTTTAAGACCAGAATGGGACTGAAAAAGCTCCAAAATAGATTTAAGAGTGGCAGCCTCATCCAGATTAGCTTTTGAGAAAACAAGTAAGTCATCAGCGTAAAGAAGATGAGAAATGGAGAAGTTACCCATAGAGATACCCCTGAAAGAGTTAGAATGCAAGGCTTCCTCAAAGCAAGCAGACAGCCCATCCATAACAATCGTGAACAGATAAGGGGATAACGGACATCCTTGTCTCAACCCAGAAGATGAGTTGAAGTAACCCTCCAAAGAGCCATTAATTGCAACAGAAAAATGCACCTCAGAAATACAGGCCTGAATCCAGGAGATGAAAATGGAGGGAAAGCCCTTTGCTTTAAGACGATCAATAAGAAACTCCCTCGATACCGTATCAAAAGCCTTGTGAATATCGAATTTAGCACAAAAAAGAGGATCTTTTGAGTTGCTATTAAAAGTGCCCAAGAGCTCCGTGGCAAGAATAACATTGTCAGAGATAATTCTATTGGTAATGAACCCGGCTTGAGCCGGATTAACAATAAAAGGTATCACATTTTTCATTCTAATAGCCAGCAACTTAGCAATAATCTTGTAAAAGGAGTTACATAAAGAAATTGGCCTATAATCATTCACTGAAGTAGCATGAGGGTGCTTAGGAATCAGAGCAATAGCAGAGTGTTTGACGTGTCTAGGCATAAAGGCATTGTTGAAGAAGGACTGCACAGCAAGACAAAGTTTATTGCCTAAGATACTCCAAGTTGCTTTGTAGAACTCAAAAGTAAACCCGTCAGGTCCAGGAGCTGCATTGGAGGGAGAGGAGAAGATGACCTATTTGATATCTTCAGTAGAAAAAGGTGCAGTTAAACCATCAAGCAGATAAGAAGGAATAGTTTCACCAACAGGGAGTTGGTCAGTAACTGGAGAGCCGTGGCTGTTAAACAGAGACTCAAAATGATTAATAAAGGCTGAGTTGATGCCTTGATTGGAAGAGATAAGAGTCCCATTAACCTCTATTCCCCTAATAAGATTAGTGTTGTGACGGATATGAATGTTGGAGTAAAGAAATTTCAGGTCATCTTCTCCAGCCTTAAGCCAGTGGGCTTTACTTCTTTGAGTGATCCAATCAACAAACTTAGCATTACCAAGAGAAAGATTCTCATTTATAGACTTGAGGGTCGAATTGAGAGAAGTGTTGAGAGGATCAGATTGAAGGCAAGAAAGGATGTGAGATTGAGAATGAGCAAGCTTCTCAAGCTCATCTTTCAAATTATTAGAAGAGCTCCAGTTCCTCTGCTTAATCACACATTTAAGCTCCTTCAGTTTGTGATAAAAATCGCAAATCGGACTGCCAGAATTAGGTAATGAAAAGACATTCAACACTATATCCCAAAAGGCAGGAATTTTAGTCCAATAATTCTTAAACAAAAAGCGGTGCCTTTGGGAGGAAGTAGAATCCAGATGCAAAATAATGGGGCAGTGGTCAGATATGTCAGGATCCGTCACATTGTAATAAGAATTAGGAAAAGCATTCAGCCAAGCATCATTAACAAAAACTCTATCCAACTTAATATGAATAGGGACATCCAGTCTCTGATTAAACCAAGTGTAAAAATGCCCAACAGCCGCAAGGTCACTAACCGCAGAATTAAACACAAAGTTGTTTAACTCACCCAATTTGCTCAAGTGTAAAGGCGAACCACCAATCTTATCAGAAGGAGATCTACAGCAATTAAAATCTCCGATAATTGCCCACGGCAGAGCAATAGAACTAGAAAGCCCAGCAATTTGGTTCCACAAAGACTGCCTCTCCGTAACAAAATTAGAGGCATAAATGACAGAAATACAGCAAAAATCTGTCCCACCCCGAGAAATCACACCATGTATGAATTGAGAAGAAGTAAGAAGAGGTTTAAAAGTAACAGACTGGGCATTCCATTTAATCCAAATGCGGCCCGGAGCAGAATGAGCAAAATTGTTATAAGATCCTTCAACAGGAAAAATCAAATGGGAGCGCATGAACCAATCATCAGCCAGAGACTGAACAGAAACTTTTGCTTCTAGTATGAAAATCATATCCAGACAAAATTTTTTGACCAAAGACTTGCAAGACAAAACTTTGGAGGCATTATTAAATCCCCTAACGTTCCAGGAAGCCAACTTGGGAAAGGTCATTTATGTTTATTTTTGGAGTTGTTAGCCTTTTTGGCTTGTTTGCTCCTAGTGTTTTTTGGACTTGGTTTGTCGTGGGCAGAGTTGTGGCTAGAACTAGCACTATGGGAGGGAGTTCCAAGAGAGGTATTTTCAGAAAAGGATAGCCCGACGGAGTTATCCTGTTCCAAAAGAGAAGGAAGAGGAGGGCCTTTGCAAATGTTTTGGGAAGAGGTAGGAGAAGGGTGGGGGTTCTGCTGTTCAGACAGGAGATCAAATTTATTGGTGGTGGGGATGGTTTCTGTCATATTCGGAGGAGGGATCTCTTCAATTAGAGGTGGAGGGAGAATTTCCGTTTGGACAGTATCAGGGGAAGGTGAATTGAGATTAGGGATGGAAATGGGAGGGGCAGGGGGAAGAAGTTGCGATGCTGGAGCTGGGAGAAAAGGAGGGGCAGCACTAAAGGGAGGAGCAGGTTGGAGAAGAGGTGTAGGATTTGGTAGAAGAGGAGGGGCAGCAGTCTGAAAATTAGATGAAGAAGAGGGTTTGTTAGGCTGCTGGCTAGTCCTAGGTCTGCGACTGTTGCTGCGGCCACGGGCAGTATTAGGAATGTTGGTCGGTTTAGAAGGGGGAGGAGGATTAGGATTTTTTGGACATTGAGAAGAGGAGTGATATATAGACCGACAGAAATCGCAAGGAATAGGCTTCCAGTCATAGAGAACAGTTAGGGGAGTTAATTTGTCATCCACAGATAGGAAAATTTCGTCAGGAAGAGGATCAGAACAATTAACCTGTACGCAAACCCTTGCGAATGTTAATCTGGTCTTCGCAGCAGTCAAAGCATCAACTGCCAACGGCACACCAACGCAGCTAGCAATTAGGAATATTTCCTGTCTCACAGCGACGGATCAAATCACCGCTGACACGTGGCGGCATCGCTATTTTCGTGATTTTTTATTTTTGAAAAATATAAATTTCATGCATGTGAAATTTTATTTGAAAGAATTTTTAATGTACACTTAAATTCATTTTAATAAAATTAATTAAATCATTTCATGGTATGAATTTGATTTAGTAAAATCACTAACCTAAAATTACCCAAAACTAAAAAATTATAATTAAATCTAAAATAATATTATTTAGATATCCTAATTAAAATTAGCTAACTCTTCCTTAAAAAAAAATCTGCTCACCCATACTAATCTACAAAAGACTTTACAACTCATCAAAAAGTACTTGCAAAAGTTGATTAAGACTTCGTTTGGGACGACTTTTTTATTACTTTCTAAAACGGAGTTTTAGTACAAAAATAAAAAAAATTGTACTAAAACTCTGTTTCAGAAAGCAATAAAAAAGCCGTCCCAAATGAACCCTAAGGTTTTATTTGGAACAACTTTCATACTGATTTTTAAAATGAATTTTTAGTACAAAAGTTTTAAATTAAATAAATTTTTTGTACTAAAAAGATGTTTAAAAAAAAAAAGAAAGCCGTCCCAAACAAAGCCTAAGGCTTCATTTGAGACTGCTTTCTTACAGCTTCTTAATGTAACTTTTTAGTATCAAAATTTTAATTTTTATACTAAAATGCTGATTTAAGAAGCAGCAAGAAAGTCATCCTAAACAAAATCAAAGAGACTCTCATTAGTAGATTCATCCAACTATCATATAAAAGGAAAAACTCATTAAAATAACTCACCTTCAATATTAATTTAATTAAAATTATTAATAATTAAATAATATCAAATGTCATAATTTAAAAAATCTAATAAAAAGTTTTTTTAACATATTTTTTTTTCTTTTAATATTATATGAGATATGTCAAAACCATATATGGTCAAGTGATCAAAATTGTGCTAAAGAATTAGATGACAAAAGTACATATCAATCTCAATCAATGTGTTTTGTCATCTTAATTGACAAAATTCTTAATAAATTTAATTTTCTTAATAAAATATTGATTTATTAGTTTTATAATCCTAATTTAAGTGCAAAAATGAAATAATATTTAGTACATGTCAACTGTCAAGCATTTATTATTATAATTAATGACTATGTTATTATGCTTAATTAAAATAATTTAATTACTATTATTATTTATATGAATGTAATTTTATAATATTTTCAGAATTTATTAAAATTATTTTATATGAATATAATTTGGATTTTGGACTATCAATTTCAAATAGGATAAAGAGATTCATCTGCAATTAGAAAAATGGTGATAAAATATGATGAAGACATATATCCTCTGAGGGAAACTCTCCCACATAAAAAAAAAAATTGCAATAGTTGATCTAAATTGTGCTCAATTTAGGGGAAAAAAGTTTAATATATTTTAATCTAAATTTGTTCATAATTATTTTTAGAATTATTTAATTTATTTAAAAATAAATTAATATAAATATTAACTAATTAATTGTAAATTATAATTTTGAAAATAACATCAGAAAAAAAATTCCATCAAAATATATTATGATATACTTAAAAGACTTTGAATTTACACTGACATTAGTGTTGACACTCATGAGGTGTTTGGTATCGGATTTAGTTGTAGTTTTAAGTAGGATTTAAAGTAAATCCAACCAAACGCATTCCTCGTGCTTGTAAATCCGAATTCACGGATTTACGACATAAATCCCTGTAAATCAATGTAAATCATAATCTCATAATTTCTCGGATTTAACGAGATTTACGAGATTTGGCCGGAGAAGAGCACGAAAGGGAGAAAGTTACCTTCAAAGCCAACGAGCTCCCGTTGTTGCACATCCGATCAAATATTTTCTAACTTCCCATAAGATGGGAAGGGAAAGTCGTCGAAGGAGCAAAGTCGAACAGCCACGAATGAGGCGAAGAATCGACGCGTGCAATCTATACAATTCCTGCGAAGCAAATAAGCCGAACAACAACGTCGAAAAGAGAAGATGAAAGGCAAACCCTAAATCGAAAGCCGAACACAAAATCCAAAGCCTAACTACTAACTTAATATAATTTAAAATCATAATAATTGAGTTAATTAATAGTATAATTAGTGCATAAAATAATTGTCTAATTTAACTTAATTAAATAATTAATGATATATTAGTAATAAAAATAATATAATTAGCTTAATTAATATAATTTAAAATATATACCATTAAATATATAACAATTGTATAAATAATAATTAATGAGTAATTTGAACTTAATAATCTCGATAATCTTACAATTTAAATATCTAACTGCTATAAATCATGAAATATATTTTCAAACATCTTATGAGGATTTAACATTTATCATATCAAACACTTTTCAGTATTTATTAGCCTAGGATTTAAATCCGAATTTACAGTATTTATTAGCCTAGGATTTACTAAATTCGGATTTACAGTAGTTATTTTAGGCTTCTTTTGGAAAAATATTTTACAATAATTTTTTAGTTAAAAAATTTATTAAGAATAACAAAAAATTAGTAGTAAAAACTATGGGATGATTTTTTACTTCTTCAGATTTCCAAACGAAGCCTAAAAAAACCGTCCCAAATGAGCCTTAGGCTTGGTTTGAGACGGCTTTTTTATTGCTTTATAAAACGGAGTTTTAGTACAAAAATAAAAAATTTTGTACTAAAACTCCGTTTTAAAAAGCAATAAAAAAGCCGTCCCAAACCAAGCCTTAGTCACCAAGTTATAGTGGCATTAATAATTTTCCAAAAAAAAAAAAAACAAAAAAAACAAAAACCTATAGGTGATTCATTGGAATTTAGTCATCTCTACTCACCTAGAGGATTTGGCCTTTTTCTTTATTTCTTCCTTTTACATGTGAATAAAAGAAAAAGTGTAGAAGAAAATTATTTATTTTTTCTATAGGCTAACATGTCTAGTCTATAAATAATCATAAAATTGGAATCTTAGGCCTTATAGAGCTGTGGTTAAGCTGCAAAGCACTATAAAATAATAATAATTAGATTAAATAGTTCAATATTATATGTGAGCAATGAAATAAATGTTTTAAAAAAAAATTCCACTACTTTTCAACATCTTTTCACATTGTTCTCTATGAGTCAATAGGACTATGGTAGTCTAGTTATTCTTTGGTCCTATAGGCCATAGCTGACTAGGAAAATGATGGCCAAAGGGGATAAACATAAAATAGGGATTTACAAATATATCATAGAATATTTATTTATTTATATAAATAAGTGCAAGATATATAAATAAGAAAGTCATGAGTGTTATTTATATATAAATCTCATAAAAATTTTATAATATGTATGGAAATCCCTAAAACCAAAAGCTAAACAATTAGTAAATAAGCTTCACGTAGGCACACCTCAGATGACCAGGGCTTAGTTGGCAATCTCGGTGATTCTCTCTCTTCAGTTTTAGTGGTTTGGAATTTTGTCGTCTTGGAATTTTGGCTGTTACATTTCTTATCTTTTTGGTTGGCCTACCCTGACAACTAGGTGACAGTTTGAGTCCATTTGATTTTGGGTTGTATTTGTCTTTTTTTCGATCAGATTGTTGTTGGCCCTGATGATTATTGTTTCTCACTAGATGTAATATTCTCTGTGACCATCTTGTGGTGTAATGCTCTTCTTTTCTAATGAATTTTTCTTTTGATTAAAAAAAAAAAAAAGCTTAACGTAGATCAACCTAGCTTATATTTAGCAAGTGCAAGCTCAATTCTCTGATAATATAATATTTTTTAACGAGAAAAGGATTAAAATGATCTCAATTTTTTGAGTGAACAAAATGATTTTTTGAAAGAATTAATTTGGTCATTCAACTCTTTAAAAATAGTCATTTTTTATCCTAACATCAAATTTTGAGGTTAATGATGTTAAATCAAAAGATATTTTAGTCATTTTTTAATTAAATTATTCATTAAAACTAATTTTCAAATAAAAATAATTTTTTTAAAAAATATTAAACATTTATTTAATTAAAAAATTAATAATTCTAATTTAATATAAAAAATTATTAATAATTCTATTTTTAAATTATGACCATTATACACTAAAATTATTAATATTTTTTATTAAAAAATATTAAATAAAATTTTAATTAAAAATACTATTACATTGAAAATATTTAATAAATAATTTATTTAAAAAATGACCAAAATACATTTTGATTTAACACCATTAACCTCAAAATTTAATTTTACACCAAATAAGCCTATTTTTAAAACAACCTTGATCCCCCACAAAGAATTGAAGGATCACTTTGATCCTTTTCTCATTTTTAAACATATTTTCTTGAAAATCCTAGGTGTGTTTAGTTATTTAGAACAGACATTAACAAGGGTGGAATTATGGTAGCTTACCATTTGGTGCAACTATTTGATAATTTATATTCATTAGAGGTATGCATCCTAAATAAAGAATTTAGGATAAAACACTTTATATACTTTGATACTTTATATTCGTATGGAATGGTTATTTGGAACAATTTTCTTATTGTTTTTTAATATAAAAATTTATCAAAAAAAGTAAAAAAATAATAATTAAAAGTTATACCAAATCTATACTATCTATACTACTATTATAAAAGTGGCTTGAGTTTCCTTCCTCCGGCAAATCTTATTCATCCATTCTACTTATTTTTTAATTATCTTGGCCGTCCATTCTATTAAAAATATTTAATAAATAAAAAAATTCACATTAAATATTAATATATATAATAATTACTATCCGATTGCATTTACGTCATAAATTAATTACTTAAATTTACTATCTCAATTAATATAATTTTTATTATTCTTCAAATCCCCTTCATTTTCCACATAAATTAATTACTTATAAAAAACACGCTTCATATTCCACCTAAATTTAAGTAGTTTTATGTTTCAAATTCTAATACTTTGTATTCGATGCAACATCCCTTAGAATTCTAAATAAAAATTTTAATGAGGATGTTATACTTGTCAACGAAGAGTCTCACTAAACTCCTATGGGCTATGCCTATTCATATTTCCGACCGTTGATATTTTGGATAAAAAATAACTGTAATCTTAGCCCCCCAGATGATGGTTTACATCTTCCTGCAATCTTAGCCATTGGAAGATCAAAATGCGAATTAATTATATACTAAAGCAAATTAACGGTTCATAATCCATATCATAAGCAGTAACATTAACGGCAGGCCACTTTCATTTCAGTCACCGGCTCAGTGTGCCTATATATTACCCCCTTCCTTTTTCTCATCAAGAGAAGAAATACAACACAGCGTCTTTTATTGTTTGCACCATCAGTAGCGGGCAGAAGTAAGAAAAAAATAGCCATTGAGGTATTCGTTTCAAATATTCTCTCTTTAAATAATGCCTACTTATCCTTGCTTCAAAAAAATTTGATTACAGTTCTGATACATCTCTAAATTATTTTCCTCTCTCCTCTTTCATTCAGATTGAGCAATAGCAAGAAAATTTTAACCTTCTATCATTTCTTCGCTTATGCTGCACTTACTCTACTCAAGTTCACTTTCTTCATTATTTTATATGCTAGGATAATACGCTTTGAGGCTTTTATTATCGTAAGTTTCAGGAAAGATGGAACTTCGTTCTGCATGGACAGGAGATAATTTTATAAGCTGGAGTATTAGTAGTAAAGTTTGTTTATCAGTGTTTGGAAATGTATCATCTTTATTTAGAATTAATTATGTGAATTCATTACTTTGTTGTTTGTAGTGATCAGAGGTTTATAAAATGCATTTGGTTCTCCACTTCAAGCTAATTCTAACATTTACGAACTTCTTCTGCAGGTGGAGCTCAATGCACCGAACAGCAGGAGGTAAATCTCTAAAGCCTAGCTTAAAAGCTAGAAAATGCTCTAGGATTCATAAAATATAAGATTGGTGAAAGAGACAGAAGATCTATTAGGAATTCTTTATTGAACTTTTGGAACAAGGAATGCTTCAAAAATGATAATTGATCAGCTCTTTTTTAGATTTTTTTTTTTTTGAAATTTAATAAGAAATTTTCGATAAAAACTATGGGAGAAATATTGTGATTAAATTGGGCATGATTACGTGTATATTTAACACACTTAATATAATTTGTTTCAAAAAAGTTGGTGTGGCGAAACTTTCTTCTGACGATGCTACTTTGAGCGCGAACCTCAACTATTCCTGCTCTCAGGTGGATTGCAGCATTTTACGAGAGGGACTGGGCTTTCCCAGACACCCTCATATCCCATGCTTACGTAGCAATGAACCTATACTAGCAAGCCATGGGTAGGAACTATTGGAACTGCTATTTCAATAACTCTGGATTGATCTACAAATTCACTCTAAATTCACAAGTATTACAAGGACACAAAATGACGTTACTATTCTGTAAAGAAGATACTTTATATGCATTATTTATTTTGTCTTAAATATACTTATAATAAGTTTTAAATTTGTTTATGGAAAATATTTAATTTATATATTTATTTTGTGTTTGTCTTATGTTTTATAAAATTTGTTTTTTATGTATTTATTTGGTGATATTATACTTGAGCCAAGTAATTTATACCTTTCATTTTTTTATTGCAAGAAAATTTTTAATTTTTTTGATATTATGCTTTCAATAGTTGCAGTACATATATTTCTTTAATTAATTAAATATGATATGTTCAAGAAGAACTAATATTTTAGTCTTAGCCTAACTACATGCTTGCTTAAAACATATGAGCAATTGCTGATGAACTTTGGTTTGTTTATCTGCCTCACTACATATCCAATAAATTATATAGAGACAAAACACTGAATTGTGTAATTGGTACATAATACACAATGAGATCAATGATGAGCCAAAACATATGAGATGGTGCACTGAATTTTTCCTTGAGATAGATCTCTGCACATAATGTTATTCGAGCTCATCTTTGTTGCAAAATTTGTTGGGATTTTTTTATTTTATTTTCAAGTAACTAATTTGTTAGTTTTATTCTATTTATAACTAATTATTATAAAAAATATTTTCATTATATAAGAAAGAATTCTCAGCTAAATATTTGTTTTGTGATCAGTAATGTTAAATTTTCATATTAATATTTTTTAATAATATTTTTATTAATTTTTGAAGTACTATTAACATGTAAATTGTGCACTTGATTATATGATTCATTCATAATTATTGGATTGTTTGGTACCATTTGAAAGCTATTTTTAATTTTTATTTATTTTTTTAAAGTTTGATTATCTTTGTTTGATTCTTTAATGCATGAGTGCACTATTTTCATTCATTTCTAGCAATGTGCACTTTGTGCACGTGAATAATGATAATATAATTAAAATATTTATATTATGGATTTTATTTTTTAAATATTTAGTTACGTGCATTTAATGCACGGGCATTTTTACTAGTCTATTATAAAAGGGGCTTGAGTTTCCTTCCTCCGGCAAATCTTGTTCATCCATTCTACTTATTTTTGAATTATCTTGGTCGTCCATTCTATTAAAAATATTTAATAAATCAAAAAATTCACATCTAAACTACTATATTAATTTTACTGTTTTCCTATTTCTATTATTTACTACTCTATTCATTATACCGTTTCCTATTTGTATTATTCACTGCATGCTTTAATAATCAAAAAAATTCACATTACTTCTGACGTCCCTTCAGATTTCCTAAGAGCAGCTTTGCTACTAATATTAAATGTTATGACTTATTTAATTACCTTCACAAGACTGTCTTAATTGATGTATTACTTATGCACGTTAAATAAAACAAATTTAATTCTAACGTCCCTTCAGATTTCGTAAGAGCGTTTTTTTTTTTGGGAAATCGTAAGAGCGCCTTTGCTATTTTATTTATTATTCTGCACATTTTTAACTTTTTCCTGAAAGCGTAAACCTACCTAATGTCGCGATGCTTCGTCTTCGACCCGTCTCCACAGTCTTCGGCTTGCCCTACCTGATTCCACTTGCCGTCAGGTAGGTTTCTCTCCAATTAAATTAGTCTTCTGAAATTGTTCACGTCTCACTGCCTCCGCTCGCCGTCATCTCCTCCGGTATGTTTCATGCCCTAAAAATATTAAATGTTAGTAACTCCCGCCATTTAATCGCCCGCATCTTCATTTCGTGTTTTCAACTTCTTAAACGTTTCAGGATCCCTTTTCCAATTAATTTGGATGCATGAAGATGAATTCAACCGTCGAAACGTTCCAACGTCCGACCGTTCGGTGGCCGTAAGATGACTTTCGTATTTTCTCTCTCCCTTATATATTATTCTCACATGTTTTCCCTTTATCTCTTTCGTTTCTGGATCTCTACTTCAGCGAACCTGTGAATCTCGATACCATTTTGGCTTCAGCTCTCTACTTCAGCGAACTTGTGAATATCGACACCATTTTGGCTTCAAATTTAGGTAATTAATTCTATGATGTAAATCATTTATTTAAGTTCATCTTTAGAATTGAATATATTTCTTGTCCGAATTATGTTTCTTTAAATTGTCTGTTACCTTTTTCATTTCTGTATCTCTACTATTTCTTCTTCAGTGAACCGGTGAATATGGACTTCGTCCAACCTTGATCGCACAGCTAAAAGCTGTATGGAAACTTAAAACTAACTAATTTTAAGTAACATTGTTCATACATTATACTTATTTTTTAATTATCTTGACCGTCCATTATATTAAAAATATTTATTAAACCAAAAAATTCACATTATATAAAACTCATTTAATTTTACCGCCCCTTCAGATTCCTAACTTCCATTAGTCTATTTCTATTCTTAAGTACATGTTTTAATAAAAAAAAAATCACATTTAATAAAACTCATTTAATTTTAAGTCCCTTCAGATTTCCTAAGTTACGTTTCTCTGTTCCTATTCTCCGCCTTTTACTATTTTATTTATTATATTAATTCTACACATTTACGTTTCTCTATTCCTATTCTCCACTTTTATTATATTAATTCTGCAAGTTTTTATGAATATATTAACTTTTTCCTGTGAAAGTGTAAATATTAACGTTTTTTATGAATATATTAACTTTTTCCTCTGCAAGTGTAAACCTACCCAAATATCGCGATGCTTCGTCTTCGCCCCGTCTCCATATTCTTCGGCTTGCCTAACTGATTCCACTCGCCGTCAGGTAGGTTTCCCTCCAATTAAATCAGTCTTCTGAAATTCTTCAACCTCTTCCTGCCTCCGCTCGACGTCATCTCCTCCGGTAGGTTTCGTGGCCTCAAAATATTAAATGTTAGTAACTCCCGGCATTTAATCACCCGCTTCTTCATTTCGTGTTTTCAACTTCTTAAACGTTTCAGGATTCCTTCTCCAATTAATTTGGATGCATGAAGATGAATTCAACCGTCGAAACGTTCCAACCTACGACCGTTCGGTGGCTGTAAGATAACTATCGCATGTTCTCTTTCTCCCATATATATTATTCTCACATGTTTTTCTTTTAGCTCTTTCGTTTCTGGATCTCTACTTCAGCGAACCTGTGAATCTCGACACCATTTTGGCTTCAAATTTAGGTAATTAATTTTATGTGTAAATCATTTATCAAGTTCATCTTTAGAAGTGAATATATTTCTTGTCCGATTTATGTTTTTTAAACACAGCTAAAAGTTGTATGGAAAATTAAAACTAACTAATTTTATGTAACAATAAATAAAAATCTGAGATATATAGGTACATAATTGCTTCAGTGAACCGGTGAAGAGCTTATACAAGTAGCCGATAATAGTTATAGAGATTCTATGATGTGTAGAATGAGAACTAATTAGTAGTAATCTTACTTATATTGTTACAATTATTCATAGCTATAATTTTCTTGTAAAGAAACCCCAAATTATTTTCACCATTGGTTAGCCAAATGACTTCAGATCTCTAGATGATCAAGAGGATCAAGAAGAGTAACAAGAAGCCAGTTGATGACTCGTATCTTTAAAAGCATGATTAATTAATTATTTAAATAATAAAAATATAACTAAAACAATCATGTGCTAATTTCTCAATCCTTGCACTCTTACCACAGCTTGCCAACTCTTCTGAATTTATATGTAATCTTCAATCTTTCTTTTTTTAATTTATAGTTTTCGATCTTATTGTCCTCAAGATCTTGTAAGTTGAAAAAATGATAAATTCTTGTGCATTAATCTTTTGTTGTAGATTTTTTTGTAATTTGAAAAAATGATCTATTTTGGAGAAGGAAGAAGATTATTTTTTTATCCACTATTTTGATCAAAGTTAAGAAAATTTAAGTAACCTATAAATCTATATTTTCTTTTTAAAAATATTTACCCATCATTTCTTCTTAACAAAGTTAAAAATATATAGTTAAAACTTTTATTCATGTTCATTTCATGCACGTGTATCTAATGCTCATGTGAATTTTAATTTTTATTATTCTAAATATGAATGAATTATTAATGTTAATTCTAGAGAGAAAAAATTTGTATTTTGTATTGAATTATAAAATTATATTAATATATTTTCTATATGATACTTTTAAGAAAAAACATATAAAGTTTCATCAGTATAATTAATAATTAGAATTGTTTAAAGGGATAAAATTAATAACTTTATTTTTTAATAAAAATACAATTAAAATTTTCATAACAAAAATTTTTATTTTTAAAAATTTATTCGCATGCATTTAATATCACTATTAATTAGGCAAACACAAATTTTATTAATTTTTTTCATACATATATTTGATCTTCTTAATTATAATATATATTTATTAAATTCTAGCAACGTGCACTTTGTGCACGGGCAATAAAACTAGTGAAGCCTAAGACCGCTTGCCTGAACTTAAACCTGGAGAGGCATCGAACAGGCTCAACAACACAGCATTGGAGTTCATGTTCGCTAACGGCTAGCCTTCTCAACTCGATAAATAAAGAACCCAAGCACACACTACAAACTTTAACTTGTTTTCTTTACAACTTAAAGCCTAACCAAACTAAAGCTAGACTTGTTTACAAGCCCTACTCATGAGGTTTTGCATCCTCACATTTCTTATAATAAAGCCAAGCCAACATCCTCATGAATCTCTTGTCATGTAATTTAGGCTTCATTTGTGATAGCTTTCTTTCTGCTTCTTAAAGCAGCTTTTTAGTATAAAAATTTTAATTTTTGCACTAGAAAGCTGCTTTAAAAGGCAAAAAAAAAGCCGTCTCAAACGAAGCCTTAATCCATCACAATTACAACCTTTTATGTTCAGTGAAAAAACAATCAGAAACGCTCTAACCAAATGAAATTATCTTGGATCAATATTGTGTTTGAAAAATACAAAATCTGAACCAGAAAGCTTAAACCATAATAAGTTATGGAGCCAATTCCTGTAGAACACTTAAAAGTGGGGGCAAAGCTGCCACTCTAAATTCTATTGTAAGCCACAGTCTTACTGAAAAGGCGTCTGATAAAAGCTACCTGCAGAAAACTTGCAGCAGCCAATGCAATGTACTCTGCAATCGTATAGCCAATGAGGCGCCTTCTTGTGCTCTCATTTGCTGGAGAATAAAGATGATAAAATGCAATGAGCAAGTAGATTTTCAATAAGAAAAGTACTGTAAAATGTAAATCATTTCCACACTTTGGCTAATTGGAAAAGTTAGCATGTAGAAAGAAATATATCACGAATAGAGAGATGGTTGGGTGGTTGGGGGGCTTTATCTCCCCAGCCGGCAAACCGAGCTTAAATGCGCCAGCTAACAACTAACAAAGTTGCACTTCATATGCTCACTCTTTCGACCCGTCGGAAATGCAAAATATCTTTCCAGCTTGCAAATCTATTCAAGGCTAACTAACCTTTATTTAACTTATCATCCCCGATAATGAGTATGATCAGTTCAATGACATATTTTCAACTTTCAACTGTAATTAATCAAAGTTGGAAGCTATCTTACAATTGAAATCTTGAAATTCTAAGACTTATTATTTAAATGATCAAATTTCTCCAAGGGGATATTTGATTTGCTAGAAAAAAAAAAAAAAGAATACAAAGAATTTCAAATATAAGGAATTTTAAATTTTGAGTATTTAGTTTGATGAAAAAGGAATAAGGTGTAAAATTTTATTAAATTTTTTTTCACTCCAAAGTTCATTTTGATGTATTGTAAACTTGCCCATTTTTCAACTGAATTCCACTACGTTGTCCCCGCTCACAGCTTGTCGCACCACCTCCTGTGGGCCTCCCATAGGCTGTCGCCACTGCCCACTGGCAGCTGCTGTCGTCATCTGCAGCTGGTGTAACCACTAGTTGTCATCGCCATCGACCGTTCCCGACCATCATCGTCATTTGACTTTACATTGTATTTAAGCCCAAGAAAAAGATAATTGACATTCATTTAACAATAATTCAAACAACTTCTAAATTTTCAAATACACTGCATTTTTTTTATACTGCATTCTTCAACAAATCAAACAACCCAATAAATGTATATGCAACTCCTTATCAGCAAGAAAACCTAATAATCAAGGCCCATGGTTAAAAAGGACACAGTTGATAAGCATAATTTGCTACCAACAAAAGAAAGATCCCATGGTTCCGTCGTCCCGGGCCATCGTGGTCCCTAGTCTACTTAGTCAGAGACTCAGAGGAGGTAGTCGACCCAACCTGACAGAAGGATCCTTGTCAGCAGCCATGGGTTGCTTCGTCCAAGGGGACCTTGTAGACCGGGGTTGAATGTTTGCCTAAGGGGACAAATTTGAATCCACCTTAGCTGACAAAGGGCTTTGTGCCCTATCGATCATATCCTATTGATTCATATCTCAAGGATTTAACGCCATTAAGGAGCGTATTGGCTCTGGCCATAACCGCTATCTGTGGTGCCATTTGACGGCAAAACCACTCTGTTCAGAGGGCCCCGGGTCATAACCGTTTACCTGCAGTGCCATTTGGCGGCGAAACTGCCGGTTAGAGGACACGTACCATGTCCTTACTGGCAAGAGATTGTTTGAGAATGGATCCTAGTGATATTTTCTACTAGGCATTTGGCTCTTTGTGAGCTAGAGTAAATTTCAATTTGTCCGCCTCAGCAAACTGTTGCGGAGGGCGGATGGATTTTGCTTTAAGTGCGTTGATGGATTTATTTCAATTTTAAATATTTTTGGGATTTTGGAATTTTTTTTTTAGAATATTGGGATTTTTTGGAGTTTTCTGGGATTTTTGGATATTTGGAACGGCATTGGAAATTATTTGGGAACCCCTCCGGTTGAGATCTGCATTCAACACGGCCATCATCGGGGTGTTAGGGGGTCATTTCTTTTTATGGATTGAACCTTGTCAACTCTGTCGGGCTGTCGACAGAGGATCGGGTTTTGTAGGCTTTGAGCCTTTATTAGTGAATTCATATTGTTGTAGGCCTTGAAGGCCTAAAATGAATGTTTTAAAGCAAATATACCGGTCGCCACAACTTTATATTTGCTTAATGGTTCGAACTTTGTCGACTTCTATTGACTCGTATAGAAGGATCGGTTTCGAACCTGAATTCACTTGTCAACCCGCGCAGCATCCCTAGACGTCACGTGTGTACTAATAACACGCTCGCCGGGGCCCATGCGGGTTTTATAATTATTTTTACCCCTTTTAGTGTACCTATGTGTATACAATTTAAAGTGCACGTGCAGGGATACTTTGAAATAATTGTAGACGTCTTATGTCTGCTTGTACAAATATTGCAAATCCGGTGGCGTGGCGTAGCAGCTTCTGAATAGAGTTGTTCGCTGCTTCATACAGGTAGACTGTCGTGTACTCATTGTTGTTTTCTGTATGTGGATCATAGTGTACTAACAAATCTCCTGCTTTGGTGTCGTAGGAGCTTGCACTCGATTACATTTTGTTGGGGATGATATATTGAATATACAATAAGTCTCCTATGACAATTTGTAGGAACTCATATCCATTGTACATCTTTCATCTTCACTTAAAGTGAGTCGATGTGTTTGCAAACCATAGTAGTTTATCGAAGGAGTGTTGTAACATTCACCATCTTCTGTTATGATAACTTGTAGGTGTGTAGGTATCTTGTTCGTATAGCAGGCATATAGTTTTTGCATATGAATAACAAGTATAAATTCCTACATTCTTCAAGGGCCTTTGCATTCATTCCGTTTTGCGTAATCACTTACTATCCTTTGCAAAGATTGTGTTCTTGATCATAAGCACATTGTAATTGCTAGCTAGTGGCTATATCTGGACTAGTATATCCCATATGAATAAATCACATCATTTATTAGAGACTCCATTTTATAGCAAGTGGTATCCAAGGCTCTTTGTAGCGGGCTTCCTTATTCATTCAGGAATCTCCTGGTCATTGCTCCTGAGTGAGGTATATGAATCCTTGCTTATTCATTTTGCTTGCAACTAGATGATGTCCCATCTCAAAGGATCTATTGCACTCATCGTAGCTTTTCCACATGTTTTTATGAAGTGTTTTGCTCATTTAATACACATGGGTGATTTTCATTTTGTAAAGATTCGCCACATTCGTCATGCACTGTATTCATCATTTGCAAGCATATCATTATGCAAATGGTGAATCATCTACAATTCTCTTGTAGCAAAGTATGTTTGCTCCATATTCTTTGACATGGGTCATGAGCTAGTCGATATTTAAACATATGAATTCTCTATCTTCAGAATGACTTGTCACAGTGAGCTTGGGATTATTGCTTTTCAATTAAATTAAGACTATAACTTCTCATTTTTTATTTGAACCCAATATCATGCTCTAGCTCATGCCAGATATGAGTTCAAGTTCTAGTTCCTTATGCAAATTCAATTTAAGTCTGAGCCCGAATCATGTTCTTCTTGAATTAAAGTTCCATGTGACCTTGTAAAGTCCAAATTCAGATGTTCAAATGTAAGTCATATGTCCCCTGTTGTCCTTGCAAGTTGATTGCAAATCCAAATTGTTCAAGTCATGATTGCTTGAGTTCAAGTTCCCTGAATCCTTCTTGTAAGTTCATTTGGCTTGACTTTATTTTGTTTGGTTTTGACATTGATTAATCATTTAGATTTTGATCAAATGTAAGTCCACTTGTTATTTAAGTCCAAATTCTCGTTCCTTTGAATCCAAACAGGTCCGAATGCAGTTGTATATTCATCCGAAATTTCGGCAGCCTCCCGACGTCTCCCCCGTTTAGGGGAAAACTACGAAAAAATTGGGCCTCCCGCCACGCTAGAGAAAAGCGTGTACGGTAGGTGCCCTCTTTCGAGGACATCGCGGCCGTGTAAAGTTTTTGTCCCCACCACGCCAGAGAAAGGCGTGTATGGGTTTTCGGTACCTGTTGCAAAAGAGAAACAGTTGTTTCCCCGCGAGCGGGTACTTATGGATGAAAAACAGTTATTTCCCCGCGAACGAGTACTTATGAATATCCCGGTCTTGCCGTACGCACCGCACCGGGTCCCCATCCCACCACGCTAGAGAAAAGCGTGTATAGGCAGTTTACCGATTTGGCACGCACATCGAGAACAATATTTTATGTGATCTCCCAATTTGTTGAAAACACCGCGACAAACTTCCTCCCACCACGCTAGAGAAAAGCGTGTATAGGTGGTCGTTTGGTCGCGTTGCAAGCATCGAAAGCCGGATCTCAGAGTTTTAGAGTTTAGAAAGGTTATACCTGCGCGGGGTTGATGACGGCGGTGTTGGTTCGAGGAGAGAAGGATATTTCTTTATTATAATTAGCCATAATTAATTATAGTTTATAATAATTAACTATAATTAATTAAGTAATTATAACCAAATAATTAATTATTTGTAATTATAATTCACTAAATAATTATAACTAATTACTAATTATTAATTAACAATAATTGATTAATTAATTCAGATTATTATTAATTAATAATTAAATATAATTAATTAAAAATTAATCATATTTAATTAAGTAATTATAATCAATTATTAATTAATTATAATTAGTTAATTATTTATAATTATAACTATAATTAAAAATAATTACTAATAATTAATTTCTTAACTATAATTAATTATAAATATTAAAATTTATAATTAACTATAATTAAAATAAATTAATTTTCTCCCCCTCTCCCCTTAGCATATTCACGGGATTTGGCTGAAGAGGTGCACGAAAGGGAAAGATTACCTTCACAACCCGAGCTCCTGTTGTTGGCTTCCGATCCGACAAGAAGAGGAGTTGGGTAGAGCAGTTCGGGCAAGGAGTTGGATGAAGGGATTCGGCTCTCTCTCTCCCTCTCTCTGTGTGTGCGGATCGGAGGAAGGAGGCGACGGGTAAGGCTCGGCTAGGAGAGGCTTCAGACGGAATGGAGGTAAGGGACTCTCCTCTCTCTCTCTCTCTCTCTCTCTCTCTCTCTCTCTCTCTCTCTGTGAATGATCGGGCAAGGATCAGAAGGGGCAGAGGAGATGGGAGCTCGGTCGCTGAGAGGTTGGAAATGGAGAAGGAGATCGGGAGTAGGGGTTTCTGCGTGCGGAGTCGAGCGTGGAGAGCAGCGAATGGAATCGGGGGGAGAGCGAGAGTGGAAGAACAGAGGTAGCGAATGAGGGGGCTTTGGGTCGGTATTTGAAGGCGACTTGGGCGCTCGTTTGAGGTTCTGCGAGGGATTTGCGGGAGGTGACCGATTCGGCGCTGTCTCAGCGGTATTTCGTGCAGGATTCGCAGGATTTAGCAGAGATAGGAGGAATTTCAGCGGGATTTCCGGGATCTCTTCGATCGAACGAGGTATGCAGATTTTTCTTCTTTTGATTATTACATAGAGGTCAACACATAGAAAATATATAGTGCAACTTATACACAAATCCTTAAGTATAAGAGGCACTTCATCCACCAATGGGCCTTTGCTCTTGCGCTATGGTCCCTGGTTTTCAAACAGAGGTCACAAGTTCGAGACATGATGGCTACACTTGAAGGATATCTCTGGAGCATGGGTTTAAATCTTTAACTGATCCCATGCCCAAAAAATCTGTACCTAGATTTATGCCCATCTTATCATTAATAGAATATTTAAAATATATTTCTATCCTATAGGAAAAAGGAAAGAGGTGTTTCATACTGGTGTTCATTTTTTAAAATATTTTTTCCTAACATTAAAGCTCGAGACTTTCTATCAGAACATCTAAACTTTCCTAGAATAAATCCTAATCCGTGGAGCCAAGTGGAGAAGGATCATACCCATCCCTAACTGATCTCTTCCCACCCCTTTTTCCCTCTACCCTGTTTTTCTTTGCAAATATGGGTCTAATTTTGATTATAAATAGAATGTCACTACAACAACAACAATATCAAGTCTTGATCCCACTACGTACGGTTGGTTACCTGAATCTTTTTTTCTCCGTTGTATCCTTTTAGAGTCAAATTTTCATTTAAATCTATAAAAAAGGGTCATTTCTAATATTTTAAAACCAAGTCTTTTAGGGTATACCTCTATCTTTTTTAACATAGAATAAATCTAATACATCTACTCTCCTAACTGGGTTATCAGAAGGCCAACATTTTATGTGACCAAACTATCTAAGGCGACTCTCTGCAATCTTATCTGTCACTAAAGCTACTCCAACCTTTCGCGTATATGCTTGTTTCGCATTTTGTCTCTAAGAGTAGAGCCACTAATCCACCCGAGCATCCTCATCTCTGCAACACTTAACTTAATTGTATACTTCTCTTTTAATGGTCAACATTCTGCGCCATAAAGCATCGTAAGTCTCACCACCATCTTATAGAAACTTACCTTAAGTTTGAGGGGTACTTTTCTAACACACAACATGCCCGATGCACTCCTCAACTTCAACCATCCAACTTGAATTCTACTAATAATATCCCCATCTATTTCAACATCACTTTGGACAATAGACTAGAGATATCTAAAATGTGTACTTTGTTTAATGACTTGATTGCCCAAAGTCACAATCCCCCCACTAGATCTATCACTACTATACTTATACTTCATGCATTCGATTTTTGATATACTCAAATGAAAACCTTTTGAATCTAAGGTTGACATCCATAATTCAAGTTTACCTTCAATTCCCTCTCTAGTCTTATCAACAAGAAGAATATCATCAACAAAAAACATACATCAGGGTATATTCCCTTGCAAATGTCGAATAAGAACATCCATGATGATAGCAAAAAGATATGGGCTTAAAGCTGATCCTTGATATAATCTAACCAAAATAGGAAACTACTTGTTCAAACTAGGGGTGTGAATATGGGACAAGACCCGAAAAACCCAACCCGAACACGACACAAAAATTTTAGGTTCGGGTTAGAATTTTTGATCTGTTTCAAAAATCGGGTCGAGTTCGGGTTGACCCGAATGACCCGCTGACCGAGTTGCCCACTTGTTTAGCGCTGCCCGAGGCCAATCGCGTGTATCCATGGCTTGCCCACAACAGGCTGCCTACCACGTGACCGCGTCTGCCCACTTGCCCGCTTCGCCGCGTGCCATGTCCAGGTCCCGAGGTCCGTGACCATGCCCGCGTGCGGACGTGCCCAGCTTGTCGCAGTTGCCCGTATGCCCGTGTCCAAGTCCTGGCATCCTGCTATCCCCGGCTCCCACGAATGTCCGGCCGCCAGCGTCTGGCCTCCAGTGTCTCGCCACCCACATCCGGCATCCTGCTTTCGGGTCGTGTCAGGTTGACCCGAACCCGAATCGAATCGGGTTTGGGTTCGAAAAATGACTCATTCGCAAAAACGGGTCGAGTTCGGGTTGACCCGAACAGTGCCGGGTCAATTTTGGGTTCGACCCGAACCCGACCCATGACCCAAAATTGACAATCCAGTTCAATCCACCTTGTGTTTGGACATGAGTAATAACTTCTACATACATTTCCTTAATGAATTGAGTATAAGCATTTTAAACTCTTTCTTTTCTAGAACTCTCCTTAGCACTTCTCTTGGAACTTTATCATAAGCTTTCTCTAAATTAATAATATCATATGTAGATCCTCCTTCTTTCTATACTTCTCCATCAAATCTCTCAATAAATATATACCTTCCATAGACCCACCCGGCATGAATCCAAATTGATTTTGAGAAACATTAGTAAACATCGTAATACATACTCAACAACACTCTCCCATAATTTTAAAGTATGATACATTAACTTAATTCATCTATAATTCGCACACTCTTGCACATCACCTTTATTCTTAAAAATAAGAATCAACGCACTTTCTCCACTCATTTGACATTTTTAACCTTCAAAATAATATTGAAAATTTTCATAAGCCAAGAAATTCCTTCATCTTATAAATATTTCCACACCTCTATTGGAATATTATTAGGACCAAAAACTTTCAAAACATCATTATTTTTAACTAACTTCAATTTTACTAAAACGCCGATAAAAACAAAAAGCTATATTTTCATTTAAAGAGCTAAGGTCACTAAAGTCAATCGTATTCTCACAATCCTCATTGAGAAGCTTATCAAAATATCTCATCCACCTTGGTTGAATATCATCTTCTAATAAAAGTTTTTTTTGATCTTCATCCTTATTGCAAGTCGCCTAAACTAAATTCTTATTTTTTCTATCTCTTTGCTTGACAAACTTATACATACATCTTTCACCCTCCATATTATCAAATCTATTATATAAATCAATAAAGCTAAATTCTTTGCATCACATATTGCTTTCTTAGACTCCTTACAAGCCACTTTATATATTTCCTAATTTTTTGAGCTTTTACATCTAAACCAATTTTTATAACAAAGTTTCTTATTTTTTATCTTTTTGTGTACATTTTGATTTCACCCAAATATTTTTATTATTAGGAGCTTTTCCTTTAAATGGGATGTCACTAAACCTATAAAAATTGGACTCAAAAAAATTTTTAGATTCCTCTCAAGATAAGTGTGTTATTAGATTTAGATTCTTTGAGCACATTGTAAGTCTTCATGATAGCTTCTAGGGAAAAGCTCTGTCTTGTACCGGTGGGAGGTGTGGGAATTTTGGTGACTTCCATCATTGATCCTTTTTCATCTAAATGCTTCGTAATTGATTTTGCAAACATGATTAATAATTTGTCAAATTTAGTGCAATATTGTTTTTATTTTTGGGTATGAGCCTTGGTCATTATGTGGATTTTATTGGTTCTCATATTCTAGTAAATTTTTTTTATTTTGTTGATATTTATTTATTAGTTGGAACTAGGGGTGCAAACGAGTCGAGTCGAGCTCGAGCCAGGGGTTGTTCAAGTCGAGCTCGACTCTCATATACCGAGCTCTAGCTCGAGCTCTAACTCGAGTCGATCTCAAAATCCGAGCTCGAGCTCGACTCGTTTCGCTGTCGAGCGGCTCGTCAAGCTTAATTCGAGCTCAAAATATCGTCGCGAACTCGCCTTCGCTGCCGTGCAGACGTCCGTCGTGGTCGTGTACTCGCAGTTTGTCGTCGCGTCAATGTCAATGTCGCGTCCAACGACGATGTCGTCCGTCATCACGTCGTTCGCGCGTTCAATCGAGCTTCGAGCTCCGAGCTTCGTCATCATGTCCAACGATGATGTCGTCCGTCGTCGTTGTCACGCGCTCAATCGAGCTCCGAGCTTCGTCGTCGTCATCGTCCATTCCGAGCTTCATCGTCATCGTCGTCGTCGTCGCGTCCAATCTGTAGTCCCGATTTTCGTCGTCGTGAGCCCCGAGCTCAATCTCGTCGCATCCATTCCGAGCTTCGGCGTCGTCATCACGTTCGTTTCGAGCTTTTCCATCGTCGTCGCTTCCGTTGCGAGTTCCGCTGTCGAGATCTGATCCGCCGTCGTCGTCCCGAGCTTGATCCCGTGAGTCCCGCCCAGTCGAGCTGCTCGTCGAGCTGACAAGTTGAGTCAGATGCCTGTTCGAGCTCGTTAAGCATTCGAGTTCGAAATTGTGTTCGAGCTCGACTCGCGAGCTCGTTTAGCTCGGCTCGTCGAGCCTGTTGTCGAGTTGAGCCCGAGCCTGCTTGACTCAGTTGCACCCCTAGTTGGAACGAGTTTAATGTGCTTTATGATTTCCACTTCTAAAAGACAAAACTTAGCCTACACTAAGAGTTGATGTACTGCAAATCATGGTCTTTTGTGCATCCTATCCTTGGTTTCATTAGCAAATTTTACATTCTAACATGCCTTGCATCAATTCCAATGGACATCATTTTACAGTTAAGATACTCTATATAATTAGATAATTAGATGTGTATCCTACCACTATTCAGGTGAGAATTTAAATAATTTCAACTTTCTCATTATTTTTTAGTTCATATTCTCATCTATTTCCATCTTCCACTTATTATTTAGTCATTCTTATTCTTGGATTATTTCCGTATGATTTGAAGCTATTATTTGTATCCGTGAAGCATGGGACATTGCTTTCCTACATAATTTGCTAAAAACTAACACTGATTATTGTGCAATTTTTCAATGAACTTGTAAGCTATTCTTACAGTGAATATAAAAGAAAAAAAAAAACTTAATATATCTCCAATTTAATAAAGGTTATAGCTTAATTATATCTCCCATCTTTCTAAGAACTCACCGAGGATATCATACAATCCTTAATATATCTCCAATGAATGACCTCCATGCATCGAAATTTGTAGAATTACCTAGAAAGCATTGCATGCATTATACCATAAACTCATTAATATTTTCTTTTTACGCATTTACAGTTTATATAGGCTGCAACAAAAACAATACAAGTGTCTGCATCATCAGTTTATTGTTCACAGAAAGCAAAATGTGGGTTACTCCTATGAATTTTTGCTTGCTTTTACTAGTGTAAACTCAGCTAAATTTTACAAGGTTCATTCATATGCTGTTTAAAAGAAGATTTTAACTTTTAGCAAAGCTATTGTCCTCTAAGTTAGATAAATATTACACCTGACTAAATGCATTGCATCTTCACATATTATTAATAGTTTTTTGTTTAAAAAAATGTACAGAAGAAATATCTTATATTTGGATAGAAAATAAGAAAGTGGATTTTGATAATAATGGAGATTAATAAGAAGAAAACACTACTAAATATGCAATATATTATAGCATGATTCTTTTCCATACTACTGAGCAGCAAGTTAAAAAATAAAAAGTCAGTCTCTTACTACGACGATGTCGTGCTTCCCGTGCTTTAAGGTATTTTTGTTCTGCTGTGACAGATTCTAATGCTTCGCGAAGTTCTGCTATCTTCACATTCACAGGATTTAAATGCTCTGAAAAGGAAAGCAAACAATGGCACAAAAGTTAGTTGAACACAAAAACATAACTGGATGTTAGGTGTGGTTATTTTGTGAAGATCTGAATTTCATATTATTTTGTAAAGAAACTAATATTGATGTCCACAAATTGAGCATACAAGGGGCATCACTTTTTTTTCTTTTCATATGAGCATCAATAAACCATCAGTTAAACTTTAAATAAGAAGCATTTTGTTTGAAATGAACAACGAACACAATATCTAATATTGGATTTCTCTCCTTACTGCAACTTTGTAACTGTAAGACTTTATAATCAACATTTTTGCATTGAAATCACAGATTCTCTAATCAAGAGACAAATGAAGGAACAAGGACTAACCATCTTTAGCCAGATCATGCTCATTAGGAATGTGCCCAACATGGATGTAAAATGACACAGTTTCTGGTATTCCTTTGGGATTATGAAAGCAGAACTTGTACATTCCAGCTCGAGGAGCCTTAAATTCAAATTTTGCTCCAGAAGATCCATGTGTTGAGTGAACCATGTTACCTGCCGGTGATGATACCTACACCAAGTCGCAAGAACATCAAGAGACATTAAGATGATCTATATGTCATTTTTCCATTCCAAGATCTATATATTGTATATAGGAGCTGGAAAAGAAAATACTTGAACAAACATAAACACGATAAAACAAAAACAATATATGAAATTAAAATGATAACAGAGATGGTACGGCCAGAAATTAAAATGATAAAATTCAAGCCATATATGAAGAGTAATGAAAGGATGAAAAGTCTTCTTTCCAACACTAACATGCATCCAATCTTTTAAAATCTATAGCATTTTACTTGAAGCTGTAAAATCCAGTTTTTTGGGAGTTGAAACTAAAGAACAAACTTCTTTCCTTGCCCCTTGAGATCAGTATGCACACTATTGTTATTTGCTACTTTCTTTTCAAACTTCGATGAATTAGAAACCATTCCCATAATATTTAAATTTGTACAAGATCAATTTTCATGCTTCACATTTTGCATATAAATTCCAAAGGATAGAAAATCTATCTATTAGGAGTTGATAAAATTAGTATTAGAAGATTAGAACGTAAAGAAGTAGACCTAAGGTTATATATATGAAAGTTGTTCAAAATAATTTGTGAGTAATAGATTTAACAGTAAGATATCACTTAGCAGGAATATAGTAAAATGGAGGATACATGATGCCAATCCCAAATAACTGGGATAAGGCTAATGATAATGATGATATTGAGTATAGCAACACATAAAAGTCTTGGCAATGTTTACAATTACTCAATTATCAAATAGTTAGCAAATATTGTAAACAAACGACAACTTTCTTTTTGCACTATCAATATTAATCAAATTCTTCAGGCTAAATTGTCTAATACATGATAAAAGACGAGCAACATCCACTTAAAAATAGTGTAACTATAAAAACATATTCTTCAACTATCTGATTTGAGACAAATGCTAAAGCTTTCATGTTTTATTCAATCCTATGCTTGGACCGTGAATAACATCTTAAAAAAATGCCATACCTTCTAAAAAGCTTTGCTGATTGCTTCACTTCATAAACATGATTTCACCACAGCACATCAAAAGAAAGGTAATAAATAAATAATATGATGAAAATTTTGTTGGATTTATTATTCTTAGCAAAGTTCTTGTCGGACTTCAAGTTTTTGAATTGAAATTGCAATATTTGATCAAATTTTGGAGAATTTTGAGAAGTTATTGTTCTTTGTTAAATATGGCTTAACTTTGTATGGCTTTTCTTAGCTTGACTTGGATTGGCTAAGTCAGGTTAAACTTATCTAGGCTTATGAGACAACTTTAGCTTGACTCATTTATAAGCGTGTAAGCTCAGCTTAACAAGCCATGAGTTCAATGTCAAGTACTGTTTAAAGCTCAGATAATATATTAACTTGAGTTTGAGTACTACTCAATTCAACATTTCTTTTCTCTAAAATCATGTCTATGGTTTAACAAAAATTTAGTCACCCTATCAATACTTTTGTATATTGTTGAATGTAGATTACTCGAGTGCATTGTCATGCTTGAAGATTATATCCAAGAGATGCTTCATTGTTAAATGTCGAGAGGCTTGTAACTTTGTTGACTTATATTCTTGCTCATTTTCTTCTCACACTTTATAATAGGTTTTATTTTGGTGATTGAGATTTATCAAATTTGCATATTTTGATTTTTTTTTTGTGTCGTAAAATTTAATCATCATGAAATTTTCTATTCATTCATAGGTTTATTGGGGAAATTTGAATTTTGGTGATTTCTATAGCATTATTTGAAATGAATAAAATGAGCTTTCTGCTTTTGCATCAAAAGAGACTAATTTTTTTCTAAAATCAAAGTAGAGAAACTATAAATTTTTATGTTTTATATATTTCTTCGAGCATCACTTCTTATTTTTGTATTAGTGAACCTAGACCCTAAGATTTCATGTATCAAGAACTCTTATATTTATATATCACAAAGGGGATGGGTTTAAGCCCATATGAACATCACAAGTTCTAAATCCCTACCTTCATAGTCTGCGGACCAACAACTTCAAATAGTATAAGCAAAGCATATTATGTAATGATTGATGACCATGAATTATCAGGAGCTCAACTCAAATCTCACACCTATGGTGATGTTCCCTATCTTGTGTGACAATTAGGACGACTTAGCACTCAATGAATCAAATGTGTAATTTTATAGGGTTCATTCCATCAATATAACCCTTTGAGGATTCATCCGAATGAGAGTAATTATGAGGTCATCGTTATGTATTTAGATTAAACCATTAATATCATTTATAAGAATCAAGATTAAGTGTGTGGCCATAGAAGTGCTAGCTCACATAATAGACCAAAAACATTCTTTCTATTGTATGTATAATTAATTAATTATAGAGGATAAGCTAAGGACTTTGGTTGAAGGTATTTCATTAATCATTAATCTCAATCCACCATGATGCAAAATAATGTATGCACATAGTTTGATTGACCATTATTACTATTGTTATTATATTTTTCTTATTTTAATTTTTTGTGTTGAATTATTGGTTTCAAATTTTTAAAAGACTTGATATTAAGAAAATAAGAGTTAAATGGAAAGTTTTTTTTTTTTTTGCAGGGTGAGCACTCAAGCCCGTCCCACAAGGATTCTCAAACTTGCTTCCAACTAATGTGTTTGATATTAAGAAAATAAGAGTAAAATGGAAAGTTTTTTTTAGAAGGAGAGCACTCAAACCGGTCCCACAAGGATTCTCAAATTTGCTTCCTACTAGTGCGCTACGAGTTTGAGTGCGCTAAATGGAAAGTTTCTTCCTTCTTTTCAATAAAGCAATAGGTCAATTAAAAATGTCAGTATAGGTTCATAGGTTGTGTGCATGTGACACAAATAGTGAAAGGCATTTAAATCTCTATAATGATCATATGAAGCTTTAGGTGGAGTTATTAAGACCAAGAGCTAGGCCTTTTGCATATATGCAGAACATATAAACTTTATATTTCTTGTTCGTGCATGATTATCCAATTTTAATTTCGCTGTGGGGTTTTCATAAAGTTGTAGGTTTCACGCTGAGCTGTTGTCTGATTGTGCTACAGTGGAAAAGAGGAATAAGCCTCTGAAGCGAGCTTGGGAACAACAACAATGGTGAATGCCGCATGAAAGTAATGTAGAGGTGTAATCTTGTATTCTCAAGCTTGTTTTCTAACATTTTATTTGATTTTGTTTCATGATACCATTTGCTCTACACATATTTTATTTTCTGGCGTGTAATGCAAGATTTGATCGTGTTGATCCTAGTTACATGCAAAAACAAATCTCTTCTCAAATATTTCCAAAAAAAAAGACATCGAAAAAACATCAGATTTAAATCAGCTAATTGAGGGCGATACAAGTACAAATTTAGGTGCGGTGATGCTGCAGAATACTCTATTGATTAATCCTTAAAGTGGTGAATGCCGTAACACTGCGGGAAGAAGTTTGGGAAGAGAGCAAAAATTAACACAAACCCAAATCATGAAATCAGATGATACTTCAACAGTCACTGACATCAGGAAATAAATCAAAATTTTAAATCAAGATTTTTTTTTTGCAATAACAAATAAGAATTATATCAATTCTCATGACAAGAAACCTCTGCCATTAAATCCACAAGGAACAATCAAATAAAACAATAAAACTCGTCACAGTGAATCGAGTTTCACTCCAGAAACACCATCAAGAATACAAAAGACCTAAAAAACAGAACTTGAGAAAATGCAGATGCTCACAGTTAGATCGAGGCCCGGATGGTCAGAGCCCCAGAAAATATCATGGTCGACGACAACGAAGTTGCCGGATACAGTATCACCGTCAAAAGCGACGAACTCGTACACGCACTCCGTGTCCGTGACCGTGACAGAGAGGGCGGAGAGGCGGCGGGGCCAGCCCGCGAGGAGGATGAGGAGGAGGAAAAGCTCCCAATTTCTGCAAGATCGCTTCCTCCACTCCATAGATTTTCGTCGAATTCCCTTCGAAGAAATTTTGAGATATGAGATTGCTAAATCAGTTCCAATTAGTTCATTGACCTGAGCTATGCTATATTTACTTACCATATAAAGTTTTTAAATGATTGTATTTTATAAAAAAAATAAAAAAAGCTTAATTTACATTTCATTTATAAGAAAATTTAGAAATTACACAAATCTATACTACTATATAAAAGTGGCTTGGGATTCCACTTTTAGCAAATCTTGATCGTTCATTTTTTAAATTTAATTTAATCTACAACGTCCATTCTTGACTCTTCAAATTCTATTATTTATCAAATTAACTTATTTATTTATTTAATTGTTTCTTTCTACGAGTCTTCTGCCATAAAGACTTAACAGATTTCAAGCCTAATTTAATAAAAGTTTAATTAAATTATATTTAATCCCGGCGTTTAAGTTTTAGTATTAGTATGGAGCCCGTTTTCATCTTATGCCATAAATATTTATTTAAGAGATATGTATAGCATTAGACGGCGTTTCAATTCAGGTTCATTTTTAACCCTAGATTATCTCTATCGCATCCGTCTCTACGCCCAGTTTTTTAATTTCTACCGCACACATCTGTCTCTCCACTCAGCTTCCAATTAAGGTAGTTCTTCATCTTCTTAATTTCTACCGCAACCGTTACTGCATAGCCACGCCGTTTCACTTTCGAATACTCATCTTGCTGTAGTGTAATGTAAAGATCCTCTCGGCTTCCAAATAATGCATTGCATTCAGATTCCCGGGCGTTTCAGCGGCTATCTAGCCCTGGCGTTTCAACATGAGGCGCGCTGATGCTGCCGTTTGGGCGCGGGAATACCTATTTAAAGGCCAACTCACTTCCTCTCACTTCTTTCGATTTCTGTTCTCTAATCGCACACTCGCCAAACACAACTATTCATCCCCTTTTGGCCAGTCATCTCGAACGATAAGCTCATCTATCGCTCTCCAGTTCGGGATTTCTACGCTGAACGTCAATTCTCTATTTTATCACCTCCCACTAATCGACCGCTACCAGATGTACGTTATCTTACCATCATTTTTCTCCTTTAAGCATTATTTGGATTTATTGCTGCTGTTGCAATTTTTTCTTTAGTTTTTTCTCTTTATAACATTATAGCTTTATACTATAATCCAACACATATATATATATAGAAAGAGGAGATGCAACTTGCAAGTGACATCTTAGCTTTTTCATGGAAAGCCCAAAAAAAATGAAAAAAAATTGGATCAATTTGTATAGAGGCTAGAGGAAGAAGCGTAGGGGAGTATTGGATTCTCAGAAGACTGAAGCTCAAAAATACTCTAAACTAGTCTGTATGTGGCTTTAAAGCTTTTGAAATTACAATATATTTGTGGGATATGTAAATGCTTCTAGCTAATGATATTGTTATTTTTATTGTCCTTAAAGGGTATTCTCTATTTTGTTTTAGTTCTATTCATAGATATTGTTCCTAATTGGTTTTATTTATTTGGTTTAGTTCAAGTCAAAGTTGTAATTAAAAAACAAATATCCTACCCTAAAAAATCTAACATGACCCTATCCGATATTTAGTGTGTTAGAAAAAAAAATAAAAAAATTTTAGTGTGTGTTAGATTATGCAGGTGTTAGTTTATTATTATTTTATCTGTTTAATTTTTATTTTTGAATTTTATTTAATTTTTATCCAATGCTGATTTCAATTTAAGTTTTAGTGTATTACAGCTTTTATTTAGCTCTTTAAGAGTTTGTAAATTATTTTTTTTTACTTTTTTCATATTACATTGCTATGCTCAATTAGTTTACTCTTGAAATAGTTTTATGAGTTTATAGAAATTTATTATTTTTTGTATTTTTAAAATTAATAACATTTAAAAATACAACATACAACTCATATTAATAATCCTCTTTTCTGAAAAATTGGGTTATTAATAATCCAAATCACTGCTTGATTAGCACATTTAAGAATCATAGTTTGAGCAACAAAAAAAAAAAATCAATTTCTTCTATAAGATTTTTGGTCTACAATGTTAGATACAACAGTAATATTTTTCCTTAATAGTTTTCCATTTGACAAGAATCAAATCTAGCATTGTTAGTGTCAGTGTAAGGTTCAATTTTTATAGGATTGTATTTCTAATAAATAAGAGCTTTTTCGAAAACTTCTCAATATATAAAATCCTTAAAGACAACATCCCAATATTTCTTCTAGGGGTTTACATATGCAGACTTACCAAACTAATAGCAAAGGAAATATTGAGTTAGGTGATAGTTTGATAAACTTGCCAACCAAATAATGATAATGAGGATTATCTTCGAAGCTTTTCTAATCATTAGAAGTTTGTAAATCATCTATGAGAGATGATAAAGGGTAGTTGGAGTGGTGCGTGGATGAATATTTGAATTATAAATGAATTTGCACACCTTCCAAAGCAAAACAATGTCTATTGTGTCTCCATCTAACTTATTTCACGTCAAAATTCATTAAAATGTATGCCACACCATTATGAAGTATTTTACAGATCAAAATTTTATCTTGATTGATGACTATACTTTCATCAAGATGTGTATGCATGTATATTATTGCATACTCTTTGATGCATCATACGCATGCTTAATGCACAACTTCACATACTTTTCAATGCATTGTGACACACTTTTTGATGAACCACAACACATTCTTTTCAATGCACTGAGTCGCTTGCTTTTTAATGTGTCCTGCTTCACAACTTTCAATGAACTGCATCACCAGGGGCGGAATTAGCCTTTCAGGGGGGTGGGTATGTAGTAGGCAATCATATACTTCTTAGGGAAGAGACGATTCTACAATGAGTACCAATAAAATTAGTAATAATAGTGATGATTTTTTGAATAATCGAAGGATAAAAAAAAATTTCCTATATCGATCATCTGAGTTATGACCATGACTTGATTATCCTCACAGCCTTAGAAGAAACTGAAACAATAAACCCAATGACTTGAATAATACATGAAATAGCTACAAAGGTATGGGAAACATTAGAGTTTGTCATTAATCGAGTTTGAACAAACTAGAAAAATGGACGATGATCAGGGAAATTTGACAATAGAAAAATTCTCACTTTATATAAAAATGTTCTTACTTTATTTTCGCTTATGTAATGGTAATGGTCAAGGGATGATATTGAAGAAGTTCATCCCAATTGCCTTTTAAGGTATTATGCAAGTCTTGAACATATTTGTAGATCTATTGTAAATAGAAGTTGTTATGGCTGAGAGTGTATATCCGAGAGATGTTATTATCTTGGAAGTATATGGAACAAATAAAGTTTCATGTCCCTTTGACAGCCTCATGAAACATGACTAGAAGTAATTGGCTGTTTGAAACTATTAACCATCCATGTGAGAACCGCATGGTTAAAAGCTTATCATTTTGTATATTTGGTAGTGTAAATTTGATTTGAGAGCTAAGAGTCCAAAAGATAAAGTTTCTCATTAGATCAATGAGAAAACAAAATGCCTAGACCACAAGAGAGAGATAGCAGGGAGGGAGTGGCCAATTAATAACTAAGCGACAACATCATGTTAGATCTTTTATTAGTGATACATTCTTGTTTCATGCTATGAATATCCATACTAAGGTTGGAATATCTTTGCACCTTCTGGGAATTGGAGGATGTATCATAATATAATATGTGTATGGTGCGCCATGCATAACCTGCAATCTTACTTTCTTAGTTGACATAATATATTTTTTGCACCATGTTATCTATTCTTATATCATGTTCTTATTACACACTTATTTATTAGTGGTTTGACATCAAATTGAGAAGGTTATTTTCTTTATTTTCTTGGATGTTGGTTTATTTACCCATGTATTTTTCATTACTGCAAAATGCATGCTACTTAGGATATTTGCGGTAGACGAACGGTCATTAACATCGTTTAATTTATCGTTTATTCCAATAATCTGATTTCTTCAATATAAATTTGTCTGAATTAAGACTTCTATTTGAAGGTTAGTCATTCTTGATTATTTTATTTATTTATTTTTCCCTAAATGATTATGGCTATTTACTTTCAATTTATTATTGATTTTTTATGTAATAATTTTTTTTTATTTTATTGTGCACTTTATTGTCTATTCACATTATAATTTTTTTCTTCATTTATTAAAAAATCAAAATGGCTGATAGTATAATTTATGTTAAATCTTATTTAGGTTTGACTTTTAAATCTGATTATTATTTGTTTTGCTTTATATTATTTTACTGTGAATACTTAGTCCTATCCATATGAACTCCTCTTATTGTTAGGTTTATAATAATCGATTGATTTTTTTTTTTCTTTAATTTTCTAAATTTGCAAACTATGAAGTTGTCCCATTCCAACGAATGTTGATGAGTCATTTTCATTTTATTTATATATTTTTTTTACAATTATGGATATCTATTAATATTGTTGACAATTTTTTAGATATATATTTTTATGGAAGATCAAAGAAAAAAAGATTATGACAAGCAAAGATATGCTAAACTGTCTGCTGACAAAAAACGGACAAAAATTCAAGCTAACAATTTAGCTAAAAAAAAGAGAAAGCAATTTTCTAATTTAGAAATTGCTTGTTTACCATCATCGTTAAATTCTACAGGTTCATTTTTACCAAACTTCAATAATTATCTTATATCAATTTCATAGTTCTGAATGTTTAATATATTTTATCTTTGAACACACAGATATTGAAGTATCAAATATGAACGATGTTATTATAGATTATGAATCAAGTATGTCAGAATTACATTTTCTCGAACACCCACGTTCATGCATTTACTGTAATGCAAAGATATTTCAATTCGAGCCACCAACCTTTTGTTGTTATAATGGTGAAGTTCAGCTTGCTTTGACAAAAGTTAATGAAGAACTTTATGAATTATTTACTTCTTGTTCATCTAATTCGAATGAATTCAGAAGTAAGATTAGAGCATATAACAGTATATTCGCATTCACATCCTTCAGAGCTCATATAGATAACAATTTAGCAAATGCAAGACAAGGGATTTATACATTTAGAGCACAAGGATAAATCTATCATAGTTTACCTCCAATTACAAAAAGCTCAAATGGTCAATGCTACTTCCAATTATATATTTATGATACTGATGCTGAAACAAAGAATCGATTGAATGTTCTTGAAGATTTAAATCTTTCAGAGGGATTAGTAAAGAAATTAATGGACATACTTTCTGGAAATCCGTACGCTCAATTCTTCAGATCTTTAAGTAATAGAGGTATATTGGAAAACCTTCAAATACATATTAGATCTGATGTAAGAGTAGATCAAAGAGTTTATAATGCTCCAACTATGTCACAAGTAGCAGCAATATGGATTGAGGGCAAGAGCACAGATTTCATTGAACGTGATATCATATTAACTTCACATTCAGGAACATATCGAAAGATCAAGCATTATTTTGGATGTTACGACCCTTTACAATAACCTATTCTATTTCCAAATGGAGAGGTTGGATGGCATCAAAACATAGATCGAACTTCTAAGTTTGAAAGAATAAATGAACAAAGTCCAGTTCAAACTATAAGGTCGTCCTTAATAGAGGAAGAGCTATTTAACCAAGAAGAAAATGGTATGTTATTAAGTGTATTATTTTAATATATAATATAGATAGAATTATTTAAATATCAATTAATGTTTTTTAATTTTTAAAATTTGCAGGCCTTAAGAAGTCATCAAAAAAAAGAGTTTCATGTAGGGAATATTATAGTTACAAACTTCAAATTCGAGAGAATGATAAATCAGTTATTTTGTATGCTGGACGATTACTTCATCAATATGTTGTTGATATGTATGTGAAGATTGAAACAAGCCGACTAGATTTTTTCCGGCAAAATCAACAGACAATACGATCTGATTTATATAAAGGGATTATCGATAGTGTAGCAGCTGGAGAAACACTAACTAATAATACTGGACAAAAAGTTATACTTCCACCATCGTTTATTGGCGGACCTCGTGATATGAGGCGAAGATATTTAGATGCAATGGCTCTATGTCAACACTTTGGAAAACCAGACTTATTCATAACAATGACATGTAATCCTGATTGGAAAGAAATTCAAAATGAGTTAAAGCCTGGTCAAATGGCACAGGATCGACCTGACCTAACAACGCGAATATTTAGGTCTAAATTACAAGATTTAAAGGATCAGTTATTCAAGAAATCTATTTTTGGAGGTGTAGCTGCTCATGTATATGTTATAGAATTTCAGAAAAGAGGGCTTCCACATGCTCATTTCTTAATTATCTTGAAGACTGCATTTAAGATAACAGTTCCAGTACAGTTTGATAGAATTGTATCTGCAGAATTACCTGATCCTTCAAAATATAAGAGGCTACACGAATTGGTTGTTAAGCATATGATGCATGGTCCATGTGGAAACTTAAACAAAAATAATGCTTGTATGAAAAAAGGATTATGTAAGAATAAATATCCCAGATCTTTCTCAAGCCAAACTGTAGTTGGAGATGACTCATATCCAATTTATCGGAGAAGAAATAATGGTCAACAAGTAAAAGTCAGAAATAAATATTTGGATAATCGTTGGGTTATTCCTTATAATCCATATTTATTATCTAGATATAATTGTCATATAAATGTTGAGATATGTTCTGGTATTAAAGCAGTAAAATATATTTATAAATATATTTACAAGGAGCATGATAAGATTTCAGTATCAATTTCACAAAAAAATGGAGAACAACCTTTTGATGAGATTCAGCAATATCAAGATGGCAGATGGGTATCAGCACCAGAAGCATTATGGAGAATATTTGAATTTGACTTAAATGAGATGTATCCATCAGTGTGTAATTTACAACTACATTTAGAAGATCAGCAATTCATTTATTATAAAGACAATCAAAATTTGGTTGATATCTTAAAAAGAAATGCTGGAAAAAAATCTATGTTGACCGAGTTTTTTCATCTGAATAAAAGTGATTCAGAGGCAAAGAAATACCTTTATAGAGAAATTTCTGAAAAATATGTGTGGGATAAAACAAAAAAAATTTGGAAGAGAAGACAAAGATATGATCAAATAGGTCGTATAAACACAACAAATCCATCAGATGGTGAAAGATATTATCTCAGAATTTTATTAAATCATGTATATGGACCAACCTCATTCTCTGATTTATTACAAGTTCATGGAAATCAATGTTCTACTTTCAAAGAAGCAGCGGAGAAGCATGGTCTCCTAGAAACAGATCATTACATATCAGATTGTTTAGATGATGCGTCCAATTATCAAATGCCAAGTGCTCTACGACAATCATTTTCTATTCTTCTTATTTACTGCGAGCCAACTAACGTTCTCCAATTATGGAATGATTACTACATGGATTTGTCTCACGACTATCAGACAAATAAGGAAATTTTTTCTAATGAATGCATCTCAAAAACATTATTAGATATAAATACATATCTCGAGAGAATGGGGAGGACTATTGATCATTTCGACTTGCCAAAATTGCCACATGTTGAAGAGGACTTTATTGATTATAATGATGAACTTCATAATAGAGAAATATTTGAAGAGCGACATGTTATTACTCCTGTTGAAGATATAGATATGGTACTCACTCTTAATATAGATCAGAGGAACGCATACCAAGAAATTATAAATCGTGTCGATAAGAAACAGAGTGGCATGTTTTTTATAGATGGGCCTGGAGGGACAGGTAAAACCTATTTGTATCGTGCATTGCTTGCAACTTTAAGAAATAATGGACACTTAGCGATTGCAACGGCAACATCTGGAGTGGCTGCTTCAATATTGCCGGGAGGTCGAACAGCCCATTCAAGGTTCAAGATACCTATAAATTCAACAGAGACCAGTTTGTGTTCAATTAAAAAACAAAGTGGACTTGCTCAGTTACTTAAAAAAGCAAGTATTTTAATTTGGGATGAGGCTCCTATGGTTAAACGAACAGCTATTGAATCTTTGGATAGGACTTTGAAAGATATTATGAATAATTCTGTTTATTTTGGTGGTAAAGTGATTGTATTTGGAGGTGACTTCCGTCAAGTATTGCCAGTGGTTAGACGTGCATCAAGATTAGAGACTATTAACTATAGCATGGTTAAGTCATACTTATGGTCATATATGGAAGTTTTCAGTTTAAGAGAGAATATGCGAGCTAGGACAGATCAATTATTTTGTGATTTCATTTTTAGAATTGGAAATGGAGATGAAGAGGAAAATGAAGATGGCCTCGTGCATATTCCAGATGAGATGATAATAGATTATTTTGATGATCAGACTTCAGAAGATTTGTTAATAAATGTTATATTTCCATCTCTACAAGATAAGTCAACATGTTCAGATTACATTATGGAAAGATCTATTCTAGCTACAAAAAATGAGTATGTTGATAGGCTTAATCAGAAGCTTATTAAAATTTTTCCAGGTGATGATGTAACTTACTTCGGTTTTGATAGTGTTACTGATGATAGCGGTAATCTTTATCAAGTTGAATTTCTTAAATCATTGACACCTAATGGACTTCCTCCACACCGTCTTACTCTAAAAAAGAATTGTCCAATAATGTTATTAAAAAATTTAGACCCTACAAATGGTTTGTGTAATGGAACACGGATGATATGTAAATCATTTAAAAATAATGTTGTTGTTGCAAGAATTTCAATGGGGCAATTCTCAGGCAAAATTATTATGATACCTCGGATTCCATTGTGCGCAAGTGATGATGAAGCTCTTCCATTCAAATTTCAGAGAAAACAATTCCCAATACGTTTGTGTTTTGCAATGACAATAAATAAGTCACAAGGTCAGACAATTCCGAATGTTGGTATTTATCTTCCTCATAATGTTTTCTCTCATGGACAATTATATGTAGCATTATCAAGAGGTATATCAATGAGCCAAACAAAAGTGCTTATTATACCAGATAAATATACTTCAACTCAAGGTTCTTATACAAAAAATATTATATACAAAGAGATCTTCAAATCTTTCAAACAATCTGAAGGTATGAACATTCATTTAAATTAATTGTTATATTATTACTATTTTAATATAATAATTGAAATTAATCAATGATTAACATATTTGTTATTTTTTACTAACAATTTTTTTCTTTTTATTAATATCAGATAAGGATTAATGGAGGCATCAAGTCTTATCAGGAATTTATCTCTTCAACAACGCTATTGGAGTATTATTGTTGTCTTAACTCAAATTGATATAGTCCGAACATTCAAATCTGGTCAAGGAAAGATCCAAAAACTTACTTTAATGGATAAGGAGGTAATTTTTTTAATATTTTTATTTTAATTTAATTAAAATATTTATTTAAATTTGAACATAAACTTTTTTTGTTGTAATTTATTTTATTTGGATAACTAATATGATATTTTTTTCTCATCTTATTTTCAGGGTTCAAAAATATATGCTATCATGTTCAACGAAATAATTGATAGATTCCATGACATTTTACAAACAGGAAAAACTTTTGTTTTCTCAAATGGACAAATAAAAGAAATAAATAAAGATTTTTATAATGTCAATGACAAATTTGAGATAATTTTAAACAACACATCAAACATACAACTCTCTGTCACTGATACTATAGATTCACCAGAAATCAATTTATCAGTAATTGAAGATATCAAGAGAAATCTAAATTTGCCATCAGGTAAGTTAATTAATTTTTCTTTCTTTTATCATTATTTACTTTTTCAATTATTTTGTTATATTTAATTTTAATATTTTAAAATTCATACAGATATCATCTTATTTGTTATAAAAGTTCACGAAGTACGAATGATCTATAGACATGTTGATAAAAAGAAAATTGTTAAGCGAGATTTACAAGTTATTGACTTAAGGTAAATAATATTGGTTGATTTATTTTTTATTATATTTAACTCATATATTGTTTCTTTATTTTATAATAGGTCAGAAGTGTGTACTTTAACTTTATGGGAAACATTAGCGACAGTAGAAGGCAAAAAACTTGAAGAATTAGGGAATGAAAAAAAATCATTTTAGCAAAAGGCATCATCGGAAAATATTTTAATGGTACATCTATCTTTATCTTTATATATATATATATATTACATTATGTTGATTTCAATTGCATTTCATAATATCAGGTTTCATACTCTCAACAACAAACTCAACGACCATTGAAATTAATCCAAATTTACCAGCATCAAAAGAGATCCTAAATTGGTATATTTTAATTTATGTTTAATTATTATTTATTCATTTCTTTGTATTTTATTTAATTATTTATTATTTAATTCTACAGGTCTAAAGAAAATATTCATCAATATACGTCATCTTCTTCTAATACATATTTGATGACAAGTTTACAAAAGATCAATACATCCGAACATTCAACAGGAGAGGTAATTAATTAATTTAGTAATTTCTTATCATGATTTTTTTTTAAATTTTTTATTACCTTTCAGATAAAGCACTATTACACAAGAGTTTTTGCAAAAGGATTAAATCAGGAAGGAAGTATATGGTACAATTCATGTAATACTTGCAAATCGAAAGTTACTATTATTGATGGTATTGTACAATGTACTAAATGTACAAACGAAAATGTCCAATATAGTTTGAGGTAAAATATTCATATGATGTTATCATATTTAAATTTTATTATATAAGTTTGGTTAATATATTTCTTCATGATTTGTACAGGTATCTTATCAAACTGTCTGTTGAAGATAATAGTTCAACAACAATATTTACGTTATTTGATAATGAAACAGAACAATTAATTGGTATGCCAGTTATAGAATTAGAAAAAATCAAGGTAAATATATATTTTGTATATTATTTTAATTATATTCAATTTTATATATGCATTATCTTAAAAAAAAAAAATTTGTAGGCATCGAAGATAGAAGATTATAATAACATCATCAAAAATATTCTTGAGAAGGAGATGACATTCTTAGTAAAGGCTCAAGATAAAATTTATGGGAGCCGAACATTCCGTTCACTAACAGTTCAGTCTATAAAGATGGATTCAAATGAAGTTGGCGAACTTCAACATAAAAAAATCAAAATTGAGGAAGTTTAAAAAAAAATATTCATATTTGCTATATATATTTCGTACTGACACTTGATATGGCTTGTTTATTTTTCCTTTAACATTTCTTTCAACTCCAACTATCATTTCTTTATAATTAGTTGCTTTTAATTAGTTGCTTTTTTTGAAAATATTACAACTTTCATCATGTGCCATAATTTATTTCTTTGTAAGATTACAAGCTCTGATTTTCAACCAATTATTTTTGTCCCAAACTTGAAATTTGAGTTACTACTAAACTTTTTAAAATATAACTTAGTTATTGTTATTATTGTTTCTTCTTCTTGCATTTCTTACTCCGACTGCACTATCTTTTGCTATGGCTCATCATTGTTTTCATTATCCTTATCCCATCTAATGGTGTTGGCTTTATGATTGGGGCTCCATTCATTCCTACTAGAGCTTTGCATTAAGTGCTAATTTTTCATGACATTTGTGTATTTTACTCTTAAATATATTTATTAAAAGTTTTACTTGTCTAAGAGATGGAATTTTATAAATGGTTGTGGTAGCTGCAATTAGTTTTGCATGAAAGACGTTACTGCTTGCTTCAGACAATAGCAATCAAAGATTCAACAAAGTTTAGAGACTTTCTTTTTTCAAAGGAAACGAACATGTATTAAATAAGATCAAGTCCCTCAATGCCCTTTAAAATCTACCTCCATGTTCTTATTATTCATAGAACTTGAGAAGAGAGAGAACAATCATCTACTTTCCATGCATTATTTATATGAAGTTCTAAATTTATTTTTTGAAGATTTTTAATTTTATAGATATATTTTATATTTTTGTGTTTACCTTATGTTTATTAAAATTTGTGTTGATATATTTATTTTGTGATATAATGCTTGAGATAACATTAAAAAAAAACATTTTTAAAACCGCCTATGCCGGTCCCAAGCCCGGATGAAAAAGGTTGAGGGTTTATTTTTGTTACAAGAAAAAATTTGTGATGTTATTCTAAATGTTTAGATAGGAGAAAAATATTTTATAAACTTGAAAATAGCATCCATTTAGGTGTAGCTGAATAGCTCAACAGCCTACCAGTGGTTTACAAAATGTTTTCGGATCCAGATGTGGAAGCAGGTTTGTCTTCGAAGACACCGTCGAGTTTCATGCTTCTTAAACCCGAGAGACTTCCTTGTTCTCTCGTCAGATGACGATAAAGATCACAAATCAGAGAATGAGCTTGTTTTATGCTCCATAAATATTGCCGTTGGAAGTTCTGCTTGTATTGAAGAGGTCATCAGTGTACGAGAAACTGAAGGTGCCATTACTCCATCTGCATTAAAATCTGTGCCCATAAATTTTAAGTTTTCATTTTTTTTCAATAATTAACTGTTCCTTACGACTTGTTTCAAGTTGATATTTTCTTAATGTGAATCTTATTTGTTTGCTTATGTCTTGGGGATACTTAGCAATTAAAATATAATCATCGCAAAATGTATTAAAACTTAGCAATTTTAATACAAATTAATGTTTGAAAAAAATAATATGACAATTAGGACAGAGAGGGAGAGAGTTTATTTCTGATTTGCATCCTCGTCCATTCTATCACGGAGGCCATCGATCCATCAATTTAGCCTTTTGGTCATCGGGGTAGAATTTTTTTTAACTATTAATTGACCTTCTTCCCCTTTTTTCTTTCTCTGGACTTTTTAGTGGCTTTTGATGCAACTCCAAGACAAAAAACGTCTCACACTTGTTTTTATTTAATCTTTTTGTTTGTTTCATGCACCAAGAATCAATGCTTCGAAGACAACTTGAATATTATAATCTGAGTCCACAATGAAAGATTTGAACGGTTAGAAAGAGTTAATAGGAATATATGAATTGGAATTATTTTGGAGAGAAACCCCAGTGATTTAGGAATCAAACTAAGGTTGCATCAGTTGTATTTTCTTGATGTAAATAACAAGTTTTCTCTATTTTAAGTTTACTATACTGGACAACAATAGAAATTATTCTCTACTGAATGGTTATAACAGCGAGCAAGTTTGATGTTTTAGATTTACTTTACATTGGTACAACAAATTGCTTGTTTTTTTTTAGTCTTAGATTGTTATATACAACAAACAGCTTTCCTGTACCGGATAGAAGGATGCCCTTTTTGTTTTGAGTCTGTAATTTTTGTAACAACGCTTAAATTATTGTTTCCCTTATATCCAAGTGATGGCCATCACCTGGATGTAGCAGGTGGTAGTTATAGCAGTCATAGAGGACAACCAGTAATTGTACAACAATTGGAGGCAGTGGTAGAGCAGGAGGCTGTTTTTAGGGCTGCTGGAAGGGCTATCGGTTGTACGGAAGGGGAGAGTGAGGAAGTAGAAGTTCTCTGGATATATGAATTGAATTTCATTGCATGATCAAATCCACTATAAAAATGAACAATTTATCAAATAAGAGTGACCAATTTTATGCTTCTAACATATGTTACATGTCTTATGTTTATTGTGTCCTTAGACTATCTCCAACAGAACTGCATACGGTGGTATGCCGTCCGCCATTTGCTCCATTCGTACGCTAAATTACATGCCAAAATTTGGTAGGTGAACAGTGCAACGCTGATATCGGTGACACCTGGATTGCGGCAACTGTCTGACTATTATTCTTTTTTAATAGTTAATAATATTGAGTTGATATAGCAACTACTACAACAATAAATACAATTATAACTAATTACTTGTGATGATTGTGTTATAAATTGTTAATAATTTGAGAATTGACATGGTTTTTTTTTGTACATTTATTTTAATTAAATATTATTCACATATTCAAGATTTAACCTCTTAGTTGGTACTAAAACTTTCCAACAAATAGATCAAGACAATCTACATAGACATGTTCATCATTACCAATGTAATGTAAACACCAATCAACTATTTATCTTCTAAATCAATATACAAATTTGTAGATGATGCAAAATGTTTTATTTGAAAGAGATTTTTAGAACTTCATTACCAAAGTCAATTCCGAATAAGGGCATAGGATTTCAATAAGAGCTTCTAATTTCCAAATTTTCCATCACTACATCATTATTATTAATATCACTTAAAATTAACAACTCTATTTGCAAGTTTCCATATTTCAAATCATAACATTCTGGCATCCAATCGAACGAATGTGAAACAACAATGATATTAAATACTGCTTAAATTCTACTACCTAACAACCAAATAATTTTTAATTATTTTTTTTTCTTAAACAAATATGTAAACACAATTTATTTTTCTCTCTAAAAGTTTAAACATAAAAAATTTTAAAATTAATCCATTTTTTTAAGGGCTATAAATTATGAAATTTATGATTATAATAATTTTTGCCTTATTGGAATATTTATTGGTGTATAGATATATTTGTTGCTCTATTAAAAAAATTAAAATTTATAAACTATTTTTTTTTAAATTTTAAATAAAAATTTTTGAGATAAAAGATAAACATTTTCAAAACTTATCTTATATAAAGAGAATAATGTATCATATTGATTATAATCATCATAAAAAAAATCATAAATAAAGTTTACTCTTATCAAATTTATTATATTACCAACTTTCTCATTAGTAAGTTGATTTTAAAATTATTTAATAATAAACATAATTTACTATCAACACTATTCATGAATAATAGAAAACACATGCCATATAAAGATATTTACCTAACCATATAAAACTTATCAATGATTATAATTTTTTATAATAATAAAATTTTTTCATCTTAATAATGACAATATAATTAAAATTTATTTAATATTTTTTATTTGTAAATTTTTAGTCACGTGCATTTAATGCACGGGCATTTTACTAGTATCATAAAAGTCCTATCTATTTATATATTTAAATCAAAATCTTTACATTTATTATATAATTCTTAATTTTTAAATAAATCATCCATATAACTAACTTATTAAAAAAATTCATATTTTCATACATATATTTCCATATAATTTATTGATATTAACAAAATACTAAACATATAAATATATTTAAATTTTATGATATATTACTAATATTAAAAAGTCACTTGTGATTTTGTCGTTAGCCAAATCCAACCGCACAAATAGTTTAAATCCAACCGTCTATTTCACATTCCTTTTGGAGTTGTTTGGTATCAAATTCACGCTCGGATTTAGGCTGGATTTACGGTAAATCTTGCCAAACGGTTTTCGAATCCTTCGAAAATCCCAATCATCGTTAAATCCCGAATTTATGAATTTACGACGTAAATCCAGTATTTTGTAAATCCCTTGGTTCGGCAAATTTTAGAACTTACGGACTACGGGATTTACGAGCATGCGAAAGAGCTAGCTCCCGTCATGAAGAAAGGAGGAGGCGAATGTTACCAACGCAGCTAGTGAGCTCCCTTTGTGACTTCCAATCTGAGGCCTTCGAAGGAGGCGAAGCAGCAAGTGAGCTCATGTCATGCAAAGCACGACACGCAAAGACGAAGCAACCACAAAGAAATTATGACAAGGAAAAGCGACAGCTAACGCAGGAAGAAGATGAAAAGCAAACCCTAAACAACCTCCTAAATTAAAAATGAAACAAAGTTAACATTATTATTATTATTTAAATATTAATAATTAATTAGATTAATTAAATTAGTAATATAATTTAGCTTAAGTAACTGATTATTACAATAATTGGTCATTAAATTAGTTTATTTTATAGTTTAAAATAAAAATAGTTAATTATATTCTTAATATTGTAAATAATAATTAAATAAATAATTAGTAATTGAATATTTAAGAGACCAATGAGATAATTAACAATATAATTAATAATTAAAATGAATTAAATAATACTTAATTAATTAATTAATTATGAGTATTAGTTAAATAGTTTCTAATTTAAAAATGATTAACAAAATAATTAGGGTTCAAAAATATAATTAGATAATTAGTAATATAATAATTAATTTGATAATTTGTAACAATTAAAATAGCTCCTAATTATATTATTTATCATTATAACTTATTAAAGATAATTAAAATTAAAGTTAATAAGTAATTCATACTTAATATATCATCAAAATTTTATCTTGATCATACACGAATCTCAAGGCAAAATAAAGTTGAAAATTTTTTAAAATAAATTCAAGATCATATGAACTCCAATTTCAATAAACTTATAGTCAAATTAAATGTCTCGAAAAGATGAATACAACGACGCTAAATTTGACTCGGTATGAGCCTGAATGGGTCCAAATTGAAGACCCGAAGTTTATTTAAAAGGTTTAAACAATAAATTGGATGACTAAACAATTTCTAAATATAACATGCTTATAGTCAAATTGAGTAGCTCGACAAGAATAATCCAATGAGCCCAAAATCGTTGAATTCAACATTATTAAGGCACTCAAATACTTGATAAATGGTCTATAATATGGGAGTCGTCCCCAACATGTCATTGTTCTTCTCCTTATTTACTGGTCTTGCCACTCCCAAAAACAAATAAATAGACCCCTCATTCTTCATTGAGGAGGGACCAAGCAAGGAAGAAAAAGAAGGGAGGGGAGAAAGATAAAACTGAGATCTCTATTTCCACCAAACTCCTCGACGATCGCCCGTCCACCAACTGTCACCGAAATTTCGCCGGACTTCCGCCCGACCACCAATTATCACTAGACTTACACCCGGCCACCGATTGTCACCAGATTTCCTCCGAACCACCATCGTCGACTAAAATTTTTTTGACCTCCGTCGCCTGGCAGCTACTGTCATTCTAACCACCTTCGCCTAACTATAGTCTTTTCGATCTTTGTCGCCTAACTACAGTCTTTTTCACCACCAAGCCCGCCGATTATGATCTTTCTGATCTCCATTGTCGACAATGGTATTTCTGATCATAGTCACTTGCCGATTATAGTCCTTCCAACCTCTCTTACAAGACTATGATCTTTCCGAACTCCATCTCTCGCTGACTACGGTCCTTCTAACCTTTGTTATCATACTATGTTCTTTTAGACCTTCGTTATTTGTCGACTATGGCCCTTTTGGACCTCCATCATTAGATAATAGTTCTTTAGGCCTTCGTCGTCTGCCAACTATGATCCTTCCGACCTCTGTTGTCAGATTAAAATCTTTTTGGCCTCTATCGTTTGTCGACTATGGTCCTTTCGACCTCCGTTGCCTGATAATGGTCTTTCCGACCTTTCTCACCCGTCGACTACGGTCCTTTTGACCACCTTCACATGACTATGGTCTTTCCGACCTCTGTCACCTGACTATAATCTTTCTCACCACCGTCGCACTTCGACTATGGTCCTTCTTATCTCCACTGCTGATAATGGTCTTTCTGACCACAGTCGCCTGCCGACTACGATTCTTCCTACCTCCATCACCAGATAACGGTCCTTTTGACCTCCATCGTCTATAGAATACAGTCCTTTCAACCTTCTTCACAATACTATGGTCTTTCTGACATCCATCGCCCACCGACTACAGTCTTTTCAAACCTCTGTCGCCATATAACAGTCCTTCTGACCTTCTTCGTCTACCAACTACAATCCTTTCGATATTTGTCGCCATAAAATAATCCTGTTGACCTCTATCACCAGACTATGGTATTTTGAACATTTGTTGCCTACTGACTTTTATCCTTTTAGACCTCTGTCACTAGTTAACAGTCCTTCAAACCTCTATCACATGCCAATGGTTTACCCAGCCGATCTCTGTTGCTAAATAATAGTCCTTTTGACCTTTGTCGCTTACTAATAATGATCTTTATAGCCTTCATCATCATAGTATGATATTTCCAAACTCCATCGTCTACTGACTATAGTCCTTCCAACCTCTATCGCTTGATAAGGACTTTCTAAGCTCTGTCGCCCACTGACTACGATCCTTACGATCACCTTTACCCGACTACAGTCTTTATGACCTTCGTCACCCGACTATGGTCTTTCCGACCTCCGTCGCTTGACTATGATCATTTTGACATTTGTCACTGGATTATGATCTTTCTGACCATCGTCTCCCACCAACTACAGTACTTCTGATCTCTATTCCCAACAATGATCTTTATGATCATAGTCGTCTATCGACTAAGGTCCTTCAGACCTCCAACACTAGATAATAGTCCTTTTAACCTTCATCGTCTGTTGATTACGATCCTTCTGACCTCTATTGCCGTACTACAGTCTTTCTGACCTCCGTTGCTATATAACAGTCATTCTGACCTCCATCACCAGCCAACTATGATCCTGTCGACCTTCATCTCTAGATAATAATCCTTCTGACCTCAGTAACTTAATATACTATGGTCCTTTTGACCTCCGTCGTCAATCTACGGTCTTTCCGACCTCCGTCGCCCGACTATGATCTTTTTTAGCACTATCACCCGCCGAATACTATCCTTATGACCTCCATCACCAATAATGGTCATTCTGACCGCAGTTGCATACTGACTACGATCCTTCTAACATTTTTTGCTGGATAACAATCCATTTGACCTCCATCGCCTGTCAACTACGGTCCTTTCGACCTTCGTCACTAAACTACAGTTTTTCTGACCTTCGTCACCTATCAATTACGGTCTTCCGACCTCAGTCAACAGGGGACTATGATCTTTTCAATCTCTATCACTCACTGACCACAGTCCTTCCGACCTTTGTCACCTGCTACGGTCTTTCCGAGCTCCATCGCTTGCCGACTATAGTCCTTCCGACCACTGTCACCTGATTACGATCTTTTTGACCTCTGTCACCTGCCGACTATGGCCATGCCGACCAAATAAACATGTCAATACTGATTCTTCTAACTCCCACCATGTAATGCACTCTATATGATGTATGTTTGCTACATCAAGCCAAGGCCTTCCCCCAACTCTCACCATGTAATGCACTAATCGACTGCAAACACTTGGGAATTTTTTCAAACTGGGCCAAGCCCCATGGTATTTCTCCCTTTTTAGGGGTTTTCATGTAAAAACTATGGTGTCTCTTATGAATGCTACACCCTTCTCTTTTATCTGATTGTGTGCTGGATCTTCGTATAAAGCTAAGACATTAAACTTTATATTTTTTATCTCCATGATATTCCAAGACACAACAATACTTAACACACAAATTAAATTCAAAATATATTAAATTTAATTTATAAATGAAGCAACAGTCTTAAATCCAGAATTATGTCGCCAAACTATTTCTCAAAATTTATCATGATTTAACATATGTCATACCAAACAACTTTTATGATTTAATAACCTCAAAATTTTTTAATTCCGGATTTACAAAATTTAATCCCACTAAAGTTAAAGCCTACTTGTTACAAGATAGCTTCAATATCATTCCATGTTCCCAACACGCCTCCAGCCTGCCACCCTCAGTAAACTCTTGCCTTCTTCTCTTCTCCTTTGCCTTCTTCTCATCTTGTCGGATCGGAAGTCGCTCAAAAAGAATATTGAAATTCTTTTTTTCTTTTCTGGTTATGAGATTTGATTTGTTTTATCATCGTCTTCAGTAGTTGATGTATTCTGCTGCGAGTGGTTTGCTAGCAAGTTCTAGCTTTCTTTTCTTGAAGTTATTTAATCGATGAAAGAAATATATTATTATTTTCAATTAATTATTAGATTACTCTTAATATTTGAATAAAGTCATTCCTTTATTATTTTGTTTCCATTACTTCATATCGCATAAGTTCCACTTCAATGTATAGTATTGATACATCACCAAAAAATTATCCTGATCCAGCACAAATCTTGAGGAAAAATCAAGTTGGAAACTTCCAAAATTAAATTTGGGATTATCCGAACTCCAATTTCAGCAAACTTACAGTCGAACTGAATGTCTCGAGAATACAAACCCAAAGACACCAAATTTGACTCAATTTGAGCCCAAATGAGTCCAAATCAAGGACCCGAAGCGCCGTTGGAAGGATCAAACCACAATTTGATTTACTGAACGGTTTCCAAACATGACATGCTTAGAGTTGAATCGAGCGTCTTGACGAGAAAAATCCAATGAGCCCAAGGTCACAAAATTCTGACATCATTAAGACCTTCAAATGTCTAGTTAATGGTTCACAATCAAGGGTTTCAACATCTGTCATCCATCCAAACCACTCCTCATTTACCTTTGATCGTCCTCCTATTTACGGGCCATGTCACTCTTGAAAATATATAAATATACCCCTCATTCCTCTTGAAAGGGGACCCCAATCAATAGAGCAAGAGAGAGATCGGAGATCGCGCTTGCATTCTCGCTCCTCCTTAACCACCGCCCGGTGTTCCGCTGTACCACCACCTGTCGCCGGAGTTCCGCTAGACAACTAGCTAAAGCCCAGAGTTCTATCGGGCCACCACATGATGTCCGGAGTTCCACCGGACCACCATCTGACGCCGGAGTTCTATCAGACCACCACTTGACGCCGGAGTTCTACCAGGCTACCACCTGATGCACGGAGTTCCATTGAGCCACCACCTGACGCCAGTGTTCCACTGGACCACCACCTGATGCCCGAAGTTCTAATGGACCAACACCTGAAGGCCGAAATTCCACCGGACCACTATCTGACGTTGGAGTACCGCCGGACCACCACCTGACTCACGGAGTTCCACCTGGCCACCACCTGACGCTTGTAGTTCCTCCAGACCACCACCTCACGCTGGTGTTCCGTCAGACCACCACTTGATGCCCCACCACTTGGAGTTTCCCCGGATCACCATCTGACGCCCGGAGTTCTGCCATACCACCACCTATCATCGAAGTTTCGTCGGACTATTGCCTTACGATAACGATCTTTCTAACTCTTGTATCCTACCGACTACGGCCCTTCTGACCTTTATCGCCTACTAAGGTCCTTCCGACCTCCACAGTTAAACAACGGTCTTTTGATCCTTATCTCTTGCCGACTATGATCTTTTTAACCTCCGTTGACTGCCGACTATGATCTTGCCTACTAAACGAACATATCAATACCGATTCTTTTAATTTCTACCATGTAATGCATTCTATATATATATATATATATATATATATATATATATATATATATATATATATATATATATATATATATATATATATATATATATCAAGCCAAGACCTTCCCTCCAATGAAGGGCCTCATTTGTAATCAACTATAATTAATATTGGATTCATTCAAACTGTGCTAGGCCCTATGATTTTCCTCTTTTTCAGGGGTTTCCATGTAAAATCTCTGGTGTCTCTTATGAACGCTTCACCCTCTCTTTTATCTGCATGTGTACTGGATCTTCGTAAAATGCTAAGACGTTATATTTTATATTTCTCTATCGCCGCAAATATTCTAGGACGCAACAAGTATTTGTTTTTGTTGTTTGTCGATTGCTTTGGAGATTGCATAAGTTCACGACAATGATGAGAGCTTTTGCACCCCACACCGCTTTACCACCTTGGATGGTCATTATGGCAACCAGGGAGTAGCCCTCTATTGACCATTTCAGATACTACACCCGGTTATGGGTGATCGATTTTTGCACTTTCTTAGTTTTTTTTTTTCTTTGAAATTTGTTTGAATTATTTTGATTTTCTCTATTCAATTTCTCCTCATATAATGCTCCATAATTTTTTTATTCTCTTTCATAGGTTCTACCTGTTGTAATTATCCTTTTTAGTCAATAAATTTAGGCTATGCTCCTAATTTTTCCATAAATAAAAAGAAAAGAAAAGTAAGCCTCTAATAATATTATCTCTTGATAAAAAAATAATTTATATTTAATATTTGTGGTTGTCAACGTTGATAAGAGCCTAAGAACTTGTTACAAAGGTTTTGAGAATTTTAGAGTGAGAAAAAGAAATAATAAAATGAAATAAAGAAAATGATATTTAGTCTACAAATGCCTCTTGTAATTCTTCCCAAACATAATCTTAACCAATCCTATTTTTCAATCTTTCTGTTGGTATGGAGTTTGCTTTTGGAGATTTTTGTAGGACAATTGATACGACATCACGAAATTAACTTGATCGGGCACGAATCTCAAGGCAAAAGCTAGTTGGAAACTTCAAAAATTAATATTGGGAGCACCCGAACTCCAATCTCAGCGAGCTCATAGTCGAACTGAGCGTCTCGGAAATACGAACCCAACGACACCAAATTCAACTCAATCCGAGTCCAAATGAGTCCGAATCAAGGACCCGAAGCACTGTTGGAAGGTTCAAACTGCAATTTGAGTTACCAAACGGTCTCCGATTTTTACGAGCTTATACTCGAATAGAGCGGCTCGACGAGACGAATCCAACGAGCTTAAGATTGCCAAATTCCGACATCATTAAGGCCTCCAAATTTCCAACGAACGGTGCACAATCGAAGGGTTCAATATCGGCCGTCCATTCAAACCACTCCCTATTCGCCCATGATCTCACACTATTTACGAGCCATGCCACTCCATAAAAACTATAAATAGAGCCCTCATTCTTCACAAAGGGGGACTCAAGTGAAGAGAGAGAAGAAGAAGAGAAGAAGGAGGAGAAGAAAGAAGCTCCCTCTCGACCACCGCCATAGCTCTTCCTGCCGCATGAAGACGCCGGAACTCTGCCGGATTTTCGGGAAACGCCGGGAATTTGCAGAACTTTGTAACTTTGTGAGAAATTGATTGTAAATTGATCGTCTTGATTTGTAAAACGGATCAATCTTTGTACTTCAAACAAATACTAGTGGAACTTTGCAACTGGGCGAGGCCCCGTGTTTTTTTCCCTCTTTCAGGTTTTCCACGTAAAAACTTTGGTGTTCACTTATCTTTTCTGCTTGTGTGCTGAATACTCGTACAACGCTAGGAAGTAAATTTACAAACTCTACCGCCGCGTATATTCTAGCACGCAACAACAATAATGAGAGCTTTTGCACCCCAAACCACTCGAACCTCTAAGATGGCCATTCTGACAATCAGGGACTTGCGTACGATAGACCATTTCAAATACTACCATCTCGTTATGGGTGATTTTGTCATTTTGAAGTCCTGTTTTTGGCTTTAGAATATGCTCAAATTGTTTTGATTTTCTCTATCCATTTATCATCATGTAAAGAGCAAGAGAAGATAATAAAATAGTATAACGATGGATTGGTCGATCCATACAAAGAAATGAATAGGCTTTGTATATGTTGAAAGAAATGTACCAACAGGCCTCAATCCATGGGCCAAAAAAATAGAGGAATAAGATAGTTAATTGTCAACATAAAATTTGTTGAATAATCATAACATATATAAATTTAGAGAAATAAAAAGCCTATAAGATTTATTTGCTCGTGAATCTTTGAGTACGCATTAGAATGAGGAAAAATATCTTTTGAAATCTTTTATAAAGGGACAATTTATTTTGAAATAATTGATTTTTGGATTATTTTTTTGTCTCTGAAAGCATAATGTACAATGTTATTGCTTCCTTCTATATGATTATAACTATATATTTGATAATAATTATGTAAAAAAAAGTTTATAATTAGATGATATCATACAATATTTATACTGAATACATTGAACAAAGGACTTGTAATTAGTATATTTCTTATTATAAGTTGCAAGAATTCGGCCACAAGAAATAACATAACAATTATTCTGATCAATCTCTAACAAAGAGCTGAAAGAGAGTAACAATTTCATTTCTGCCACTCATAACCTCTCTGTTTGGGAAGAAAAATATGTTATATTATTAAGGCACATAAGTTAGACCTTAGAAAATACTGTATTTACCATTTATACCTGTAGCTTGCTATATAAGCATATGTACTCACCGGTTCTAAAGCAACAAAGATTATTTCTCTCTGTTCCACTCTTCTCTGTGTTCTCTCTTTATACATGGTATCAGAGCGGGTACCATCTTGAGCGAAAAAATGGCGGAAGTATCTTCTGCTGTTTCTAATTCGGCCACCACTCAAGGTACCGCCTCTTCACATCAATCCATATCTCCCTCACTCAAGTTCATCATCTCCCATCTCAAAACTCTCGTACCAAATCAATTGTCTACCGACAATTACCCGATCTGGAGAAGTCAGATCGTCAAGCTGCTAAAGGAAAATGGGTTCGATCATCTTCTTGAATCACCCAATTCTTCGGTAACTGATGATTCAAATCAGTCCCCGCCGTCCTCCGATCTTCTTCACACATATCGCAATCTTGCTGCTGCGGTTTGTTCTACAGTGTCTCCTACGATTCTACCATATATTCTTCATCTTGAATCGCTGCACGAAATTTGGAGAGTTCTTGAGACAAGATTCCAGTCTTCAAACAGATCCAAAGTGATACAGCTCAAAAATGAGCTTCACCACATCACCATATGATCGTCAACGATGGTGCAATATCTTACCAAAATCAAGAAGCTGGTGGATCAAATCGCTTCCGCCGGATCCACAGTCGACAACGAAGACATCACTCTTCACATCTTGAATGGTCTTCCATCTACTTATCAATCATTCAAGACCTCAATCAGAACAATGCTGAATCCCATCGATCTTGATACTCTGTATGCGCTCCTCATCCTGAAGAAATTCACGTATAGAACGATGCATCGAGAATCCATGGGACAGCTGACTCGCAAATCGCCCTTTACACTAGGAGAGGTCGAGGCAGACACGGTAGAAGCAGACAAGATTCGCACACCATTCCAGCAAACAGATCGTCATCATCGGCCTCCTCTCCTGTTTGTCAAATATGCAATAAAAGGGGACATACTGCCGACGTATGTTGGCATAGACTCAACACCAGTTACATTCCATCTGCCCGCTCCAATCAGGCAAACACGGCGCTGTTGGCTGCTCCAAATGCTCAGCCCACTGACTAGTATCTCGATTCCGGGGCATCTTCACATATGACCAGGGACATCGGTAATCTTGAAACAACTTCCACGTATCAAGGATCCGACTCGGTAACTATTGGGGACGGAAGATCCATACCAATAGCTCATTCGGGCACAAGACTTCTTCCTACCCCATCTCGTACACTCTTACTCTCTCAATTACTGCATACTCCATCAATTTCTTACAATCTACTTTCCATTTCTAATCTAGTTAAATATAACAACATTTCGATTACTTTTGACTCAAATGGCTTTACATTTAAGGACTTGAAGACGCAGGAAACTCTGTTGCAAGGACCGTGTAACGGTCTATACTCGCTGCGATCGGCTTCTGCAACTCAGCCAAATTACGCTCTTACTACCTCATGTCCGGGAGCTACCACATGGCATAATAGGCTTGGTCATCCTCATCACAGGGTGCTCAAGCAAATTGCACGCAATAATTCTGATCTCTGTATTTCTCGTTTAAAATCTTCTTGCACTTATTGTATCTTGTGCAAGGGTCATAAGTTTCCGTTCGACAATTCAAAGAACATGAAACTTAAGCATCTCGAATTAATTCATTCTGATGTATGGGGACCTTCTCCGGTCCCCTCGCATCAAGGTTTTAGATATTACATCTTGTTCATTGATGACTTTACTCGTTTTACATGGTTGTTTGCTATCGAAGCTAAATTCGATGTGTATTCCGTTTTTACTAATTTTGTCACCTATATTGAAAATCAAACATCTCATAAAATTCGATCCATTCGTAATGACGGTGGCACGGAATATACTAATCTTAAATTCAAGAACTATTTAAGAGACAAAGGCATTCATCATCAGCTCTCGTGCCCGTATACGCCAGAACAAAATGGCACTGCGGAACGCAAACACCGACACATTTTGGACACTGCACGTACTCTTCTTCAGACTGCTCATATGCCTCACAGATTTTGGCCGGATACAGTTAACACAGCGGTCTATCTCATCAATAAACTTCCTTCGCAGACAACTAGTAACCTATCCTCTGTTCAATTGCTGTTTAACATAAAACCTTCATACCAGCATCTTCGAACCTTTGGGTGCGCTTGCTACCCTCTAGCTCCCAATCACACGAGAACCAAGCTAGACCCAACTACCATACCGAGTGTATTTCTCGGGTATTCCGATTCGTATAAAGGTTATAAATGTCTTAACATGAAAACTAATAAAATTCTTCTATCTCGTCATGTGCAGTTTCTTGAACACGAATTTCCCTTTCAAGCATCGCACGTTACATACAAGATGGAGACACAAGTATCTTTACCATCTCTTCTGATACCAGCGTCCACACTCGGGCCATCTTCATCCACCAGAACCTTGGAGCGCACTACTCCTTCCAATGACCCACAGCTACCAATATCTCACCCATCATCGGTCTCTACTAGCCCTGTCAGCATTCAATCCACCACTTAGTCTAATTCTACACAAGTGCCTCAACCCACGCACCGCTTGGTCACTAGATTTCAGACGGGTTCACTGAAGCCACGGAATCGTCTAAATCTCCTACATATCCAGTCCAATACCGGCTACAATCCAGAACCCTCTACGTTCACCGAAGCATACAAGCATTATGAATGGCGTCAAGCCATGGCAACTGAGTTTCTGGCTTTGCAAAAATAGGGAACTTGGTCTCTCGTCCCTCCACCTTGCAATGCGTCCATTCTGGGCTGTAAATGGACATACCGTAAAAAGTTTCATTCCGACGGTTCGGTAGCACGTTACAAAGCACGATTAGTGGCACAAGGTAATCAACAAGAACACGGTATTGACTACGGGGAAATGTTTAGCCCGGTTGCTAAACTACCTACAATCAGAGTCTTGTTCACTATCGCTTTGCATCACGGATGGCCGGTCCAGCAGCTTGACGTGACGAATGCCTTTCTTCATGGACCACTATCGGAGACTGTCTATATGCGTCAACCCAAAGGATTTGAGGATGCACTCTATCCGTTTCACGTCTGCCAACTCAAAAAGGCGATCTATGGATTAAGGCAGGCACCGCGACAGTGGTATACAACGTTTACAGACTATCTCATCACCATCGGGTTTCAACATAGCAAGGCGGACCCATCCTTGCTATCGTTCATTCAAGATCAAACGCAAATTTATCTACTAGTTTACGTGGACGACATATTGCTAACCGGGAATAATGCGACTATCATCAATGCTCTCATCAGCAAACTCCAGTCCAAGTTTGACATGAAAACTCTAGGACTTGCAAACCATTTTCTCGGTATAAAGATTACCTCCAAGCAAGATAAGTTCTTTCTTTATCAAACTGCATATGCTATGTCTATTCTTCAACAAGCTGACTTAGTTGAATGTAAACCTCTAGCCAATCCTCTGTCCACTAAACCACCTACTCTCTACCTCTGCTGTTGCCAGGTTTACTCCCATGGACTACCGCAGTCTAACAGGATCGCTGTAGTACCTGACTCTCACCCGACCGGACCTGGCATATGCAGTCAATTGGTTATCTCAATATATGCACGACCCAGCTCCAGTGCATTCGCTGCTTCTCACCAAACTTCTTCGATACGTTAAAACCACGATCAGCTACGGCATTCCGATCTCCAAGTCCGATCTCCAGATGCGTACGTACTCCGATGCCGACTGGGCGGGAGATCCTGCTACTCGTAAATCAACCTCTGGATTTTGCACATTTTTGGGCGATACGCTGGTATCGTGGTCAGTCAAAAGACAATCTACGATCGCAAGGTCTTCAACGGAAGCTGAATACCAGGCATTGGCGGCTGCCGCAGCTGACACGATATGGCTCAAGCGCCTTCTTGCCGACTTTCAAATCAAGCATGATAATCCGATTGATCTGTTTTGCGACAACACCTCGGCCATTGCACTCGTCAACAATCCTATCTTTCACGCTCGGACCAAGCATATCGAAATAGATCATAGATTCGTGCATGATCAAATACAACAAAATCTCATCAACATCATTCCAATTTGTACAACCGATCAAATAGCCGATGTTCTCACAAAACCACTCTCCAACACTAGATTTCAGCTCCTTCGATCCAAATTAACGGTTACTCAAGAACCGTCAATTTGAGGGGGGATATTAAGGCACATAAGTTAGACCTTAGAAAATACCGTATTTATCATTTATACATGTAGCTTGCTATATAAGCATATGTACTCACCGGTTCTAAAGCAACAAAGATTATTTCTCTCTGTTCCACTCTTCTCTGTGTTCTCTCTTTATACATATATATTCAGATATAAATATAAAAAATGGACTTATAAAACAATCAAATCTACTTTATAAAAAAATTATAAAATTTAATAATTTTTAAATTCATCTTGATATAATTTACATTAAAATGATATGAAATTTGATTCAAAACTCCAAATTAAAAATTCATTTTTGATAACTTTCTTATTATTTTCTAACATAGCTTTCTCCTACAACTTTTTTGAAAATTAAAAAAAAAAAAAAATACTAAAAAACTATTTTAAAAACAATAAAAAAACTATCCCAAACAGGGCCTGAATTTCATACTAGCCATGTCAAATTGTCAATAAGTCAAACCAACTCAAACTCGACAAAATAAATGACTCATGAGCCAAGCTTGATAAGCTAATGAGCCAAACTTGAGCCCTCCGCTAGACTCGTTCAGCTCGTTTAAAAGTTATTATTATTAACACACTTTAAACATATTAGAATACAAAAATTAAAATATAAAATTCTTATATCAAATGATTCTTCATTATTTATAATTTTATTATCATACTTATTTAAATCATAATCATTTTCATTCTTTCATCAACACGAACTCCTATAATTAAACTCGAACTAAGTTCGACTCATTTACATCGCTAATACAGACGAACAAAAATCTGGTTGTAAGCAACAACAATAACCAGAAAACATGATAGTAATAGCTAAGCAAGCAGAGCAACTTCAATACAAAGAATATAGTGTTTGATCCATAAAACTAAATGACCTCTACTAAAACCACAGCAAACTTGACAATAATTGTCCAGAACACTAAGGACCAGCTCCCACCAGCCCTCCATGAAACCAGCTTCAACAACTTGAGAGCACTGGACCTCCATGAGAACAGCCAAGACATTTGGTTTCAATGGAAGCAGAAGCTGCACTAGAAGCCCATTAGTTATTATAAGAACCTTCAAGAACCTTCCAAGTCACTAAATATTTCAGAAGAAAATGCTGCCAACCTTGAACTGTGGCTTCTGAAACTGTCTTGCAAAGATCAAATTATATTCATCTTTCTTCACTGTGCTATCTGCCCAAAGACCAATGAGGTTATGATCATAACGATGGAAAAGAGAAATAAGAAATTTTAATGGCGACATAAATATTTAGCAAGTAAAAGGATATGATAATGGGCTCTGCTCATATGATGTCAAAACAACCGCCATCCTGCCATGAAACAAATATTTATTTAGAAAGGCTGAAGTTCTCAATATAAGTTTGTAGCTTCATACCAGAAGGGATATGAATATATGATATATTGGTGCATTATCACTCTACTTAAGTTTCGTTTGGGATGGCTTTCTTACTGCTTCTTAAAGCGGCTTTCTAGTTTAAAAATTAAAATTTTAATACTAAAAAACTACTTTAAGAAGCAGTAACAAAGCCGTCCCAAACAAAACCTTAGAAGAGGAGACCAAAGCTGATCCAGAAATTACTTTGGAGGCTTAGTCAAGTCCAAGTCAGTTGTTCCTGGGTGATCTGAAATCATTTCATTAACCAACTGCTGCCAGAATTCTTCATTTAGCTCCTCTTCGGGAACCTCTGGCTGCTGCTCTTCATTTAGCTCCTCTTCTGGAACATCTGAGACCAGATTCTCAAGCTCTAAAAGGTCATATCCAGATTGCTCATTTCCTTGAAGAGTATATATGGACTCAGGATCCTGAATTTGTAGTTGGCTTGTACTGGCATTAACATTTGCAGGTACAATGTTGATGTAGCGTTTTCTCTTCTTTGAAATGGCTTCTTCAAGCTCCTTTCTCTTGTCTTTCTGTTCAGCTAACTGATCTACGAAGCCAGGGTTTTGCATTGCTCTTGCCAAGAATGTCATCATGTACTGCTGTTTCTGCTCTATTCCTTTTAGCTTCTCTGTCATGGCTTGAAGCCGAGCTTTTGAGTTCTGCTGATCTTGCCTTAGCTTTATGACTTCTGACATCAATAGGCTCTTGTCACGTTTTAATCTATCGACTTCCTCATCAAGTCCATACTTTCCAACCTCTAGGCATGCCTCAGAAGCCTGCTGTTGATGTGAAGAATGGGCAGGGGCTCTTCTTCTTTTGATGGTCATCAGCAAGTGTTTCTGACCTCTAAGAAAGCCTTCATGTGCAAATTCCCATTTGTCAGGATCCACTTTCCTAAATCCCTGAAGAAGTTAAATCTTAAATGAGGCGGCTGTCAAGATGAATCTGTTTTCAAAGGATTATTATAAACAGAATTAACATTTTTGTGCCATAAGGTCTAAAATTTAGGTGTTGGTGCAACTTGATCCAAATCTCTGTGTGTGCTTTTTCCGATTGGAAGTGCTTGACATTGATGACAATGACTTGTTGGTGTTTTCATTTGGAGTGGGAGTGGAGATTATGTTGGCATTAGAGTTCAATCAAATTGTTGCACCAGATTCTAATAACCATTTGGGAGCAGGAGTAGGTGAGTTTGTGAATAGAGCCTGTGTGGAAGATGATGGAGTGTATGTTAGCTTATTGCGACACCAACATTTGAATTTGGAGTGCCCCAACTTGACGCAAATTTGGCATGGTATAATAGGTTGAGCAAACACTGCTGCCATGAGATGGAGTCGGAAGGTGTGGCCTCTGGATTTGTTGGAGAGGGCACGACCTTTGGAGGAATGTTGATTGTGGGAGTGACTTGAACCACGATCATACCCCGACTATGAAAGTTGAGTGGGGGTCAAAGACGTATAGGTGTTTTACGCGAGAAGCTCTGAAGCTTTCTTTGCTAGTTTTGTTTCCTTGGAACATAACAAGGAATAAAGCTTGTTTGGAGGATGATGGAGTGTATTTTAGGTCAATGCGAGCCAACATTTGAATGTGGAGTTGCCCACCTTAACATAGATTTGGTATTGGATAATAGCTTAAGCAAACTCTTCCGTAGGTGTGGCCTCTTGGGTTATTAGATGGGCCACAACCTGTGGGGGAATATTGATTGTGGGAGTGACCTTGACTATAACCATGACCACGATCGGGAGGGCTAAGTGGGGGACAGAGGTAGGTGTTGTATCGGGAGGGCTAAGTGGGGGACAGAGGTAGGTGTTGTAAGCGAGAAGCTTCGCTAGTTTTGTCTCCTCGAAACATAATAGGGAATAAAGATCATCAAAATTGTTTCGATTGATTTTATTTTGATGTCTATGTTAAATGCTTGTTGAGTTGGGGATAGGCCATTTATGATGTATAAAGATAATGCCTTTTGGATTAAGAGAGATGATAGTAATAACAATGGAGTCAATTTTAGCCTTGATGTTAGAAATGTATTGGATCATGGATTGGTTTTTCATTGATGCCAAATGTAATTAACTTTTTAGTTGGAGTATGTAGCGATTGCTCGATTGCAAGCAGCTATCAATGATTAATCAACTCTAGTGCAAGCGTTAGGGTTGAGATCATAAGTTGTTGGAAAGTTGAGATGGTCGAATAGTGGGTTGTGGCTAGGTTTTTGTTAGTGAGCATCCAAGTGCTATATTAGAGGTTGAGAGTAATGGTGATGTGAAACAAACAGGAGTTACTTAAAAAATTAAAGAGAGCAAATTAACAAAATAATCCCAAAATAAAGTTATTACTTATAACAAGGATTGATCCTCGGAGTTCCTAGTCTTTAACTTGCTTAGGCAAAGAAAAAGCGAAGTCGATTAACCAAACAATTCAGGAAAACACAAAGAGTAATTGTAAAGCTACGACGATAAACAAGAATCCACGATTTAATAATGAAAACTTTCACCTTTGGAGCCCCATACGCTCAGAAGTCTAGGCTTTAACGGAAGAATGGTCTCCACATTAGAATCGAGGTCACTCCGAGGAAGAAGGAACCTAGGATTGTCAATCTTGGATAGGTGGCCGGAGTGGTGGAGGATGATCGTTGTCCAATGATGATCCAACGTCCCTTGGACCTTTGCTCGTCGATCACGTCAACTAAGGTGTAATGGATACGATTGATATATTCTTCAACGGTATCATTGAAATCAAAGCCCACGTCAAAGAATGGTGATTGGAGAATGTCGACTTGATCTCGATCGTCATGCACAAATCCAAAGTTTCATTTAGGTTCCGCCATGCATCTTCGCCGGGAGTTGAGGGAGTACCAAAGAAGAAGAAGGGAGGGAGGAGGTGGCGGCTTGGAGTGGAAAGGTCCGACCGACGTGAGGTCTAGAGGGGGAGTCGGCTATAGTGGGGACTAAGAGGCAAATGCAAGAAATCTGAAATAAAATTCAGATTTTAGTAGTTTAGAAGAGGGATTTAATTTGAATTTCAAATTAATCCAAGGTGGGAGGGAGGGGCGGCAATGGGGAGAAGATTTGAGCTGAATTTGTGGTGCTATTAATGTAATTTGGAAGAGAGAGAAAACCATTAAGGGGGCCGGCCATGTGGAGAGGGGAGAGGGGCTTAAGAGTTATGAGAGTAAGGACCACAAATTTAATTACAGATTTTACAAAAATTTGAAATAAAACTTCAGTTTTATTTAGGGGAGAAAACTTTCAATTATGAGGACAATCAATTGAATCAATTTGAATTTCAAATTTGAAATTGAAATCCAATTAAATTGATTGCATAAATTAGAGAGCTAAATTAGGAAGCATTTAATGGCTCATGACAATTCGAAATTTCAAATTTGAAACTCCAAGGAAGGGGTGGCCGGCGGCTAGAGGAAGGGGCTAGGGGCGGGTCACGACTTGGGGGTTGGCCGGCCGGCGAGAGGTGGCAACCAAGTGGCTGGCGGCTTGGGAGGCTTAGGGCAAGGCGGCGACAAGTGCAAGGGGAGGAAGAGAGGGACTTTTCTAGGGATTCGAGCGGCTACGAGTTTACTAACCTCAATTATCTTCAATCCGGATTTCCACACACAAGTAACTTGGGCGAACACTAGAACTCACAAAGAGATCTTGAAGGAATGCACTCACAAAGAGAACAAAGATAAAAAAATTTCATTTATCAAAAACTACTCATTACAATGCATGATGCCTCATATAAGTAGGCCAAAACAAAATAAAAATGAAATGACACAAATGCCCTTCCGGGCTACATAAGCGACTCAATGCTCACAGGGGCAAACTAGAAAACAAGAAATACAAGCATAAAATAAAAATGCAAATAAATCAGAAGTAGAGGCTCTGGATCATAGCCATCGATATGCGTCTCCGATGATGGTATACATGTCAAAATCTGATGTCCTCATCAAATGGAGTTGTTAGCATGGATGAGGTGTTTATTGGGTTTGATTATGGTGCTATCCAAGTTGTCTTCAAAGCTTTTGACACAGTATTTTGAGAGTTTGCAAGAGTCAAACGAGAAGAAGAGAAGAAGAGGAGAAGAATGATCTTTCTCTATTAGATTTAAATGAGAATTTGACTTTTAATATGAGACAATGGAGAAAAAGGATTCATGTAGCCGACCCCATGTAGTGGGATAAAGGCTTGTTGTTGTTGTTGTTAGAAGACTTTGATGACCAAGAGCCTTTATATGGAGAATGGATCAAAAAATGTTGTGGTTGATTCATGGAGTTTCAGTAGCTCTACTTCAAATAATTAACATAAAATTTCTTGGTCAAGTTTAATCCTCATCTTATTGTGAGAAAAACTAAAGCACATACTCCATCCAATTAATGATAAAGAACAAAATTACTTCACAACAGGTTGAAAATTTAGTTTATGTGCAAACAAACATTCGGTTTCTATCAAGAAAGATTCAAACTTATATGGAAGAAGATAATAAAATTTGAGATGTTGCTGGAGATAGATTTGAGTCCCTTGATGATATGAGAATATTGGAGATTACTAATCTTTCACTTTATGAACTGGAAATGAAAATAATGATATTTATTGAAAATAATATTAAAACCCAAAGACAAATCCCTGAAGAAGTTAATCATATCATTCATTCTACTGAATAGTTGAAACTTCATGTACTAAGCATATTATGTTTATAATTTTTATTTTATACTAGATATTTTATGCTTATTTTTATTTTAATATTAGAAGCTACAAAATTAATTTGATGTTGTTTTTTTTTTTGTCATTTTAAATATTATGCTTTGATTATTTTCTTAATTTTAATGCACGCTATAAATTATAATGATGTTTTCACGCCATACATGTATCCTATACTTTTAATTATTGATGTGTCTCATATCCATATTGTGTCGTATCCGCATCGCCATGTCCGTATTGGTGCAATAGAGACCCAACCAAAGTGTTCCAAGTGGAACCCTCTCCTTTATGTGAATACTAAGACACAAGCCAAGTCCTCTCATTGTTCTCTTTATCACTAGTCTCCTTTCACTCTTTGTCACAATTCCTCTCTCCTAAATATGTTTTCCAGTTAAATATAAACATCTCACAAACCAATTCCTCTCTCCCAAAATATGTCTTCCAGTTAAATATAAACATCTCCTTTTTTTTTTTTTTTTTTTTTTTTTTTTTTGAGATTAGAACTCAATCCCTCCTCCTTACCAAATGGGTGTAATAACCAATTGAGCAACCTTTATGAAAGACATGCTTGAATAGGATGGATAGATAAGTGAGACCATAAAGATTGTTTCAACAAAATGAAACCATAATCCCAGTAAACCATTTGAAAATATAACTAAGGGTAGAAAATTACATTACAGGTGTTGATTGTATCCTCATCAATTCTTAAACAAAAGTAAGCTGAATAGAGAAAGTATCGCATAAGTCAAAGAAATATAAACCAAAAGCTCATATTGTGATTACCTTTCATATTGTCATAAAGGAGTCATCTATCATTCATGATTGTGTGTCATGAACATAATTCCCAAATACTAATATATTGTACTTTCACCTCACAAGAAATTTGTAGCATATATGTACACTGACCATTTGAATATAGACTCTAGACAGCATGAGGGTATGCAGCTAGACCTATTAGGAAACTGCTCTGGTGATTTGTCTGTTCCAGCATTTTCTTTTAGAGCTACAAGAAAAGGACCATAGACAATTTATCAGTCTTAATTTCAATTAGACAAGCTTAATGGAAATTAAAATAGTGTTTTTTTTAACATATTTACACGGCTGTAGCTGGCTTACTTGTTCGAGCCAAATTTCAAGATAGATTAGAGCTTAAACAAAACTGATTAGCAATTTATCCACAAAGAAAGCATCCAAATATCTCAAAACAACAACCTTATCAAAGCAACCACCAGAAAGGCAGTTTTAGTAGGCTCTTTGATATGCATCCAACACAATTTCTGACTTGACTCCAAATTGGCCACAAATGTTTACCAATTCGATGGAAGTACTAAGACTCCAAAAAGACTTTCTTTTACAAATGAAATCCTCTATGCATCAAGTAATCAGATAGCCAGATTAGGCTCCCTTATTTCAAGTAAGCCACTTCTTATTACTTGCTAATACCACTCCCCAAATTTTATCCAAATGAACACAATTACTAAAGCCCGTTGTCCCCTTTGAGGGGTAGACGTAGGCAATGCAAGATAGGCTTGCATTGATACAAAGAGATCTCTTTTAGTTTGCAACCATAGTAGAATTTCTTCGTACATCTACTTGAGCTATCAATTCGTTCATTTTCAATAAAAACAACTTAAAGATCCAGCTAATTACAAGATCAACTTCAGAAATTATGCCATGAACTGTGCCTTCCGCAACATTGTTCTGCATATGCAATGCTACCATGATTCTGTTTGGCAATACATAAACCTACATTTAGGCAACATCCTTGCAAATTCATGGCAATGTCGCATTCAACAATTCTTCCTCACGTTGCAGGTCAACAGAACTAGATACTATAGGTTAGCTTACACAATCATATAGTATTCTTATTAGGAAATGTTTTTACATAAAGTTATGAGGCCTGGGTTGCTACAATAATTTCTTGAATTATCAGAAAGGGTATACGTAATTACAACGGATCTTTGTCCTCCATCATAATAACATTTCTCTCTCTCTCTCTCTCTCTCTCTCTCTCTCTCTCTCTCTCTCTCTCTCTCTCTCTCTCTCTCTCTCTCTCTCTCTCTCTCTCTCTCTCTCTCTCTCATCTCACACAGAACACAGATTGACCTCAGGTTATGTGATTGAGCTTAAGCTTACTATCATCATTGTAACAGTAAAACAGATTGACCTCAGGTGTGTAAAAAGATTAAATTGTATTTTTAAAAAAAACGTTTTAGAATGAAATTTAAAAGCCAAATTATAAAACAAAAATTCAACAATAATTTCTTAATATCTTCTTTTAAAAATAGAAAATTAATTAAATGAGCCAAACACACTCACTTCCATACACAATTGCGAAACAAAAACCACAGGTAAGACAACATAACGCAAGATTTTGTGTATCAGAAGAAAATGAAATATCCACTAGCATTGTCACTTGAACAGTAAATAAGGGCAAACAATCAGAAACTCATACATCCATCAAGACTCAAATCATTACAACTTACATAAGTGTTGAGCTGCCTGACGAAGCTGGAGAAGTTATTATGCTTGAAATGCTTAGGAAGCAAATCCATTGCGAAGGAATGGGGATCCCAAACAACGAAACTATTGCTCATCTTGCTCCACGAAACCATCTGATCGGTACCCGCGTCGTCCACCATGTCATAGGTCTTCGTCAGAAATGGAGGCGGCCAGGAATCCTGCAATCCCGCCATAGGCCGTGGAGCAAAAGAAGACGCAGGTTGAGGATTGCTTTCCGTCGGGTTCTCCTCCTTCACCGGATTCGGCAAATGGGGCTCCATTGACGAATGGAAGAATAGAGAATCTGACGTCAACGATTGGATTGTGATGCGATGGGGGAGTTCGCTTAATGAATGGAATGAGAAAAATACTGAAAAGAGGAGAATTGGCTATAAGGTCCGAGCTTGGTAGAAGTTTTCGCGGGCTGTGGCAAATGGTAGAGCAGAGGGGAGAAAGGGTTTATATAGGGAAATTTTTTATTAAAATATTATAGATTGGGAATCAGTATAGAATATTCTGGAAGGCGCTGGATTAGGGCAGTAGGCTGATGACTTCGAACTATGGAAGTTTCGGCCCGGTGAGTGATTCGAAGGCCCTTTGTTTTTCTTATTTTTTTCTCATTTAATTAATTGATTCTATATTTCTTTAAAAATATCCATATTTTATATAGTTCAAATTAAGTGTAATGACTCAACACTATTTTTAATTGCTATAACATTATGATTAAAATTAAATTATATGTTTTTTTTTAATTCAATCTTATGTACATGAAGTATGTGTAAATTATTCGAGTGGAAGTCCTGCAAAACATCAAATAGTCACTTATCAGTTCATATCAACATGAAAGTAACAAATTTATAGTTTAAAGAAAAAGAATTAAAATGTTTCTTTGACTCATTATGAAAGATCAAAATAATTCACAAATATATTAAATGACTAATTTTGTAATAACCTAAAATTTTAAAAATAAATTTAAAATAAAATTATGAAAAATTTGAGCTAGAGCATTATGGTGCCATGCTTGTGGGATCAGCAGTGCTGGATTTAATAGCCCGTATTTTAATCCAGTTTAAATTTTTTTTGGAGTTAATATAAGTTCAAATCACAAACCGTCTTCATCATAGCATTCATATTATAGTATTTTAATTATATGATTTTTATCATAATTTTTTGGGCATTGGTGAAAATCATTAAGAAATTAGCACCAGTCGGTACAAGTGTGAATTTGGGATAATCATATGTCCGTTTTATAAATCGATTTCACCTGAATTTTATAAATAAAATGAATTATTTTATAAATTTTTTCTATTGTTTATGAATCCCAAAAAGATTTCTATGAATTTTATATAAAAATTAATTATATTATATATTTATATAAATATTTTATTATTATTTCTTTATAAATATCTTAAGCCACTAAGTAACTTTATTAAAATCCTATTATTCCCTTTGTTTGGCCAAAAAAGAAATGAAAAAAAAAAGAGAGAGAAAGAGAAGAGATATAAAGGAAAAAAGTTATAATATGAAGGTTGTAGAGCGATTTTCATCCATCAGTCCTATTGAGAGATTTGCTCGTCTTGCTGTAAGTAATCTTTACACTATTTTTTATTTCTATAATCTTGTGATTTTGATATTTAATTGATCTAATTTTATTTTATTTTATAGAAAAATAATGATAATTTTATATTGGTAAAATTTTTACTACGTAAATTTTTATATGTTATAGAGATCGAGATTATGAACGTTTTGAGTAATTATTAGATTTTTTTTGCTGGGTAATTTTGAAAAAGCAACAATTTTTTCCAACTCTAAAATTTATTTTGACATTAAAATAGCGTATCAATTCAATTAAAGCTTCAAAATGATGTTTTATATAATCTCTTCTAATTTGATTAATTTCTGAAAATATAAAATTTTGCTTAGTAGGGTTTTTATTTGCCTACCATTAGGACATTTTAGCACCTTTTGAATTAAGCTCAATTATAATTTATTTGCTGGATTGCATTAAAAATAAGGGATTTTTACATACATAAGACCTAAAACTATTGAAAATACATATCTAACACCTAAACATTAATATTTACTTATATACCACCTAAAATCTCCATTTTTTTTCTACTCTACCACTCCGTTTATCCGAGTGTCCTCTTCCGTTCGTTTGCATCGGCAAATCAAAATAGCTCAAAGTAACTCACCGCCGGAAGTTTTGGCACAGGCATCAGAACATCTCTATGCGTCGTCTTCCGTTCCTCTCACTCCCTCTCTTAATATCTTTTGTCTTCCTCGCTTGCTATTTTTCTCTCGAGCGTGCTGGGCTTGCGTTGTGGTGGAGATGATATGGGCACGAGGGAGTGGTTGGCGCCTGAGAGGAGCCAGACTCACGGAGGCGTTTTAATACTGGCAGTGGATCTAGTTTGGGCTGAGATTTTAGCTTGTAGTGCAGCTTGGCACTATTGCTCCCAGCAAATTCCTGGGGCTCCAAATCCCATCTAGCAACCCACCATTGTTGCCAGATTAGTCTGCTTCATACCTAGGAGGAAGAAGGCTATGTGGGGAATCAGAACAAGAGGAATTGAGATCAGCGATGGCATCGAGGATGGAGCAGGCCTTGGAGATGTAGGGAGGGAGAATGCTATGTGATGCTGCTGTTGTTGGTACTATTCTCAATGCCATTTCCATCCGAACGAATCCCGCCGGAGAATGATTTGACGCAGAATTTGCCGCTTGGAACTCGGCGACGGTAGACACGTCCAAAGATGATGTCGAGATTGGAGAACTGGTTGAGGGCGAATTCGGCCAAGGTGTTCGGTGGCGAGCTGTAGGCGGTGCAGGAGACTTTGTCGCTGCAGTCACTAATTTTGAAATTGCCATTTTTGGAGGCGACGAAGGAGCAGCCGGTGGAGGCGACGAAGGAGCAGCCGGTGCGGACCCACACGCGGTCGCCGGTGGTCATGTCTGGGACGTCGATGGTCCAAGTTTGTCCACTATTGAGCTGGATGCCGCCGCTGTAGGGAACTGCGGTAAAGGTGGCCACCGAGAGTGCAGGATGTGACGGTGTGTGTAATGGAGTGGTAAATAAGTAAATATTAATGTTTAGGTGTTAGATATGTATTTTTAATAATTTTTTGTGTTATGTATGTAAAAATCCCTAAAAATAAATGTGAATATGCGATTGAGATTACTGCTATAGTACTGTGATAATAATTTGTATATAAAAGACTAGTTGACTTGTTGGTTGAAGACTGATTGTCTTTTACATGATAGTGAGCTCATAAGCTTTTTTTTAAATAATATGATTTTGTGTTATTCTATACTAATTGACATGATACTGATTAAAAGTTATAAGAAAATGATTACTGTGCTAACGAACAAAGAGTGACGACTTTATTTATTGAGCCAACGGTTTACCGTTTACTTATACAAAAATGATACTGAAAAACATCGTGATAGCCAAAATTCTTACTTGTTTGGTATGACATACTATGCACATTATATAATGATTTGATAATGATATAGAATAACTAGATAATATGTGTATACTCATATATATGATTTTACTATCTTAATATAATTTTAAAAATCTTTATCGATGATTTGGTTTTATCGTTGTATACGATCTCTACTTATTGATAGTATTAAATTATTAATATGATGATTGCTTTAGTGATTTGAACACATGTTATAGTTTACTAATTTCTCTATTATATTGTCTTATGATCATGTGAATGCTAATGTTATAATTTAATTGTTGACATGCATATTACTCATTTATCTTGTAACGAGTTTAGTTGTAGGTTTTGATGATTTGCTGGGCTTTTTAGCTCATAATTTATGGTTAAAAAATTTTTAGGTCAGGGCAGAGGAACATGTGTGTGATTTTGATTAAACCAGGATTCTTCAAGTTTAGGTTCTTTTTTTTTTATTTTAGTTATTCTTTTATACTCAAGACAGAATAATTATGATATGACTGTGTAGATCTTGAGTAGTATATATAATTTGAGAGAAATAACTACAAATGTATATATTGATGTTTTGATCGATAGTTTTATTTATGTTAATATTTATATTGATAAAAGAAATTATGTGGTTCTAGTTCTGTAAATTAAAAGATAAAAAAATAATTCTTCTAATGATGCTGTGAAGTTAAGCTCTATGAAACTTTTGAAAATAAATTATACTTAGTAACACTGATGTGGTGCTGTGGAGCAGTGCTCTTTTACATACAGTGTTGCGGCGCTGGATCTTGGATGACACTGCACTAAACATAAAAATAACTTTTATATATTTTAATATAAATATCTTTACTACCAGTCCTCCTGGGGGGGAGAGGAGAGATATAAGAGAGAGAAAGTCTTCCAAGAAATTTTCATCCCTCATTCCTGTTATGAAAGTTTATATGATTATAATGACTTTACTCTGCATCTATTTTTCATGATTCTAAATTCAATATGTTTTCTCTCTTATTAAACTAATAAAAAGGAGATATCTCCCGTTTATGTTAAATTTCATCATGTAACTTTTGAAATGTGATATATATCATTATTAAGAGTATTTTGACTGGTTTATATAAAGTTTTTATCAGGTAATTTGGCTTATATGATATTTTCTATAAAATGAGTGGGAAAAATATTGATTATAAAATGATTAGGTGCTACTGTACTAAATTTGGATATGAGATACACGATATGCATATGATTATCGTTCATTTGATATAACATGCATTTTAGGGTATAATACCTATATATATATATATGAATAAGATATATATTGTATTGTAGAAAGCAAATGATTCAACTAATATATAAAGAATTAATATGGACATTATAATTAATATATGTTAGCTCTTAAAATGTAATACTTTATGTGGAAAGTTGGGCCAACACATTTTCTTTTAAATAAAAGATTTGTGGTTTAATCCTGAAAGTTAGCCTATAATTGACTATGCCAATGAGTAGAGAGTGGTGACTCTTAATCATTTACTAAAAGCCATTTGTGAAATAAATTAAGATTTATGAATGATGATAACAAGATAAAGATTGATGACTAACTAGTTAATAGTTAGGGTTAAAAATATTAAAAAAATATAACGTTAAAGTTGTATGTCCATGCTTACTGAACTCACATTTATATGTATACGTAATACTATACATAAGCATATACGATATAATAGATTTAAACATGAGAAATAATATATAAATGACATATATGATGGACTGACTAATGACATAATTGATTGATTGACACATTTGACATATAATGATAGAATGCTAATATGAATATATAATATATGATGAGGAGATGATTGATTTTGTATATGATAAGGCTATATATGACTTACATGATATATATTATATTGTTCATATTAACTGCTACACCTTACATATATATGATTACTATTTCTAATTTATGCATTGACTTATATTGTAGATATTGATTACTTGTCGGGTTATGTGCTCATTATGTGATTTTTATATATTTTTAGGTAAGGGAAAGAAGCTTGATGAACGCATTAGGCTGCTAAGATACTTTTTCTTCTGCACCTAGTATTTATTCTTCTATAATCATGATATATTCACAGTGATAGATTGGATCATTTTGTATCATGTCTTTTTAACATATGTCATTTTGGGCTTGTATCAATTATAAATATTTAATGAATATAAATACATTTATATTCCATTTTTTATATGAAATTGAAAAGTTTTAGTTGATATTTAAATGATAGAAATATGCAATTCTTCCAAATTAGATCTTGAGTGTTGTAATTTTGGTCCCTCAAAATTTCAAAGATGAATCAAAATAGTCTCATATAGGGACTATAAAAATTAGTATAAAAGAAATTAAAATAAATACTATGGAAAAAGTTATGAGATTTTTTTTCATTAAATATAAATAATTAAACCTTTTATAGAATAAGTTAGATGCAATGACCTAACACTAGTTCTGATTGTTAGCATATCATGATCATCATGTATCAATTTTTTTGTACTTTATAAAAATGCAAAAATTATAGTTCTTTACTATAATTTTTGACCAACAAATTTAGAAATAAAAAACTCATGAGACTCTATATGACCTATAATTAGAACCCTTACACCATCTATCATTGGCCTTAGATCAGATCAAATCAACTTGAATGGGCAGAAAATAAAAGAAAAGCAATCCAAACCACCAAAAAACCAACAAAAGGAAGAAAAAAAGCATAACTCAAGGCTAGGGGTGAAAGTGAGCCGAGTCGGCTCCAGCTCGACTTATTTTTGAGTTATCAATCCAAGCTTATTGAGCTCATGAGTCGAGTTTGAGCTTGATTGAGGCTCGGCTTGATTCACTATTAATATTTTTTTTTAAATTCTTTTTATTTTATTTATTAAATTTGAACCCGCCTAATCAAGTCTAAAAATTAATACTAAATGTTTTAATCTTCCCACCAAATCCAGCTTGAATTCGAGGCAGACAATGTCACAACTCTTGAGGCGCTTGCATGGCTAAAGGTGGTCACATCTCCATATGCAGAGTGCCCATGGGATGAGCGCAGAAGGGATGGGAGAGACGGCCCATCACGAATCGCATACAGAAAACAATGGGACCACGAACGTGACCGTTATGAAAGACACCGGAGGCTCGCAAGTTCTAATGGTGCAGGTGAATTCAAGCTGCTCGACGAGCGGCTCAACTAGCCCGGAGAGCTTCGAGCTCGAGCTCGATATTGAACTCGTGAGTCAAGCTCGAACACCCCCTGACTTGAGCTCGACTCGACTCATTTACCCCCCTGCTTAGGGCATATAAAAATCAAGTATTTAAGCAAAAGGTAAAGCATTTTATCATGTTTTACAATCTCTTGGAGAGTGCCAATTAAAGAATTCCATAGAACAGGCTCTACCATCATGAAAGCATAAAACCAAGATTAACCAAGTAATTAACAACTTGGACTTTTACTCCTCACAGGGTCCTACCCAATCAGGGTAGGTGTTACCGTTTTGACCTTTTGGTGATCATTAATTTCACTCATGATTACTATCATCGGTAGTGAGTGTGTCCCATTACTATCTATAGTTATTTCCTTAGTTGTGATATAGTACATCTTGCCTTAGATGTTAGCATCATATTCTAAGGAGCTTTGATTTTCTAGTGTAAGATCAACTCCTTAGTTTCTTTATCGACCTACTTCACCATTCGTACCATACTCTTAGCTGCTAGAGTAGTTCTATGAAGGTGGTAGTGTTGCTTTTACTCCCCATAAGATCCTACCTGGTTAGGGTAGGTGTTACCACTATGACCCTCTGATATTTTATCAATCATATTCATAATTATTAGCCTCGATAGTGAGTGTGCCCCCTTACTACTTAGAGTTGCTTCCTTAGTTTTGATGTAATACATCATATCTCAGATGTTAGCATCACATCCTCAGGAGCTTTGATTTTCTAGTGGAAGATCAGATCCTTAGTTTCTGTACCTACTTTACCATTCATACCCTACTCCTAACTGCTAGAGTAGTCCTATGAATATAGTAGTGTTACTTTTACTCCCTACAAGGTACCACCAGTTTGTGTGGGTGTTACCCTAGCACCCCTTTGATGTTATTCAATCTCATTCATGATTACGATCTTCAGGTAGTGAGTGTGTCCCTTTACTACCTAGAGTTATTTTCCATAGTAGTAATGTAGTATATCTTGTCTTAGATGTTAACATCTCTACCTTGAGAACTTTGATCTTCAAGCAGAAGATCGGATTCTCCTACTCATTTTCTTGACCTATCATACCATTCATATACTAGGCTCACTTGCCAGAATAGTCTTATGAATGTGCTGAGGTCGCTTCCACTTCCCATAGGGTCCCACTAGTGTGTGTGGGCGCATTACCACTTTGAGCTTTATTTTCTATTCAGAGTTATTTCTCTAGTGATGTGGTATATCTTGTCTCAGATGTTAGCATCACATTCTTAAAAGCTTTGATTTTCTAGCAGAAGATCAGCCTTTTGATTTCTTTCACTGACCTACTTCAACATTCGTACCCTACTCTTAGCTTCTTGAGTAGTCCTATGAGTGTAGTAGTATTGTTTTTACTCCCCACAAGGTCCCACTAGTTTGTGTGGGTGTTACCCTAATGTTCCTTTAATAATTATTCAATCTTATTCATGATTACTATCCTCAAGTAGTGAGTGTGTCCCCTTACTACCTGGAGTTGTCTTCCTAGGTGTGATGTAATATATATTGTCTTAGATATTAACATCACTATTTTGAGAACTTTGATCATCTAGCAAAAGATCAGTTCTCTTGCTCCTTTTTGTGGCCTATCCTACCATTCATACACTAGGCTCAGTTGCTAGATTAGTCCTATGAATGTGTTGAGGTCACTTCCACTTCCCATAGGGTCCCGCTAGTTTGTGTGGGCGTCACCACTGTGAGCTTTTTCCTGTTTAGAATTGTTATCCTTAGTGGCGAGAGTGCTCTCTCGCTACTTAGGTTCTTTTTCTCTTGCTTAGTGATATGTGGCATCGTGCCTTATGTGCCATTATCGCCTTCTTATTGAGCTTTGATTTTCTAGCAGAAAGTCAGCTCTTTAGTTTCTTTTACCACTTATTTTCCCATTGAGACCCGACTCCTAGCGGCTAGAGAGGTCATTTGGATGTGTTGATTTTGACTATACTCCTTACAGGGTCCCTATCAGTTAGTATGAATTTACCACTATAGCCTTTGTGGACCTCCGAAAGAACACCGCACGAACAAGGACATATTGGGTCGTGCATACGACTAACCATTGAGGATATCGGCTCTCTCCAGCGCATCCCGATGGGTAGTAATATACATAACCTGATCACAGTCACGAGTTTCCCCCACCCGATACAACAGTTCTAATGGGGTTTAGTAGATGTGGGGCCAAGTTTCTCATGGGTGCAAGCCCCCGTGGTTAATTACATCCTAGGTAGGAGTCCGAGAAAACTCTCGATTAAGGATCATACATTATCCTTTCCAAAGTGGGATTAGCATAGGGATATAGACTAAGAAGTCTTACTCGAAAGGAAGAAAGGTCCCAAAAAGGCTCAGTCAATATGCGTGGCTCATATTAATATTCGGAGGCTCTAGTGCATTAAACAAAAATTGAAGAAAAAGTCAGGCATCCAATCACATGCGTGAGAGAAAGATGAATGTGACGTCATCCTGTGACGCGGATGAGTAGGATTTATAGTTCCTGAAATGAAGTGACCTACCTACTATTTAAAGAACACTACAAGACAGAATGTAGTAGCCTTAAATCCTAAATCTAGATTGGGTTTAGTGTTCTACACACACTAACACTCATGTCCTAGCTAATGCAGTGCAAAACCTAGACTTACCCCGCCTGGATTGGAGAACCAGCTAACCACCTAATCGCTTTAAAACCATGCTATCAAATCAATTATGAAAGATTGGTGGGTGGTACAATTCTTTGGAAATAGGACCGACATCTAGAGGATTTCCTAATTGGTCCTGGACTTATGTGGGGTAGATGCTCCTAGCTAATGTAATTAAATTTTAATTAAATTAGTTTCTAATGCAATGCATGTTAGTTGAAAAGGCAAATTATGAATGCTATTGAGTTTTAAAAATAGACTTATTAGAAAATAGATTTTTAGAAAAGATTGGGTCTCCTTAGGTCCGGAACTTCATCCTCATAGGCCAGATTATCCAGACTCTACCCGCATGCAAGGAGATGTATTATAAAAAGGAGAAGAAGAAATGCAATAATATTCATACGACCTTGGACGATTCCGACAGTTCCCTAGATTTGTTAAGTTTCTATGTTATTTAAACCTTAAAATTTTGAAAATTAGTTATGAGTAGAAAACATTTTATAATCCTTAAAAGCGCCTAATACAATCCAGACTAAAATAAAATCGGCATGCAAGAAAGAAACTTAGAAAAAGTAGGTAATTTCTACTGCGCAATCAGGTAAGCACATCAATATAAATCCAATAAATCAAATAAATGTCCATAGGCAAACTGCCCTTATTACAACATAGATATGCAAAAAGTAAAGTGGTCAGGCACCACTGCCAACAACCTGGATTTCGAAGCCTATGACAGATGCCAACAACTTTGAGTGGGATATTGGGTCTTCAATCTTCAGTCTTCTTGATGTCTTCTCCTTGGACTTTTTGGATCTCTCCTCCTTGGACTCCTTGATCTCTCCTCCTTGGACTCCTTGGATATCTCATCCTTGGACTCCTTGGATCCGTCGTGACTTGAATATCCAAACGAAGAGATAATTCTCCCCTTTAGAGAATATTGCCTTTTCTCTTTGGGTATCTAAAGCCATCCAACTCGATCTTCCAAATGGAAGAAGACTCTCTTCTTTAGGGATGCCTTCTTCTTTTGGAATCTGAGTTGGATAAGAATATCTTAACTCATAGTTGTTCTCACAACTCTTAACAATTATTACATACAAATTTTATATCAAATGAAAAATAGTAAATTCTAAAGTCCCTGCAAGGTTATCCTAATAATAGTTATCCCAAGCAGTTATATAAAAGTCAACCCATTGAAGCTGTGCCAAGCCATGCTCTTAAATTATGAGGGCTAAGCAGTCCACCTGTATCACCTGTAGCAGTTATAATTATTCTATTTAGCCCTCATTTATTTAGGGGGGCTGAGCAAGCACCTACATAAGTTAATGTTAGAAATCATGATAGTGCCCCCCTTTTATTAGCATGAGCATGGCCACCTGCACGGAAGAATAATATATATGACATTCCTAACCTAGGGGTACATCTAACGCTCATCACATTATATCCACAGAGTGCAGGAAAAGTAAGCACATATACCAACAATTTCAAACAGCATGCAATGAAAATCACGAAAAACTCCAGCACACAGTAGAAAAGGAAATAAACACCGACCTAGTCTAAGTATAGAAGTGGTGCCCTAGCAAACAATTATACATATGTGTATGAATGGTGTGGCTTGGATATGTCATAATCTGGGTATTTAGTTAAAGTTGCCTAAAATTCAGGTTTGTTATAGTCTAGAAAAGAAAATTTTAGTTCAAGTCAAAATTTTAATGGAATATGGTCCATTTTAAGTAATTTAGTCTGATGATCAGTTTTAACTTCTTAGGGTAATGATGTTTGAAGTTTAAATTATATTAGTCAATTTTGGAAAGTCTCAGGTCCTCCTAGGTACTAGGTTGAGGGGATCCAAAAAGTCACTATGGGCAATAAGCTAGGTTTGGGTCTCCTAATATTTTAGGAAAATACTAGACCTTAAGATGAGTAGTTAGCCAGGTAGTACGCTGGATTTGAAGTCTCCTAGGCAAAGTTATGAATTTTTTAAGTTTCGGGTTAGGTAATACCAAAAAGTTGACTTTTTAATTTAGGTTAGTTTCTGGAATACTAATATTTTTAATAAATAATAAACCTTAATAGGAGTCTAATGCAAATGATTTTGCCCAATTTTAATTTTTTTATAATTAGTTATGAATTTTCTAAGTTCAGGGTATTTATGGACTTATATAAATTACCTAATTAAGGGTTGAGTTTATGGTTTTGGTCCAAACCAACTCCAAACAGATTGGAATCACCCCCAAAGGTAAGAAATGACCTGAGAAAGTGATCCCAAGTGCTTGAGAAAAATTTGGAATTTTTAATAATTTATTAGGTGCAAAAAGGTAATTTCCACCTAAAGTCAAATTAAGGGTCAACATAAAGTAAAACTAAGGATCCCTATTTATCTCAGGTTGAGAACTGAATTTTTAACAATTTAAGCTATGGTAGGTATTTTTCTAACATAAAATGGATTTACTGTAATTTGTAGAAGGTCTCGGGGCCTTATTTAACAAGTTAGTTAGGATTGATTAATTAAGGGGTCTAATAAGCCCTATAAATTCTTAGAAAATTCTGAGATGTTCAAGATGTCTCTAAATTTAAATATGGAAGTTTTTTTGTCCATCAGTTATCTACCCTAGCTCCTAAAAATTTTCTAAGTTCGTTAAATGAGTCCTTAATTTTTATCCTTAAGGTGTCACTACGTTGTAGGAGTTGAAAGTGAAGTTTTGTCTAACCCTTAAGACAATAATGTATGTGAAACATACAAAAATAGTAAGCCCACCATGTCCTTAGATCTAGGAGAGCCTAAGCTAAGTGCTCGTGGTGCAACCTACACATGCAATCTACGATAAAAGAAAAATAAGTACGACTAATGATGGGATTAGTGAATGATTTGAGCTCAACCATCCACTAATCCACTCCTCTATGATTTCTCTTCACATATAAAACCTATGTCCAAAATTTCATGTAATGAGTCTCCCAAAAAATAATATTTAATAATATAAGTAGTTTTAAAATATTTTAAAATACTTATATAAAGATATATATTTTTAAAAGTATGATAATTTAAAATAAATCTATTTATAGTAAATAAATATATGGGATACCCACTGGACCACCCAATCTAGGCTTCAAAATAGTTTGAAAATAATTTTTAATTTAAAAAAATTATCATAATAATTTATTTAAATAATAGAAAAATACTTCAATAAGCAAATCCAAATAGAAATCTGTAAGGACAGTAAGAACCACTTTCTGAAAATAATTTTAAAATAAAATAGGGATTTTTCTAAAAAGAACGAAGGGTTGCACGTCGGAATCCGATTTAAAATGAATTAGCTATGATTTTTTGAAGTTTTAAAATAATTAAAGTCTTTGAAAATAATTTAAGATGACTAATATTTTAAAAAATAATTATTAAAAATAGGCTAAAAATGATATTTTAAGGCTTCTGAAATTATGACATAAACATGAAGATATAATAATAATAATAACAAAAATAAAACTAATTTAGTATAATAATAACATAATAATGATGTAATAGTAATAATAACAATGAGAATAATGTTTAAAATAATAATATTAATATTAATGATAAAATAATTAAAATAATACCTAAAACAGTAAAATAAGATTACTAATAATAATAATAATAATAATAATAATAATAGTGCAATAATATTTTAAAATAAAATAAAAAAATGCTAACAATAATATAATGAAACTAATTTTTAAACTAAGCTTAATAATAATAATAATAATAATAATAATAATAATAATAATAATTAATAATAAATAATAATAAAAATAAACAGTAAACTAATAATTTAAAAAGATAGTAATTATGATAAATAACTATGATTAAATAATAACATAACAATAACTATATTAAAGATAACAATTTAAATAAAAATAAAAATAGGGTTTTTACTGTTTTTTAAATATTTCAATATATTCTCAACATTTTTATTCAAAAATAATTTTAAAATATAGGGGACAAAAACACGAACAAAATGAGGTATTGAGCGTTTTTCAAAAACATGTCAAAATTGAATTTTCTATGAATTTTTAAGTAACAATAGGTTTAAAATGCTTAGAATAAATAGATATCCCTGAAAATCTCACAGCGCGACACTTAACATCGCGGGATTGGCAGGTCAAAACTGCGGCCAATCATCATTGCGCCGCCAGGCATTGCGGCAATCACGCCGCTTCTCACTTATCCTCGTAAGCAGCGAGCGGATACCGTCGGATCCGCGCGGCTTCAAGAAAAACGACCAAGATCGAGCCGGATCCTAGGGAGATCCGCGGGATTGTCTGACTCGTTGGACGGAAGTTCCGTCCGACCGAATCTGAGTCATTGATCATGAGATGAACAGCCCATAACACCTCACGCGTGCAGCTGGCCGGACCGAAACCCTATTTCCATTTTTTGACTCGTTCTCTCAAAATACTTGATGGATTTTTATGAAATTTTAAACCTAGGATCTATACATGTACAGAAATCATGGGGGAGTATCTGTTTGGAGAATAATCAGCTTTTCGAAAAGCTATTTAACACGAAGTGTTGTGAGCTATTATAAGAGTTTTAAGAGATTTTCATAGTTGGATCTTTGAGTTCTTGGTATGGTTGCATTTATGGACTGTCCTCATACAAATCCTTAGTTGAAACCTCGATCAAATGAGCCACGGATCGGTCGGATCTAGCCTTGGACGGATCTAAGTCTCGGGTTCGCCAGAATCTCGTCGCCGGCGGGGTTTTGACGTCGGGATTGGGTCGGGAAAGGTGGAGGGAAGATCCAGGAGTTCTCTCACGAAGGGATTCAGGTTGAGAGCTATTGGATTGAGAGAATAATGCAAAAAGTCTAAAATTAGACCAAAGTTTCAATACTTAAAGCCTTAGACCTAATACCAACGGTCGTGATTCGATCCAAGCACGATTAGGAGGGAAAATAGGTTGAAAACCATGAGATTTTTAATTTGAGCCATTAAGGAGGCATTAATTCCATTGAATGAAGTCTTAATGGGCTCTTAATGGGCCTTAATGGGTCATTTAGGCTTGGATTGACCAGGTTAAAGTTTGACTTGGTCAATTTAGCCTATTTAGACCCATTAAGTGATGGACATGAGTAAAATGGAGATTTGATTTGATTTGAAATTAATTTTGACTCTAAAAGACCAATTATAGCCAATCAACCTAGGTTGACCCGATCAACCAGGTAGACCCAGGGCCCAAGGGGTCTGGGCTCAAGCAGACTCAGTCTGATCGACTGAACCCATTGGAAATGGTCTTAGGATTTGACTTGATCAATTTGACAAAGTTAACCTCTTTGACCAGGGGTCTGGGCAAAATCAAGGTCAACAGCCTCCTTGATGGTTATTTTCATTAGGCTTAGTCATATTTTTTGTAGCAGAGGTGCCCCCTTGCTATTTCAGTTTATTTTACTCCTTTGGAATGAGATTACCCATTTGCACACTCTACTGAGGGTGTATCTCTTCCAATATTCTTGGGAGACATCATTATGATGTCTTCCTCCTATTTTATGTAGGGTAAGGATTCTCTAAGAGATTCCTAGGGTATTTGGATACTCATGGCCACGACGATTTGTCCTCTACCATATGGTTACCAAAATGCTAGCTTGAGATTCTTTAGGTGGCTCTACCCTTAGAATTCTTCCATATACCTTTTCTTTCTCCCTCACATCCCTACACAAGATTCGTGTCAGGCTGATGTTGAGATGACTTTTATCTCATATCCTGCTGTTTTGATACTAACAGATAGGTAGCTGGTCTTACTTGTTTGGTTGAGAGAGCCTAACAGAGCCTTTGAAAGGAACTCCTCACCACTCCTTTTTTCCTTCTAATTATCCTATTGTGATCAATCAGGCATTAGAGCCTGTTTTTTTATTCACTTAGTTGAAATGACTGAGTGGGTATTGAGCCCTTCCTCATTTGCAAGGCCGAGCTGGTCGAGCAGATGTTGAAACTTACCTGGTTAAGAGAAGCCTGGCCAGAGCACCTGGAAGGCGTTCCTTACCACCTTTATTTATTCCGGATGTCCTATTAAAGACTAAGAAGGCTTCCATTTTCATGGCTCATAAGCTTCTTGCTAAGGTCAGGCAGAAGTAGTGAGTCACCCCAATCAACTGTTCAAAAAAGATCAAGAGGAGCGGGATCCTTTTCACCTTCTATCCCGCTGTCCATATATAATCAGACTGGTAGTAGGTTTTACTTACCCGTTAAGAGAGCCCGACAGAGTCCTTGGGAGGCATTCCTTAACACCCCTTTACTCCGGATGTCCTATTAAAGACTAAGCAGGCTTCCATTTTCATGGCTTATGAGCTTCTTGCTAAGGTCAGACAGAAGTAGTGAGTCACCCTAATCCACTATTCTAGAAGGATCAGGAGGAGCTAGATCCTTTTCACCTTCTACCCTGCTGTCCAAATACGATCAGACTGGTAATTGGTTTTACTTACCCGTTGAGAGAGCCCGACAGAGTCCCTAGGAGGCAGTCCTCAACACCCCTTTATCCTAGATGTCCTGTTAAAGACTAAGCAGACTTCCATTTTCGTGGCTCATGAGCTTCTTACTGAGGTCAGACAGAAGTAGTGAGTTACCTCAATCCATTGTTTCGAAAGGATAAGGAGGAGCAGGATCTTTTCACCTTCTACCTCACTGACTAGATACGGTCATACTGGTAGTTGGCTTTACTTACCTGGTTGAGCGAGCCCGATAGAGTTCTTGGTGAGCATTCCTCAACACTCCTTTACCCTGGATGTCCTGTTAAAGACTAGGCAGGCTTCCATTTCGTGGCTTAGTCACTTTTGTTGAGGTCAAGCAGAAGTGTTGAGTCACTCCAATCCACTATTCCGGAAGGATCAGGAGGAGACATGATCCTTTTTGCCTTCTATCTGACTGTTTCAATATAGTCAGGCAGATAGTTTGCTTTATTTATCTGGTTTGAGAGAGCCCGATAGAGTCCTTGGGAGGCATTTCTCACCACTTTTCTACCCTGAGCATCCTGTTGTGATCAAGCAGGCGCCATATTTCGTGACTCCTCTATTTGTCGTTTCGATTTGGTCAGGCAAATACTGAGTCGCCTCAATCCACTGTTCTGAGATGAGCAGGAGGAGACGGGGCCCCTTCACCTTCTATTATGATGTTTCGATATGGTCAGACAGATAGTTGGTCCACTTTTACTACCTTACTTTTGGTTCTTCCCTTGGCTCTGCCCCTGCTACAGTGTAAGGCTAGGGGAGAACCCCCCTTACTTTTTCACCCTTGTGGTGATCTCTATCTTGGATTCTTTCCTTGGCTCTACCCTTACCACAGGGTAAGGACAGGGGAAGTTCCCACTACTTGTTCACCATCTGGTGACATCTTCCTGGTGTACTGCTGCTCTTCACTCTCTCATAGGCTCTATCCTTGCTATAGGGTAAGGATAGGAGAAGAGATCCTCACTTTCTTCCACCTTTTTGGTACTCTTTGACTTGTGTTCTTCACTGTTGTCCCTTACTCTACTTCTTTTGTCACATTCGGTCAACGCCAACAAGCGCGGTTCACTTGTTTATTCACCGCACCTATTGGAGGTCTATTTGTTGACCTCGATTTTCGTTCGAGTGCCCTCGAGAGCCTTTGATCGATTTAATTAATCTCCGTCAAATCAAATTCTAGCTCGAATCAGCTTGAATTGAGTCGAATTAGGCTCGATCGGGTTCAATTAAGCCTGATTAGTTCGCCTTAGTCACATCGAGTTTGTTATGATTCGACTCATCATTTTATTTAAATTTAATTGGGTTATTTGAGAAAATCAAATTAAATTCCAAATTGACCCGAATCAGATCTAATTTTGAGCTTGATTTTAATTTAATGTTCTTAATTTATTTTTTTATGAGCTTAAATTTTTTCCTAAATCAAGTAAACAAATTCGCGGCTAAATCACCTCAATTCCCTCCTAATTATCATTAGGATTAATCCTAGCCTTAGATCTAAGGCTTTGATCATTTAAATAATCTTTTAGGGCTTCATGAAAGGGGCTTGCTTTGATTCTCTCCCTAGCCGCTCTCAACCCTAACTTCTTGGTGTGAGAGCTCTTCCAACTTCTCCCCAACTTCTTCCACTCAAATCCACCGGTCAAACTCCACCGGTGGCGATCCTCCAACGAGTAAGGCTAGATCCATCCAAGGCCTCAATCTGATTGATTTAGAGTTCGTTGGTTCATGGTTTTAACTAGAGAAACATACGAGGACAATCTACAAGCTCAACCGTTTGAAGACCTTGAAAATCTAACGGTAAGAATTTCTCATAAAAAAAAAACTTTAGATCTAGGTCACAACATATAGATCTAAATAATTTTCCATATCCTCATTTTAGAATGCAAAATCGCTCCCCAACGAATGCTCTTCATTTGCTTTGCTTGTGTTTAAAATTTTATCATGTTTTGTTATTTCGATCAAGAGAATGAATCTTCTTCTTTTGTTTATTTTTTATTTTTTTTTATTTTTTTAAAGATTAAAAATAAATTTATAATTATTTTCAAATCTATAAAAAAATGCATATAATATATTATTTCCTTCATAATTTTAGCCTCTTTATTTTAAAATTAAAATTATTTTTAAATATCATATATATTTTAAATTATTTAATTAAACATAGTTTAAGTATTTAATTAATATTTAAATTAATATTATATAAAATATTTTTATAAAAATAAAATATTTTTCATTAATATGTTTTAAATAATTATATTAAATATTAATTTTAAATTTAATTTTATTTATATTATTTAACATTTAAATATTCATTTGATATTAATATTTATTAATTACTTTTAAAATAGTAATAATAAATATTTATTTATGTCATGTTATTTTAAAAATCAAAAATCTTTTTAATACTATTATTATCATATTTATATTAAAAATATTAATTATTTAAAATATTATTACTATTTTTAAGAAATTTCTTAATTAGATAAGAAATTAAATATTCAAATTATTAATTAATAATTAATTTAAATATTTTCTAAAATTATAAAAAAATTATTTTCATTAATTATTTTAAAATATCAGAGAAATTATGTTAGTTATCTAAACTTAAATTAATAATTACTTTTCTTACTTAAATTATTCTAATTTTATTAATTACTTAAATTACTTAACTAGTAATTAATTAATTTTAAATTTAAATACTTTCTAAATTTATAAAAACTATTTTCTAATTAATTCATTTTTGAAATCTAAAAATTATTATTATTTTTATTATTTAATTCGAATTAATGTAAATTAGTAATTATTTTTAAATTATTTTAATTAATTAAATAGTTAATTTTCCTAATGAATAATTAATTAATTTAAAATCTAATTTTTTTTTAATTATGTTAACATATCAAATTATTATTATTATTATTATTATTATTACTATCTAATTTTAAATTAATAACTATTTCTTATTTTAAATACTTTCCTTAATTATCAATTACATATTTTAATAAGTTTATAATTGATTGATTTTAAATTTAAATACTTTTTAAATTTATTAAATTTATTTTATTAAATTATTTTTAATATTAGAGATTTTTAATTATTTATTTTCATTTTTTTAATTTAATAAATAAATCCTATTTCAAATACTTTCCTTAAATATTAATTACTTAAATTACTTAATTAATAATCAATTAATTTAAAATTCATTTATTTTTTAAAACTTATGAAAATTATTTTTATTAAATTATTTTAAATTTTATAAATTTTTATATTTAGTTTAATTCTTTTTAAATATTAATTATTTTTTAAATTATTTAAGAAATTCTTTTTTAAATACTTTAAACTTTAAAAATTCATAACTATTTGATTTTAAATTTGATTTTGACGTATAATACCTCATAGTTTTTAGAAAAATATTTATTTTTGTTTAAAAATATTTTCAGAAATAAAAAAGTATCTTTCAGTCATATTTATGTATTATTTAATTACGTGGATATCTGTATAATACTTAAAAAAATAATATCTTTATTATTTCGAAATTATAAAATTATTTTTAAATCCCTTTTTAACCTTTTTGTGTGGCGAGTAAATCTCTCTTATATTTATTTATGTATTTAAATTGAAATATTTTGAGTTATCTTATTTTAAAATTTATATTTTTAATATATGTGTATTTTAACCTATTTTAAAATTACATATATTATTAAATCTTTAATTTAGAGAGATATATTATGAAATTTTAAACATGGATTATATGTGTGAAGAACAATCATGGGGTAGTGGATTAGTGAATGATCGAGTCTCAATCATTCACTAATGTCTTCATCTGGTGTACTTACTTTTCTTTTGTCGTAGTTTGCATGTATAGGATGCATGAGCACCTAGCCTAGGCCCTCCTAGATTTAAGGACATTATGTATTTACTACTTTTGTGTGTTACCATGCATTGTAAACTCAAGGGTTAGTCTAAACTTCAATTTAAATTCTTATAACGTAGTGACACTCTAAGGACAAAAATTAAGGACCCGTCTAGCAAAGTTAAAAAAATTTTAGGAGATATGATAGATCCCGAATTGACATAAAAACTTTAATACTTAAACTTAGTGATATCATAAATCTTCTAGAATTTCCTAAGATTTTTTAAGGCTCTTTAGATCCCTTAATCAACCAACCCTAATTCACCCGATAAATAGAGGCCCGATACCTTCTAAAAATTATAATAAATACATTTTAGCTCAGAAAAATATTCATAATACCTCAAACTGTTCAGAATTAGGTCCTTAACTTAAGATAAATATGGCTCCTTAGTTTGACCTTAGGCTGAACCCCAATTTAACCTTAAATGAAAATTACCTTTTTGCCCCCTAATAAATTATTAAAAATTCCAAATTATAACGAGGGGGCAAAATGGTAATTTCCATTTAAGATTAAATTGAGGGTCAGCCTAAGGTCAAACTAATGAGCCCTATTTATCTTAAGTTAAGGATTTAATTCTGAACAATTTGAGAAATTATGAGTATTTTTCTGAGTTAAAATGTATTTATTATAATTTTTAGAAGGTATCGGGGATCCTATTTATCGGGTGAATCAGGATTTGTTGATTAAGGGTCTAAAGAGCCCTAAAAAAATCCTAGAAAATTCTAGGAGGTTTATGATATCACTAAGTTTAAGTATTAAAGTTTTTATGTCAATCCGGGATCTATCCTAGCTCCTAAAATATTTTAAAGTTTGCTAGATGGGTCCTTAGTTGTTGTCCTTAGGGTGTCACTACGTTATAGGAATTTAAACTAAAGTTTAGACTAACCCTTGGGTTCACAATGCATGATAACACACAAAAAACAGTAAACACACAATGTCCTTAGATCTATGCGAGCTTAAGCTAAGTGCTCGTGCATCCTATACATGCAAACTACGACAAAGAAAATAAGTACACCTGGTGAAGGGATTAGTGAATGATTGGGACTCGATCATTCATTAATCCACTCCCCCATAATTGTTCTTCACACATATAATTCATGTTTAAAATTTTATAAGTATATCACTTTAAATTAAAGATTTAATAATATATATATAATTTTAAAATAGGTTAAAATACAAATATATTAAATATATAAATTTTAAAATAAGATAATTCAAATTATTTCAATTTAAATACATAAATAAATATAAGAGAGATCTACTGGTCACACAAAGAGGTTAAAAAGGGATTTAAAAATAATTTTCTAATTTCAAAATAATCAAGATATTAATTTTTTTAAGTATTATGTAGATATCCACATAATTAAATAATATAGAAATATGATAAAAAAAAATTTTTATTTCTAAAAATATTTTTAAATGAAAATAAATATTTTTTTGAAAACGATGAGGTATTATACATCAAAGTCTGATTTAAAATGAAATAGTTATAAATTTTTAAAGTTTAAAGTATTTAAAAAGCATTCCTTAAATAATTTAAAAAATAATTACAATTTAAAAATAATAATTAAATTAAATATTAAAGCTTCTAGAATTTAAAATAATTTAACAAAAATAGATTTCATAAGTTTTGAAAAATAAATGAATTTTAAATTAATTGATTATTAATTAAGTAATTTAAGTAATTAATATTTAAGTAAAGTATTTGAAATAGGAAATATTATTAAATTTAAAAAAGGAAAATAAATAATAAAAAAAATTCTTTGAATTAGAAAATAATTTAATAAAATTAATTTTTATAAATTTAGAAAGTATTTAAATTTTAAATCAATCAATTATAAATTTAGTAAATTAGGTAGTTGATAATTAAAGAAATTATTTAAAATAAGAAATAATTATTAATTTAAAATTAGATAATAATAATAATAATAATAATAATAAATCTCTGATATGTTAACATAATTAAGAAAAATATTTTTTTTACAAATTAAAAGAAAATCAAATTTTAAATTAATTAATTATTCATTAGACAATTTAACTATTTATTAATTAAAATAATTTAAAATAAAAAATAAATATTAATTCAAATTAAATAATAATAATACTAATAATTTTTAGATTTCAAAATTGGATTAATAAAAAAATAGTTTTTTATAAATTTAGAAAGTATTTAAATTTTAAATTAAGTAATTACTAGTTAAGTAATTTAGGTAATTAATAAAATTGGAATAATTTAAAAAAGAAAAGTGACTATTAATTTAAGTTTAGATAACTCACCTAATTTTTCTGATATTTTAGAATAATTAATGAAAATAATTTTTTATAATTTTAGAAAGAATTTAAATTAATTAATAATTAATAATTTAAATATTTAATTTCTTAACTAATTAAGAATTACTTAAAAATAGTAATAATATTATTAATAATTATTATTTTTTTTAAATAAATAATGATAATAATAATACTTAAAAGATTTTTTGATTTTTAAAATAACCTTACATAGCTAAATATTTATTATTATTATTTTAAAAGTAATTAATAAACATTAATATCAAATGAATATTTAAAGGTTAAATAATATAAATTATATAAATAACATTTATTATATTATAAATAAAATTATTTAAAACATATTAATGAAAAATATGTTTTTTTATAAAAATATTTAATATAATATTAATTTAAATTATAATTAAATACTTAAATTAGGTTTAATTAAATAATTTAAAATATATATGATATTTAAGAATAATTTTAATTTTAAAATAAAGAGGGTAAAATCATGAAGGAAATAATATATTTTATGTATTTTTTTATAGATTTGAAAATAATTTTAAATTTATTTTTAATCCTTAAAAAAAAAAAAAAACAAAAGGAGAAGATTTATTCTCATGATCGAGACAACAAAACATGATGAAATTTTAAACACAAGTAAAATGAATGAAGAGGGTTTGTAGGGAAGCGATTTCACATTCTAAAATAAGGTCTATGAAAAATTATTTAGATCTATGTGTTGTGACCTAGATCTAAAGATTTTTTTTTGAAAAATTCTTACAGTTAGATCTTCAATGTCTTCAAACGGTTGAGCTTGCAGATTGTCCTCGTATATTTCTCTAGTTTAAATTATGAACAAACGAATTCTAGATCAACCGAATCGAGGCATTGGATGGATCTAGCCTTGATCTCGCTGGAGGATCACCGCCGGCGGAGCTTGATCGGTGGATTTGAGCGGAAGAAGGTGGGGAGAAGTTGGAAGAGCTCTCACACCAAGAAGTTAGGGTTGAGAGCGACTAGGGAGAGAATCAAAGCAAGCCCCTTTCATGAAGCCGTAAAAGAATATTTAAATGATCAAGGCCTTAGATCTAAGGCTAGGATTCATCATAATGATAATTAGGAGGGAATTGAGGTGATTTAGCCACGAATTTGTTTGCTTGATTTAGGAATAAATTTAAGCTCATAAAAAATAAATTAAGCATATTTAATTAAAATCAAGCTCAAAATTAGATCCGATTCGGGTCAATTTGGGATTTAATTTGATTTTCTCATATTAACCCAATTAAATTTAAAAAAAATGATGAGTCAAATCATAACAAACTCGATGTGACTAAGGCGGACTAATCAGGCTTAATCGAACCCGATCGAGGCTAATTTGACTCAATTCAAGTTGATTCGAGCTCGAATTGGATTTGACGGAGCTTAATTAAATCGATCAAAGGCTCTCGAGGGCACTCGAACAAAAATCGATGTCAACACTTGGTTAGCTTTATGAAAAATATAATTAATGTCATAATTATGGTTAGCAAATTCCTAACTAAAATAACAATTTCTATTTAAAAAATAAAAGATAAAATTAAAAACACTTTATAAGATACCAAAGAGATTAATAAAAAGTATGGTACCAAATAGATCCTTTTAAAGATGGAATAATTTGATAAATGCTTCTTTTATTCTCTTAGAAACTCCATAACAACAACAACATGGAGCATTTATCCCACTCCTCCTAGAAACTCCATAAAGATAATAAAAAATATTTTCAATTCATTCAACCAATAGTTTTTCTCTTCAATTTAATATGATGTTTACCACCTTAATTTTCATTTCAAAAAATTTATCATAAAATAATCATAAAGTTCTCCCAAAATACTCATAAATATAAATATTAAATATCAAATATTACATCTAAAATATATGAAAAGAACCAATGTAAGTAAAATTAAAATTGAATTCATTAAGTGTCACATAATTACATATTTAGTCATAACTAAAACCTAATTAATCCAATTAGACAAATTTGATGAATATACCAAACATATGAAATTAATGAATTTTCTAATATAAAAAGATTTAATTAAGGGATATCCATGATGCTATAACTAAGCTCATTTTTTAATCAAGATAATAAAAATATAATTAACATATAAGACCTTAATTAGCAAATTAATTGAAGACAATAGACAAAAATTTAGGATTACATCCTTTAGTTAACATAAAGTGATTAATATCATGATGATGAAATTGAATTTTTTATCACTAAATTAAATAATATTTAAAATTATTTGCATACATTAACAAATGAAAAATCAATTAAATAATTTCAAAAAAAAAAAAAAAAAACTCTAACAGATTCCCATTCATTATTAAATAAGTTTTTATTACCTAAAATAATTTTTAAACAAACCTATGTACAATCCAATCAAGTTTAATTATGAGTTCTTTATTCTTGAGATATTTGTTAAATCCACTCAATCAATTTACATTTGAATTACACTAAGACACAAATAATGCTAAATAAATCTAGATCTTAATTTTAATCGACTTAGCTTATCCTCCATGAGATTCAATTTCATGTTTACTAAAAAATGATTACTTGAAAGAAAATATTTAACAAATTATTAGATGATATTATATATGATTTGTAATCATAAAATCAATTCACAGTCACTAATTAATCACATGGGCTTATTGCAGTGGTGGAAGAAAAGACGTAAGGAAGAATTGCGGGTGAAATTGTGGAGAAGAGGGCGGAAAGGAGGTTGTTGTCGATGAGGCACCAATGTTGTGATTCGGTGGTGGTTGCGTCGGTGGGGCAAGAAGCCGTGCCATTGAGGTGGCCAGCATACCCTTTGGTGGTGAACTGCTGAAGAAGTTGAATGTGCTAGATGCCGTAATTGTCGACGGTGAGAGCGTGGGGGACAAGGTTCTTGATATTGGAAATGAGAAATTTGAGCGTCGCTAGGATGTGAAGGTCGGTGTTGTTGTCGCCGGAGAAGGCAGCAGATGAGGAAGGGTGGGAATTCGCAGATTCTTGATCTGCCATGGTCTCATTCTGGCTCAAGATACCATGAAAGAAACCGAACAGCGAGAGAGAGGAGAGGAACATAGAACTCAGAGGATAGAGAAAATGTAAAATCTATTATTGGAAAAGATAACATTACAAGACTGTTGCACAGTTTATATAGAACTATTAACGGTAAAGCTGTAAATACAAAGCTCTGTGTGTACTCGTTCACACTTATAAGGTCAACAATCTTCTTCAATTTAATGGCAAATTGATGTTAATATAAAGAGAACAAAATAATAAATAATTAAAATTAATCTCCTTATTAAATGCATAAAAGAAATTTTTAAAATTTTAATTCTCCCCAAACTTCAAGTATCTTCATTTTTAACATTATCTAAAGGGTTCACTATTAATTTTAAATTGGAGCAACAACTAAAGATTCTCCTCCTAAATGCAATATTTCTAATATATAAATTGCATGTAAAATAATATAAATTTAATAAAGACATGCAAATAAAGGGAATCTTAAATTCAATACTTAAACCATCAATTACCATGTGTAAATTAAATGCATTTAGAACTTAATTTTAATTGACTAAAGGAAAAAAAAAACATGCATTGCATGAATACATAAAAATAAATTATTTAATACTACATGCCAAAATAGACATGATGTGTAATTACCACTTCTATAGAAATCAAGTTATTGTAATAACCTAAACTAATATGGTAAAACTAACACATTTAAATTTTACTGTTGGGAAATTTCTATATGTAGGCCAATATTTTTATACATATAATAAAGAATCATACATTAAACGCTATCTAAAATTAAGACAATTAAATTTGTGATCTATTTAAGTATTAAATTATTATTTGGCTTATGTGGCATCTCAATTAAATTTTGTATGGAATTAATTTGTGTAGAGGCTAGATATTTATTTTATTTTAATGGGCTTAAATAAAATATTTACACTTAAAGTATAAAAGGGTCATGGTCCCCAGTTTAAGCGGTTAAGTTCTCATTTTCCTCATTTCCCATCTTGAGTGAAAAGAAGATGTCTCTCGCTCTCTTGGAGAACACCGCTCTAAACATGGAAGATCGAAAGACATTGATTTTGCATTTCAATGGATTCAGGTATGCTTCCGAAAAATTGTTCTTGATGATTTGACATGACGTTCAGAGATAATCTAATTGATTTTTGTGTCTCCGTTAAATTCTAACAAGTGGTATCAGAGCCCGATTGTCATGTTAGATCACCGAGAAATTTTTTTTTTTTCTAATCATGTTATTGATTAATTTATTTTTCGGTCAAAATAAATATTCGTTTGAGATATCTTTCTTTGAAAATTTGCTTCAAGTATGAAAGATTTCAGTTAATTGAAGTTCATCATTTCTTTTACAACATGCTTTGTAAGCAAGTTTGTTTGTCTTCTATGTCAATTTTGATCATGTTTTGGTAAAACGTGAATAAAGCAAAATCAAAAGTTCATCATAATGAAGATGCTGCATGTGATCTTCTTCTCCGTAAAATAATTCAGTTACTTTTTGGCTTTATTTTCAATGGATGCAACTCTTGGTATATTACGGTTAAACATTTTTTAATGGATTTAGAACCGTTGAAAATTTTGGTTACATGAATGGTTATTTAAGTTTAATATTTTATCAGTTATGTTTTATCTAGCCAATTAAATTTGATTAACCGTTCATTTTCGGATTCAATTTTTGTAATGCAAAACGTTGCAACCATTGAAGTATTTATTTTGATTGGTTGCTTTAATGCTAATCATTCTTTTACTGTTACTTCATTGCAATCCTCAACGTTTACTGTCATATTAAATGGGCTTAAAGGTAAATTTTGTTATGGGCCCAAACGTTTTATATATATAATTCATTTATATATAAATTCTGATCATAATTTATTATGCATAGTATTAACTTCAGATGCCATTAATAATAATATTATTATATTCTATTACATGAATAAAATAATATAGAATAAAAGGATTGATAAAGTATATTTATCATTTTTTTATATAATTATTTATTAATTCATAATTAAATTAAATTGAAATAATAAGTCACCAAAGTGACCTCTATTAAATCAATTTATTTAATTTAAAATTAATTGAATAATGATATAGTATTTTTCTAGTCTATGCAAAAAAAAAAAAAAAATTCGGCCCAAAGGAAGATTATTTTTTGGCCGGACTCTAAAGATATAGTTATAAATATGTTGATAATTTTAAAATTATTCATGCATATAATAAGTCAGTTCAAAGAAAGACATATTATTGGCAGAATTTATTATTAATATTTATTAACTATAATTTTAAGAGTACCATTTACAAATTATAATTTTTGTCCAAAGACTAAATTATGATGTTGTGTTAGGTATCTTATAAAGGGCCCACCATATATTATTGCTAATTGTGAGTTAATTTTATTCTTTTTCAGTTAATGTTTCTTCTATATCTGCCAATTTGAATAACATTCCAGTGCTTAATGGCTCTAATTTTAAGAAATAAAAAGAGCACATTACTATTATTTTTGGGTGTATGGATCTAAACTATGCGATTTGGACTGAACGCCCTCCTGCCCTTATTGCGGAAAGCACTATTGAACAAAGGGCAAATTTTGAAAAGTTTGATCGTTCAAACCGCATGAGTCTTATGATCATGAAGCACTCAATTCTAGATACCATCAGGGGTACAATGCCTGAGGAGGAAAATGCTAAGAAATTTCTAAAAATAGCAGACCGTTTCGTAGGCTCTGAAAAGGTCGAAATAAGTACTATTCTTAGTAAACTTGTTTCAATGCGGTATAAAGGCAAAGGGAATATAAGAGAGTACATTATGGAAATGTCTAATCTTGTTACAAGACTAAGAGCATTAAAGTTAGAATTGTCTGATGACATTCTTGTGCATCTAGTCTTAATCTCTCTTCCTATACAATTAAGTCCTTTTAAGATAAGTTATAATACTCAAAAGAAAAAATGGACTCTTAATGAGCTCATTGCTCAGTGTGTGCAAGAGGAAGAAAGATTGAAACAAGAAAATGTAGAAATTGCTCACTTAGCTTCTTCCTCTCATAATTTTGCTACCAAAAGGAAAATGAATTATAAAGTTAAAGGAGCTGCAGATAAAGGGACTTCACAACCTAAAGTGCAACAGAAGCAAGATCAGGTTATTACTTGTTTCTTTTGCAAAGAAGGATTATCCAAAATATGCTAATTGACTCGTCAAAAAGGGTAAACTTCTGAATTATGTTTGTTCTGAAGTTACTTTGGCCTTAGTACCAAATCATACTTGGTGGATAAATACAGGTGCAACTACTCACATAAGTGTGACTATGCATGGTTGTCTAAGAAGCAGAGTGTCAACTGATGCTGAAAGATTCATCTATATGAGAAATGGCAATAAAGCTCCTGTTAAAGCTGCAGGCTTATATAGATTGTACTTAGAATCTGGTTGTACTTTGGATTTGTGTGAGATTTTTTATGTACCGTCATTTAGACGGAACTTGATTTCTATTTCATGTTTGGACAAATATGGTTACTCTTGTTCTTTTAGAATTGGAAAATTTAGTCTCTTTCAATTTTTTAAAGTTATTGGTACAGGTTCTTTGATTGATAATCTATATAAATGGGATATTTGTGCCTCACAGATAAATGAAACTTTGCATATAAATAATTTTGGTATAAAGAGAAAATTAACTGATGAGAATTCCTTTATGTTATGACACAAGCGCTTAGGGCATATTTCTAAACAAAGAATTGAAAGACTTGTGTCAGATGGAATTCTTGATTCCCTTGATTATCCAGATTTTAGAATTTGTATTGAACGTATTAAGGGAAAACAAACAAATATTAAGAAATTAGATGCCAAAAGGAGTTTGAATGTCTTGGAATTAATACATACTGATATTTGTGGTCCATTCCCTACAGCTTCTTGGAATGGTCATCAGTATTTTATTACTTTCATAGATGATTATTCTCGTTATGGGTACCTATACTTAATACATGAAAAATCAGAATATCTGGATGTATTTAAGATCTTCAAAGCTGAAGTTGAAAATAAACTTGGTAAGAAGATTAAAGTTGTCAAATCTGACCGTGGTGGTGAATACTATGGTAGATATGATCCAGGCCCTTTTACGAGATATTTAGCAGAATGTGGCATCGTTCCTCAATACACTATGCTGGGGACTCCAAGTCAAAATGGTGTAACTGAGAGACGAAACAGAACCTTAAAGAATATGGTTAGAAGTATGATTAGTCATTCTTATTTACCAGAATCACTTTGGGGAGAAGCCTTAAAGACTGTAGTTTATATTCTCAATAGAGTTCCAAGTAAAGCAGTAACTAAAACCCCATATGAGTTGTGGACTGGAAAGAAGCCTAGTATTAGGCATTTTCATGTCTGGGGATGTCCAGCTGAAGCTAGGCCTTATAAGCCTAATAAAAGAAAATTGGACTCAAGAACTGTTAGCTGCTATTTTTTTGGATACTCTGAAAGGTCAAGAGGTTTTAAATTTTATGATTCCTCAAATAAATCCTTCTTTGAGACGGGCAGTGCTAAACTTATTGAGGATCTTGAATATAGTGGGAGTGATAAAATTAAAGATTTTGATTTTGAGGAGGAATATGTTACTATTCCTACTATTATAATTGAAAATGATCAGGTAACTATGCCTGATATTATTCAGATTGTAAATCCAGATAATCAAAATAATCTTGAATTATCTTCCACTCATGTGGAAGGACAACAACCTCAAATTGAAGTGTCATTAAGGAGATCCACAAGGGAAAGATGAATAATAATTTCGAATGATTATATTGTATATCTCAAAGAGCATGAGTTTGATATGAGATTGGAAGATGATCCAATCTCATTAAGTCAGGTCAAACAATGTTCTAATTCTCAAAAGTGGATAGAAGCCATGGAAGATGAGATGAAATCTATGAAAGACAATGATGTTTGGGATATTTCTGAATTGCCTAAAGGAGCAAAACCAATTGGTTGTAAATGGATTTTTAAAACCAAAAGAGATGCAAAAGGCAATATTGAAAGATATAAAACACGTCTAGTTGCAAAATATTTCACTCAAAAAGAAGGCATTGATTATAAAGAGACTTTCTCTCCAGTTTCTTCGAAAGACTCTTTTAGAATCATTATGACACTTGTAGCTCATTAAGATTTAGAGCTACACCAGATGAATGTAAAGACTGCATTCCTTAATGAAAATATTGAGGAAACTATATATATATGGTGCAACCAGAAAATTTTCAATCTTCTGATTCAAAACATATAGTATGCAAATTAAAGAAATCTATCTATGATTTAAAGCAAGCTTCCCGTTAATGGAATAAGAAATTTGATCAAGTGATTTCTTTATTTGGTTTTAAAGAAAACACTGTTGATCAATGCATTTATCATAAGGTCAGTGGGAGTAAATTTATTCTCCTGGTATTATATGTCGATGATATTCTGCTAGCAAGCAGTGATATATGCTTATTGCATGAGACTAATAGATTTCTTTCAAATAAATTTGAAATGAAAGATCTTAGAAATGCATCTTTTGTGTTGGGTATACAAATTCATCGGGATCGCTCCCGTGGTATACTTGGGTTATCACAAACAGCCTAAATTGATAAAGTGCTTAGTAGATTTGGCATGAAGGATTGTGCACCAGGGGATACACCCATTGCAAAAGGAGATAAATATAGTTTGCTTCAATGCCCAAGAAATAAAGTTGAAAAGCAAGAGATGGATAAGATCCCTTATGCATCGGCAGTAGGGAGTCTTATGTATGCTCAAGTTTGTACGCGTCCGGATATTGCGTACATTATTGGAATGCTTGGTAGATATTTAAGTAACACAGGAATGGATCATTGGAAAGCAGTGAAACGAGTTATGAGGTATCTAAAAAGGACAAGAGATTTTATGCTGACATATCAAAGATCTGATCATTTAGAGATCATGGGGTATTCCGACTCTGATTTTACTAGTTGCCTTGATAGAAGGAGATCCACTTCAGGCTATATTTTTATGTTAGCTGGAGGAGCTATTTCTTGGAAAAGTGTCAAACAGACACTTATAGATTCTTCAACAATGGAAGCAGAGTTTATAGCTTGTTAAGAGGCTTTAAATCAGAGAATATGGCTGCGAAATTTTTTCACAGGGCTACATATTGTTGATGGCATTGAGAGACCATTAAAGATAAATTGTGATAATAAAGCAGCTGAGTTATATTCCAAGAACAACAAGAGTTCGTCAAAATCAAAACATATTGACATAAAGTTTCTTGTTGTGAAAGAAGGGTTCAGAGTTCTCAAATTTTTATTGAACATATTAGTACAAACTTTATGATTGCAGACCCACTTACAAAATGATTACTGTCACGACCCGACCCGACGGAGACGGATCCCGCCCGAGCCGAATCGCGACACAACTTTCTTATCCAGGATCTGGCTTTGGAGTTTGGTTGCTGAACTGATCTTCCAAATACTTAACTCAACAGACACACAAACACAGAACAACAGAGCTACTATAAATCATCAAACACAGCGGAACAAAATATCTATCTTTTCATTTCCTCAAAATAATCATCTACAGAACAGTACATGGCTTTCAACAGAAAGAAAGACAGAACAGAAAAGCCATGAATGTACAAAAATCAAAAGTACAAAAGTACCTATACTGATCAGACTCTGAACTCTAGTCCTGGACTTCCTTCCCTTTCCCAGAACCTGAAAACCACCAGAAAGCAAGGGTGAACTCAACAGCTCAACAAAGCAACAAACCACCAATCTAAATTCTCAGAAACCACAACCAAACTCATCAAACAGAAATCATATCAGAAATTGAAACAGAATCGGATCTCGAATCAGAACAGAATCGAAAATCAGAACTTATACGGACAAATATCAAATCAGAATCAGAGTCGTACAGATCAGATCACAGAACAGAATAAATCAACAGAGTCAGAATTATACAGAAATCAGAAATCAGAATTTGCAGATCATATCATATCAGAATCACAATTGCGTACAGAACAGATACAGAAAATAGAACTGATTCATATGTCATTCATAGCTTGCCCTGACACTGACGGAATCTCTACGGATTCCGGCCCCTTATGCCTCCCTTCCCAGACACTGATTGAATCTCATAGGATCCAGGCCCCTTATGCCTCCCTTTGTGCTCACGGCACCAGAACAGATGTGCTTATAGCACCAGAACAGAATTCATCGGATCCGGAACAGAACAGATATCAGATTTCAGATTTGAGCTCATTTCAGATTTCCCCGACACTAACTGAATCTCATAGGATTCAGGCCCCTTATAACTCCCTTTTTATAGCTTATACACATAGCATTTCAATTCAGAAGAAATCCGGAGAAATCAGAAATTACCCAAAAATCGGGCAGCACAACGGCAGTATACAGAATTTACACAAAATTTCCTGCAAAGAAAATTTACCGAATTCGCACAGAATATAGATAATCATATTCCAGAACATTTATTCTACTGCACAGAGAATTTACAATTTCACAGAAAATTGTAATCTACGAAAAACATCGCCGATTCAAAAATACCCGGACAAAAATCTTCGGAAAATAACCAAAATGTGCACACTCGGCACGTCAACAATATACGGAAAGTTACGCGGTAAAAACTGAACCAATCAAAAGATACGGACGAAAAACCGTAACGGAAACGAAATCCGGACAGAAATTACTGCCAAACGCGACGGAACTGAAAATTGAGAATGGCGGAATGTGCCTTACCTCGAGCACAGCAACTTCCTGAACAGTCTCGACGGACGAAAACGGCTCCGCGTCTTCCCGAAATCAACTTTTCCACAAAAGCCCTCGACTTTCTCTCTCCTCAGAAAAATCAGATATTTTTAAAATATTTTTCTCTCTCTTCAAAACGACTGAATCCCTTAAGTAATACTCAGATCGGCCCGGCCGATCGCAACATCGTCCCGGGACGATCCGACCAAAAGGATCGTCCTGGAATCCTCCCAGGGCTGTTGTCTGGCCAATATTTTCTACAGTAGCTATCGACCTGGCCGATGTCTCCAATCGGCCTGGACGATGCATACAGAAAATCACCTGGAGCAAATCTGGGGCTCATCTTCACTGATCGTCCCAGGACGATCCCAGATCGTCCTGGACGATACTGGAGCAGATTTTTGATATTACAATCTCCCCAACTCAGAAAAATGTCGTCCTCGACATTATCCAATCCAAACTCAGTCAAAACAAGTATGGGTACGACCGTCTCATGTCAGACTCCTTTTCCCAAGTCGCTTCCCGTGCAGTCTGGTGCTTCCACTGGACTTTAACCATCGGAATCTCTTTATTTCTTAACTTTCGGACGTCGTACGCCAAAGTCAACTCTGGCTCTTCCTTGTACGCCAGATTCTCCTGAATCTCAACCTCATCAGCAGATACCTTCTTCCCAGAGTCTGAAACCCACTTCCTCAGAGTGGATACATGAAACACGTTATGCACATCAGGCATAGAATCAGAAAGCAATAGGCGATTAGCAGATTTTCCAATTCTTTCCAAAATCTCAAACGGTCCAACATACCTTGGACTCAGTTTACTCACCTGACCAAATCTGCTCACACCCTTCATCGGGCTGACTTTGACATATACAAAGTCATTAACCTGAAACTCAACAAATCTGTGCTTCTGATTGTAATACTTCTGCTGTCGATCTTGAGCAGCTTTCAATCTTTCTTTTATCAAATTGATCTTCTGAGCAGTTTCATCAGCAAAAGTGGCCCCCAAAGCCTGCCTATCTCCGACCTCCGTCAGAGTCAAAGGAGTACGGCACTTCCTGCCATACAGAGCCTCGTACGATGCCATACCGATACTAAACTGAAAACTGTTGTTATAGGCAAACTCAATCAGCGGAATATGATCTTCCCAGCTTCCGCTAAAGTCCAGAACACAAAGTCTCAACAGATCTTCCAGCATCTGAATAGTCCTCTCAGACTGTCCGTCGGTCTGAGGATGAAAGGCTGTACTGAAATGCAGTTTCGTACCCAAGCCTTGCTGAATGCCTTTCCAAAGTCTGGAAGTAAAACGTCCATCTCGATCAGATACGATCACACGAGGCACACCGTGCAATCTGACTATCTCCTTCACATATAACTGTGCCAAGCGTTCAACTGAATCCGTCTGTCTAATCGTAAGAAAATGGGCTGATTTCGTCAATCGATCCACAACTACCCAAATAGCATCGTGCCCTTGTCTAGATCGCGAAAAACCCATCGCGAAGTCCATCGTTACCTCCTCCCATTTCCACTCAGGGATAGGCAACGACTGCAACAATCCACCTGGTTGCTGATGCTCTGCCTTCACCAACTGACAGGCTTCGCATCTCGACACAAACTCTGCCACATCTTTCTTCATCCCAGGCCACCAGAACAAAAGCTTCATATCAGCGTACATCTTACCACTGCCTGGATGAATAGTGTAGCCTGAATGATGAGATTCGTACAGAATCTCCTACCTCAAATCTCTAAACACAGGTACCCACAACCTGTTCTTACAGAAAATAGCACCAGAATCAAAAATTCAAAGTTCAGGAGTCTTACCAGATTCAATCTGAGCAATCAACTTCGAATAATCAGAATCTGACTTCTGGGCTTCTTGAATCCGTGCTTCCAAAGAAGACTGAATACTCATCTGAGCTAACTCCAAACCACTGGAGGAAATCACCTCCAGCTGCAATCGCTCCATGTCTCTAATCAGAAAGTCATCACAGGTAAGCTGAATACCTGATAATCCAGAAGATTTCTTGCTCAGAGCGTCTGCTACCACATTCGCCTTCCCAGGCTGATACTGAATAGTCAGGTCATAGTCCTTGATCAACTCGAGTCACCGTCTCTGCCTCAAATTCAGATCCTTCTGAGTAAAAATATACTTCAGGCTCTTATGATCAGTAAAGATCTCACATCTGACACCATACAGGTAGTGACGCCAAATCTTCAAAGCAAAAACAACTGCAGCTAACTCCAGATCATGCGTCGGGTAATTCTTCTCATGTGGTTTCAACTGTCTCGAAGCATAAACAATTACCTGACCATGCTGCATCAGGACACATCCCAGTCCTTTCAGTGAAGCATCACTGAACACCTGAAAACCTTCCGTACCTAACGGAAGTGCGAGTACTGGAGCTAAAGTCAAACAATCCTTCAATCGCTGAAAACTAGCTTCACACTCCGGTGTCCAAATAAAAGGAACTGACTTCTGCGTCAGTCTCGTCAGAGGCGTCAAAATCTGTGAAAATCCTTTCACAAATTTCCTATAATACCCGGCCATGCCCAAGAAACTACGTACCTCAAATACCGTAGTTGGCCTTGGCCAATCAGCAACTGCCTGAATCTTCTGGGGATCTACAGAAATGCCTTCTCCGTTAATCACATGCCCCAGAAAAGAAATGCTCTTCAGCCAGAATTCACACTTGGAGAACTTGGCATACAGCTGATGCCTCCTCAAAGTCTCCAACACAATCCTCAAATGTCTGGCATGACCATCCTCAGATGCAGAATATACCAGAATATCGTCGATGAAGATGATCACGAACTGATCCAAATACTCCCTGAAGACTCGGTTCATCAAATCCATGAAAATAGCAGGCACATTGGTTACCCCAAAAGGCATAACCAAAAACTCGTAGTGCCCGTACCGAGTACTGAATGCTGTCTTCACCACATCAGCTTCCTTCACCTTCACCTGATAATATCCGGATCGCAAGTCAATCTTCGAAAATACTGAAGATCCGGAAAGCTGATCAAACAAGTCGTCAATCCGAGGCAAAGGATACTTGTTCTTGATCGTGACCTTGTTCAAATCTCTGTAATCAATACACATACGGAGTGTACCGTCCTTCTTCTTCACAAACAAAACAGGTGCTCCCCAAGGTGAAACACTAGGACGCACAAAACCTCTGTCAACCAACTCCTGAAGCTGAACTTTTAACTCAGAAAGTTTTTTCGGTGCCATCCTGTACGGAGCTTTTGATATAGGAGCTGTACCTGGAAAAACATCGATAGAGAACACCACATCTCTATCCGGAGGTAAACCAACCAACTCCTCAGGAAAAACATCAACAAACTCCCGTACCACTGGGATCTCAAAAACATAACCAACCTCCAGGTTCAGATCCCGCACCGAAGCTAAAAAGACTGGGCATCCTTTCTTCCACATTCTACTTACCTCCAACGCTGAAATCAGACTGGAGAGAACACCTCGTAATCCCTGAAATACAACTCTCTCTCCAGCCATAAGCAAACTCACTTGCTTCTTCAGACAGTCAATCTGAGCTTCATACAGACTCAGCCAATTCATGCCCAGAATCACATCATACGAAGAAATCGGCAACAAAATCAAGCTAGATTTCCACTTCTTGCCAGCAATGTCAATCTCACACAAATAAAACTTGCGGGCAATCAAATTACTTCCAGCTGGTAAAATCACAGACAAAGAAACCGGCAGAGAAAACAAAGGCATCTGGATTCGGTCAAAACAATGCTCGGAAAGAAACGAGTGACTAGCTCCAGAGTCAAACAAAACACGACAGGGCTGATCAGAAATGTAAATCGTACCTGTCACAACATCCGGAGCATCTCGAGCCTCCTGCTGACTCAAACTGTAAACTCTTGGCTGAACTGGGGCAGGAGCTGAAGCAATAGAACTACTCTGCTGAGAGGGAGTCGTAGGTGGTCTCCGTGGTCCCAAACTAGTACTACCACCTCTACCAGAAAATCCCTCAGGGCGAGGAGGAACAGTCCTCGGTCTTCCTGCTGAACCGGCAGGTCTGACAAAACCCTCAGATCGGTACTCAGAACGCCGATCAAATCCAGTCTGTGGACATTCTGCAATCCTATGTCCCGGCTGACCACATCTGAAACAAAGACCAGCTATCCTGTAGCACTGGCCATGGTGTCGCCGTCCACAACTCTGGCACACAGGTGCCGTACTAACAGATCCAGAACTAGTCGTACTGGTAACAGTACCAGACGATCCTCCGCTCCTTCTGGAATCTCCAGATCCAGATCCAGGAACAAATCTCCTCTTTCCAGAGGAACCACTGCCAGAAGTCTCACCTCCAAATCTCTTCTTACTCGCAGTCCACCGCTGCTGAGTAGCCGTCATGTCATTCTCAATCAGACGAGCTCGCTCCACAAGCTCAGCGAAGTCAGTGATCCTGAATGGTATCAAAGGCTGCCTCAAAGTGTCTCGTAATCCTCTCAGAAATCTGTAGTACCTCTCAGCAGAAGTGCTGACCAGCTGCGGAGCGTACCTGGCCAATGCAGTAAACTCAGCCTCGTACTGCATCACCGTCTTGCTCCCCTGAACAAGCCTTAGAAAACTCTCCTGCATCTGCTGTCGTGCAGAAGGAGGAACAAACCAGTCTCTGAATACCTCAGTGAACTCTTCCCAAGTGATCAAAGAGTTCAGTCTGCCCTGAAATCTGGCTGCCTGCTGGCCATCCCACCAGTGCTCAGCCTCTCCGTCTAACAGAAAAATAGCTAACGGAACCTTCCTATCTGCAGGACACTGCATTCCATCAAAAGTCTTTTCCAACCTCCTCAGCCACTCCTCGGCTGCTCTGGGCTCAACAGCGCCCTCAAATCTCGGAGGCTTCAACCTCAAAAATAACTGCAGGTGTCGATCAATGTCCTCAGATCTAACAGTAGAAGCTCTGCTCTGAGTCTCGCTCATCATCTGAGCAACAAGTGAAGCAAACTGAGACAGTGTATCAGCACCGACCACTGGGGCTGTACTCCCCACTGGTGCTGCCTGATCGGCACTCTGCCCGTCTGTCATGTCTGGGTCTGGCTGATCCATACAGAAAAATCCAGAAAATCCGGAAAACTATCACAAAAACAACACAAAAACAGCACAATAAAAAGCCGAACGACCCAAAACTACCCCCAGACAGACTCACTGATCACTTCCTAGAGCTCTATTTTACAATCCAACCAGTTTCCAAAACCAGTGCTCTGATACCACTAAAAGCTTGTCACGACCCGACCCGACGGAGACGGATCCCGCCCGAGCCGAATCGCGACACAACTTTCTTATCCAGGATCTGGCTTTGGAGTTTGGTTGTTGAACTGATCTTCCAAATACTTAACTCAACAGACACACAAACACAGAACAACAGAGCTACTATAAATCATCAAACACAGCGGAACAAAACATCTATCTTTTCATTTCCTCAAAATAATCATCTACAGAACAGTACATGGCTTTCAACAGAAAGAAAGAAAGAACAGAAAAGCCATGAATGTACAAAAATCAAAAATACAAAAGTACCTATACTGATCAGACTCTGAACTCTAGTCCTGGACTTCCTTCCCTTTCCCAGAACCTGAAAACCACCAAAAAGCATGGGTGAGCTCAACAGCTCAGCAAAGCAACAAACCACCAATCTAAATTCTCAGAAACCACAACCAAACTCATCAGACAGAAATCATATCAGAAATTGGAACAGAATCGGATCTCGAATAAGAACATAATCGAAAATCAGAACTTATACGGACAGATATCAAATCAGAATCAGAGTCGTACAGATCAGATCACAGAACAGAATAAATCAACAGAGTCAGAATTATACAGAAATCAGAAATCAGAATTTGCAGATCATATCATATCAGAATCACAATTGCGTACAGAACAGATACAGAAAACAGAACAGATTCATATGTCATTCATAGCTTGCCCTGACACTGACGGAATCTCTACGGATTCCGGCCCCTTATGCCTCCCTTCCCAGACACCGACTGAATCTCATAGGATCCAGGCCCCTTATGCCTTCCTTTGTGCTCACGGCACCAGAACAGATGTGCTTATAGCACCAGAACAGAATTCATCGGATCCGGAACAGAACAGATATCAGATTTCAGATTTGAGCTCATTTCAGATTTCCCCGACACTAACTGAATCTCATAGGATTCAGACCCCTTATAACTCCCTTTTTATAGCTTATACACATAGCATTTCAATTCAGAAGAAATCCGGAGAAATCAGAAATTACCCAAAAATCGGGCAGCACAACGGCAGTATACAGAATTTACACAAAATTTCCTGCAAAGAAAATTTACCGAATTCGCACAGAACATAGATAATCATATTCTAGAACATTTATTCTACTGCATAAAGAATTTACAATTTTACAGAAAATTATAGTCTACGAAAAACATCGCCGATTCAAAAATACCCGGACAAAAATCTTCGGAAAATAACCAAAATGTGCACACTCGGCACGTCAACAATATACGGAAAGTTATGCGGTAAAAACTGAACCAATCAAAAGATACGGACGAAAAACCGTAACGGAAATGAAATCCGGACAGAAATTACTGCCAAACGCGACGGAACTGAAAATTGAGAAAGGCGGAATGTGCCTTACCTCGAGCACAGCAACTTCCTGAACAGTCTCGACGGACGAAAACGGCTCCGCGTCTTCCCTAAATCAACTTTTCCACAAAAGCCCTCGACTTTCTCTCTCCTCAGAAAAATCAGATATTTTTAAAATATTTTTCTCTCTCTTCAAAACGACTGAATCCCTTAAGTAATACTCAGATCGGCCCGGCCGATCGCAACATCGTCCCGGGACGATCCGACCAAAAGGATCGTCCTGGAATCCTCCCAGGGCTGTTGTCTGGCCGATATTTTCTACAGTAGCTATCGGCCTGGCCGATGTCTCCAATCGGCCTGGACGATGCATACAGAAAATCACCTGGAGCAAATCTGGGCAAAATCTGGGGCTCATCTTCACTGATCGTCCCAGGACGATCCCAGATCGTCCTGGACGATACTGGAGCAGATTTTTGATATTACAATTACCACCTAAAATATTTCATGAGCATGTGGCTCGTATGAGTGTAATATGTTTTGATGATATGCTAGCTTAGTGGGAGTTTGTTTGTATTGTTCAATTATTATGAACTTATTTTCTGATCAGATTAAAGTATTGTTATTTTGGTTATTGAAAACTCTGACATAAAATTATTTGATTTCAATTGCAGTTTAGTATAAAATATTGAATTTTGGTTATAACTTTTTGAGTTATGAAATTGGACCAGTTGAAAATTGTCATGATTTGAGATCATATTATATGAAATTTTCATGCTACACATCCATACTTGATATATGTCATTAATTATATTAATATAGTGACCATTAATGGGTCTTCTTATGAAGAATGTAACAAAGGTCGCTTTGATTATATATTGATATGATTGATGGACCAGATTGTCTAGAGATGTTATTTTAGAAAGGTAGCAAAATTGAGCTCTTACAGTTATTTCAGAATGTATAATTATATGTATATATAAATGTGACCCAAGTGGGAGATTGTTAGAAAATTTCTATATGTTGGCCAATATTTTTATACATATAATAAAGAATTATACATTAGACGTTATCAAAAATTAAGCCAATTAAATTTGTGATCTATTTAAGTATTAAATTATTATTTTGCTTATGTTGCATCTCAATTAAATTTTGTATGGAATTAATTTGTGTAGAGGCCAAGTATTTATTTTATTTTAATGATAGACTAAAATAAAATATTTACACTTAAAGTATAAAAGGGTCGTGTTCCCCAATTTAAGAGGTTAAGTTCTCATTTCCCTCATTTCCCATCTTGAGTGAAAAGAAGGGGTCTCTCGCTCTCTTGGAGAGCACCGCTCTAAACGTGGAAGATCGAAAGACCTTGATTTTGCATTTCAATGGATTCAGGTACGCTTCCAAAAAATTGTTCTCGATAATTTGACATATCGTTCGGAGACAATCGAATTGATTTTTGTGTCTCCGTTAAATCCTAACAAGTGGTACCAGAGCTCGGTTGTCATGTTAGATAACCGAGAATTTTTTTTTTCTAATCATGTTATTGATTAATTTAGTTCTCGGTCAAAAGAAATATTCGTTTGAGATATCTTTCTTTGAAAATTTGCTTCAAGTATGAAAGATTTCAGCTAATTGAAGTTTATCATTTCTTTTACAACATGCTTTGTAAGCAAGTTTGTTTGTCTTCTTTGTCAATTTTGATCATGTTTTGGTAAAACGTGAATAAAGCAAAATCAAAAGTCCATCATAATGAAGATGCTGCATGTGATCTTTTTCTCTGTAAAACAATTCAGTTACTTTTTGGCTTTATTTTCAATTGATGCAACTCTTGGTATATTACGATTAAATTTTTTTAATGAATTTAGAACCGTTGAAAATTTTGGTTACATGAATGGTTATTTAAGTTTAATATTTTATCAGTTATGTTTTATCTAGCCAATTAAATTTGATTAACCGTTCGTATTCGGATTCAATTTTTGTAATGCAAAACGTTATAACCATTGAAGTATTTGTTTTGATTGGTTGCTTTAATGCTAAGCATTCTTTTACTGTTACTTTATTGCAATCGTCAACGTTTACTGTCATATTAAATGGGCTTAAAGGTGAATTTTGTTATGGGTCCAAACATTATATATATATAATTCATTTATATATAAATTCTGTTCAAAATTTATTATGCATAATATTAACTTCAGATGCCATTAATAATATTATTGTTATATTCTATTACATGAATAAAACAATATAGAATAAAAGGATTGATAAAGTATATTTATCATTTTATATATATAATTATTCATTAATTCATAATTAAACTAGATTGAAATAATAAGTCCCCAAAGTGACCTCTATTAAATCAATTTATTTAATTTAAAATTAATTGAATAATGATATAGTATTTTTCTAGTCTATGCAAAAAAAAAAAATCAGCCCAAAGGAAGATTATTTTTTGGCCGGACTCTAAAGATATAATTATAAATATGTGATAATTTTAAAGTTATTCATGCATATAGTAAGTCAGTCCAAAGAAAGGCTTATTATTGACAGAATTTATTATCAATATTTATTAACTATAATTTTTAGAGTACCATTTACAAATTATAATTTTTGTCTAAAGACTAAATTATGATGTTGTGTTAGGTATCTTATAAAGGGCCCACCATATACTGTTGCTAATTGTGAGTTAATTTTATTCTTTTTCAGTTAATGTTTATTCTATATCTACCAATTTGAATAACATTCCAGTTCTTAATGGCTCTAATTTTAAGAAATGGAAAGATCACATTATTATTGTTCTTGGGTGTATGGATCTAGACTATGCGATTCGGACTGAACGCCCTCCTGCTCTTACTGCGGAAAGCACTATTGAACAAATGACAAGTTTTGAAAAGTGGGAGCGTTCAAACCGCATGAGTCTTATGATCATGAAGCACTAAATTCCAGATACCATCAGGGGTGCAATGCCTGAGGAGGAAAATGCTAAGAAATTCCTAAGCCAAATAGCAGACCATTTCATAGGCTCTGAAAAGGTCGAAACAAGTACTATTCTTAGTAAACTTGTTTCAATGCGGTATAAAGACAAAGGGAATATAAGAGAGTACATTATGGAAATGTCTAATCTTGTTACAAGACTAAGAGCATTAAAGTTAGAATTGTCTGATGACATTCTTGTGCATCTAGTCTTAATCTCTCTTCCTGCACAATTAAGTCCTTTTAAGATAAGTTATAATACTCAAAAGGAAAAATGGACTCTTAATGAGCTCATTGCTTAGTGTGTGCAAGAGGAAGAAAGATTTAAACAAGAAAAGGTAGAAATTGCTCACTTAGCTTCTTCCTCTCATAATTTTGTTACCAAAAGGAAAATGAATTATAATGTTAAAGGAGCTGCAGATAAAGAGACTTCACAACCTAAAGTGCAACAGAAGCAAGATCAGGTTATTACTTGTTTCGTTTGCAAGAAAACTGATCATGTGAAGAAGGATTGTCCAAAATATGCTAAGTGGCTCGTCAAAAAGGGTAAACTTCTGAATTATGTTTGTTCTGAAGTTAATTTGGCCTTAGTACCAAATCATGTTTGGTGGATAGATTTAGGTGCAACTACTCACATAAGTGTGACTATGCAGGGTTTTCTAAGGAGCAGAGTGCCAACTGATGCTGAAAGATTCATCTATGTGGGAAATGGCAATAAAGCTCTTGTTAAAGCTGTAGGCTTATATAGATTGTACTTAGAATCTGGTTGTACTTTGGATTTGTGTGAGACTTTTTATATACCATCATTTAGACGGAACTTGATTTCTATTTCATATTTGGACAAATATGGTTACTCTTGTTCATTTGGAAAAGGAAAATTTAGTCTCTTTCAATTTTCTAAAGTTATTGGTACAGATTCTTTGGTTGATAATCTATATAAATTGGATATTTGTGCCTCACAGATAAATGAAACTTTGCATATAAATAATTTTGGTACAAAGAGAAAATTAACTGATGAGAATTCCTTTATGTTATGGCACAAGTGCTTAGGGCATATTTCTAAACAAAGAATTGAAAGGCTTGTGTCAGATGGAATTCTTGATTCCCTTGATTATACAGATTTTAGAATTTGTATTGAATGTATTAAGGGAAAACAAACAATATTATTAAATTAGGTGCCAAAAAGAGTTTGAATGTCTTGGAATTAATACATACTGATATTTGTGGTCCATTCCCTACAGCTTCTTGGAATGATCATCAATATTTTATTACTTTCATTAATGATTATTCTCGTTATGGGTACCTATACTTAATACATGAAAAATCAGAATCTCTGGATGTATTTAAGATCTTCAAAGCTGAAGTTGAAAATCAACTTGGTAAGAAGATTAAAGCTGTCAAATCTGACTGTGGTGGTGAATACTATGGTAGATATGATCCAGGCCCTTTTGCGATATATTTAGCAGAATGTGACATCGTTCCTCAATACACTATGCTGGGGACTCCAAGTCAAAATGGTGTAGCTGAGAGACGAAACAGAACCTTAAAGGATATGGTTAGAAGTATGATTAGTCATTTTTCTTTACCAGAATCACTTTGGGGAGAAGCCTTAAAGACTGCAGTTTATATTCTCAATAGAGTTCCAAATAAAACAGTAACTAAAACCCCATATGAGTTGTGGACTGGAAAGAAGCCTAGTATTAGGCATTTTCATGTCTGGGGATGTCCAGCTGAAGCTAGGCCTTATAAGCCTAATGAAAGAAAATTGGACTCAAGAACTGTTAGCTGCTATTTTGTTGGATACTCTGAAAGGTCAAGAGGTTTTAAATTTTATGATTCCTCAAATAAATCTTTCTTTGAGACGGGCAATGCTAAATTTATTGAGGATGTTGAATATAGTGGGAGTGATAAAATTAAATATTTTGATTTTGAGGAGGAATATATGTTACTATTCATACTATTACAATTGAAAATGATCAGGTAACTATGCATGATATTTTTCAGATTATAAATCCAGATAATCAAAATAATCTTGAATTATCTCCCACTCATATGGAAGGACAACAACCTCAAATTGAAGTGTCATTAAGGAGATCCACAAGGGAAAGGAGAACAGCAATTTCGGATGATTATATTGTATATCTCCTAGAGCATGAGTTTGATATGGAATTGGAAGATGATCCAATCACATTAAGTCAGGTCAAACAATGTTCTAATTCTCAAAAGTGGATAGAAGCCATGGAAGATGAGATGAAATCTATGAAAGACAATGATGTTTGGGATCTTTCTGAATTGCTGAAGGAGCAAAACTAATTGGTTGTAAATGAATTTTTAAAACCAAAAGGGATGCAAAAGGCAATATTGAAAGATATAAAACACGTCTACTTGCAAAATGTTTCACTCAAAAGGAAGGCATTGATTATAAAGAGACTTTCTCTCCAGTTTCTTCGAAAGACTCTTTTAGAATCATTATGACACTTGTAGCTCATTATGATTTAGAGCTACACCAGATGGATGTAAAGACTGCATTCCTTAATGGAAATATTGAGGAAACTATATATATGGTGCAACCAGAAAATTTTCAATCTTCTGATTCAAAACATCTAGTATGCAAATTAAAGAAATCTATCTATGGTTTAAAGCAAGCTTCCCGTCAATGGTATAAGAAATTTGATCAAGTGATTTCTTTATTTGGTTTTAAAGAAAACACTGTTGATCAATGCATTTATCATAAGGTCAGTGGGAGTAAATTTATTCTCCTGGTATTATATGTCGATGATATTCTGCTAGCAAGCAGTGATATATGCTTATTGTATGAGACTAAGAGATTTCTTTCAAATAAATTTGAAATAAAAGATCTTAGAAATGCATCTTTTGTGTTGGGTATACAAATTCATCGGGATCGCTCCCGTGGTATACTTGGGTTATCACAAACAGCCTAAATTGATAAAGTGCTTAGTAGATTTGGCATGAAGGATTGTGCACCAGGGGATACACCCATTGCAAAAGGAGATAAATATAGTTTGCTTCAATGCCCAAGAAATAAAGTTGAAAAGCAAGAGATGGATAAGATCCCTTATGCATCGGCAGTAGGGAGTCTTATGTATGCTCAAGTTTGTACGCGTCCGGATATTGCGTACAATGTTGGAATGCTTGGTAGATATTTAAGTAACCCAGGAATGAATCATTGGAAAGCAGTGAAACGAGTTATGAGGTATCTAAAAAGGACAAGAGATTTTATGCTCACATATCAGAGATCTGATCATTTAGAGATCATGGGGTATTCCGACTCTGATTTTGCTGGTTGCCTCGATAGCAGGAGATCCACTTCAGGCTATATTTTTATGTTAGCTGGAGGAGCTATTTCTTGGAAAAGTGTCAAACATACACTTATAGCTTCTTCAACAATAAAAGTAGAGTTTATAGCTTGTTATGAGACTTTAAATCAGAGAATATGACTGCAAAATTTTTTCATAGGACTACATATTGTTGATGGCAATGAGAGATCATTAAAGATAAATTGTGATAATAAAACAGCTGAGTTATATTCCAAGAATAACAGGAGTTCGTCAAAATCAAAACATATTGACATAAAGTTTCTTGTTGTGAAAGAAAGGGTTCAAAGTTCTCAAATTTCTATTGAACATATTAGTACAAACTTTATGATTGCAGACCCACTTACAAAATGATCACCACCTAAAGTATTTCATGAGCATGTGGCTCGTATGGGTGTAATATGTTTTGATGATATGCTAGCTTAGTGGGAGTTTGTTTGTATTGTTCAATTATTATGAACTTATTTTCTGATCAGACTAAAGTATTGTTATTTTGGTTATTGAAAACTCTGACATAAATTTATTTGATTTCAATTGCAGTTTAGCATAAAATATTGAATTTTGGTTATAACTTTTTGAGTTATGAAATTGGACCAGTTGAAAATTGTCATGATTTGAGATCATATTATATGAAATTTTCATGCTACACATCCATACTTGATCTATGTCGTTAATTATATTAATATAGTGACATTGATGGGTCTTGTTACGAAGAATGTAACAAATGTCGCTTTGATTCTATATTGATATGATTGATGGAACAGATTGTCTAGAGATGTTATTTTAGAAAGATAGCAAAATTGAGCTCTTACAGTTATTTCAGAATGTATAATTATATGTATATATAAATGTGGCCCAAGTGGGAGATTGTTCGGAAATTTCTATATGCTGGCCAATATTTTTATACATATAATAAAGAATTATACATTAGACGCTATCTAAAATTAAGCCAATTAAATTCGTGATCTATTTAAGTATTAAATTATTATTTGGCTTATGTGGCATCTCAATTAAATTTTGTATGGAATTAATTTGTGTGGAGGCCAGGTATTTATTTTATTTTAATGATGGGTTGAAATAAAATATTTACACTTAAAGTATAAAAGGGTCGTGGTCCCCAGTTTAAGAGGTTAAGTTCTCATTTCCCTCATTTCCCATCTTGAGTGAAAAGAAGGGGTCTCTCGCTCTCTTGGAGAACACCACTCTAAACGTGGAAGATCGAAGGACCTTGACTTTGCATTTCAATGGATTCAGGTACGCTTCCGAAAAATTATTCTCAATGATTTGACATATCGTTTGGAGCAATCGAATTGATTTTTGTATCTCCGTTAAATCCTAACATTTACATCTTTTGAAATTCTATGAATGTTTATGAAATTACTTTTTGCTTAAATTAATCCCATGACCTAAATATTTAATATTGGAATAGAAAATTTGTGTGTAGGAAATCCTTTAGGAGCATTATGATATTGTAATATGGGTGCTACAGTAGTGAGTTCTTTATATTCATGTAGAATAAAATGTTTATTGGGAGTGATGCAACGCATGATTTTAGATGTTGTGATGTTTACCTTTCATTTATTTGTAAAAATATGGGTTTATGAAAATTTTGACTTATTAATTGAACATATGACACAAAAATTTGGATAAATTGATACATAATTTTTTTTAACTGCATAACTTTTGGTATATTGTTCTCATCTCATTATTTTACATATTTTGACATATTTATTTTAAATTTTCACCTGATATTTCTAACTGCATGATATTTTAAATATTTTGATGGGCTATGATATTGATAAAAGTTGTTATAGAAGGATAAAAACTTTGAAATACTGATATGAATATTATATATGGATAGTTTTAAGATTAGTAACCATTGAAGTGTGTATAGATTTACCCTAAAATTCCGACAACTCTCCCATAAATGTGAAAGTATATTTATGTAATGTGTCAGATACTATTTATACATGTTGAAAGTATTGATATTTCTATATTCTTGAGAATGAAATTTTGTGAAGAAGGAAATAGTGGTGGCTAGTTATTGATGCTCATATACATCCAAGTGGAGGTGATACTAAATGAATTAATGGTGTAATCATAAGAGCCTAATATTGTTGTGTTATGCACTAGGAGTCATAAGGGCTAATTCTATATTTGTGAAATGTTTGGGAGGTATAAGGGCTTAAGAGAAGACTGATGTGAAGTGTTACCAGAGAATGATGCAATATGTTTACTTTTGTTATTATAAATGTATGTTAATTCAACTATATGATTGAATTGTCATGTTGGCACATAACATAAAATAAATAAACATCTGATGTATAAGACATTGTAGTTAATAACACTATCTTCTATTAAAAAAAATTTTATAGGGACAATATGTGTTTTACTATTTCTGTGATGATAGAATAATTTCTTTATTATTATGTTGTTTACCATGTTCCAAGTAGCCTACTGAGTTCTTATTTGCTGATATATGCTCTTTTTACATGTGTTAATTTTAGGTTGGGAAAAGGGAAATCAACAGGTTGAATAAATAGAGATAATAGATTTTAGGTTTTAGATATGTGTTTATGTTAGTAGTTTATTTTTGCAATCATGATGTATTTCTTAAGATTATACAATAATTCTATATCATGATTTTATACATGAATATTTTGACTGTATAACTTGTTTTGAGACGAATGAAAAATATTAATGAGTTTATTTTTTATACTTTAATCTGATGTCTAGTGGCTCTAAATTTTTGTTAATAATTGAAGTGAAAAGAAATTATTTCCAAATAGATCTTGGGAACTACCCTACCACGATCTAGAATGATGTAACATGTGCGGTATACTGGTTAGATTAGGTTGAGTCATGACATGGTGCCTCTTAAAAATAAGTTTTGATTAAAAGCTCATAAGCAAATATGAAATTTTGAATATATATATATATATATATATATATATATTTCTAAGCTAATGATCACCTATCATATCTCTAAATATTTGATGATGATTTTCATACCAATATAATCACAAATCATTAGAAAAGATTTGTGTTCAAGCCAAATTACATAAACTTGACTACACTGAATATGCATCTCTCTTGGAACCCAAAAATAAACTAAACCTTGTGTTCTATAATTGAATTAAAAAATCTAAGCATCATGAGAGCTAAACATGAAATAAAAAATTAGTAGACATGCTTGAATTAACAAATCTATAAATAGCTATTTGCATGCAAGTAAAATCCAAAATCATATTTATCATTGTCATGTCATATATGTATTGTAAGTTTCCATTTTCACACTTGAAGTGTTTTGCTTGCTATAGGAGCAAGTTAGAAGCACACCAATTGAGTTCATTTTGCTCAATAGTTCACTAAATGCTTCCCAAGCCACTAGTTTGTCATGCTTTAGGTTTCATTTGGGACGGCTTTCTTTTTTATTTGTAATAGAACTCCGTTTCAAAAAGCAATACGAAAACAATCCCAAAGAAAGCCTTAGTTTGAATGCCATCAAAGGGGTTCATAGTCACTCAACAAGTCATTATTCATTCTACCTTGTAGTGATATATCATTTGAGGTGACGACATCCTTCCTCTCCAACTATAGAAGCCATTCACATAAACATTTAGACATACTACATGCTTGAGAGAGAGCATGAATGATGGTAGAGTAGATTTTAAAGAACCCCATTAACCTTCTGTTTGCATAAGCTTCCTCCAAAGTCGAGGAAGTCCACAATGTAACGATATGTTCATCGAGCTTCACATATGTGTAGGTGAATAATCTCAAGTTGACGATTGAGTTGAGATTCCAGATTAAGTGTTCGTTTGGGACGGCTTTCTTACTGCTTTTTAAAACAGCTTTTTAAAACAAAATTTTTAATCTTTGTATTAAAAAACTACTTTAAGAAGCAGTTAAAAAATCATCCCAAATAAAACCTAAGACTTCATTTGAAACGACTTTCTTACTACTTCTTAAAACAATTTCTTAGTTAAAAATTTTTATTTTTTGTGCTAAAAAACTACTTTAAAAAATAATAAAAAATCATTCCAAACAAAACCCAAGTCAACTTATTTAACTTTATTAAATTAAAAAAAGAACATTCAAGAAAAAGTAGCAACCTTTTGTTTGAAGTATTTAGTGAAGATGTTACTGATCATCGTGCACTAACTTCTTCACCTGCATGCCTCTCAACTCGAAGAGTTAATATATTTAAGCTCCAATATAGAGATGAATAGGAGAATACTCATTATTTGTATATTACAACAATCCTGCAAGATGAATTTGATGGGCAACTTGATGATGAGAAAACTATAATTTTATATATTCTCTCTCATTCATGAATATGGAGACTTCATTTGAGATAATTTTCTTTCTGCTTTAAAATAATTTTTTAATATAATTTTCTTCTAAACAACAACAAAAATAATCGCTAAAAGCTATCCCAAACGGAAGCCTTACTCGTATAACTTTTCAAGACATGTCATTGCCTTCAGGATGGGCTGAGCCTTGACTTTCCAACACCCAAGATTACATGAGTGAGCTTCATTCACAAATATTTGCCGAGTTATATTGGGATTAGAATATATTAAAAAGCACATAATTGCCCTTTTACAAAAAGGAAAAAAAGTAATTAAAATCAGGAGAATTCAGAGAAATTAAAGAATGGCTCCCTTTCCTCATTTCCTTCTTGCTCTATTGAGTTTCCATCATAGCAAGCTAGGCAATTAGATCTGCTTGGAAGGAGCTTCAGTTGGGGGACTGGGTTTTTGGAGAAATTATTACGTGCGAAGTCTGGATATGTCCGAACTCTAATAAAAATGCGACACGTGTCCTTGTACACAGTGTGCACAACTTACAAAATTATGTAAATAGTGTGTACAAACTTATATACATAATATACACAATTGTACACAATCTGTACAAATTTATACACATTGTGTATAAGAACACGTATCACATTTTTATTGAAATCCGGACGTAACTCAACGTCCGGACTCCGCACATAATAATTTCTCGGATTTTTGGAGTGTAGAAGGAATTGAACCAGCAACCACTTTGCATGCTCCTAATTCAACTTTGATCTTATACATTCTTGGTAGTGTAATTAGCACCTGCAGATAAATGACTGATGTGTTAGCCAAAACAGAGATACAAATCACCAAATCAATTGTTCATTTAAAATTTTAAATCATGAACTGGTTCTCTACATGAAAGTTATACTCTTCAAACATGCTTATTGGCTATTGCATTGGTAAAGCATACCACCAAAAAACTATCCCACCCTCTCTCAAACTTCTCAAGACCAGCGTCAAAGCCATTGCCAATACTCCACTCTTCACCAAAAACTATCCCATGTGGTGGTCTCAGCTCATCAGATTATTCAAAGAAAATGGCCTCTACTGCTTTCTCAACGGCACAACACTATGTTGGTATTGGAAGGGATGGCAAAACACTCCACAGATAGCGCTAGATAAATCAGTCCCAATCCCAACTACTACACTTGGCAGCTACTCTATTCTCTTATATTCCCTTCTACTCTTCCTAGTGTCCTAAACGATGAATCTACACATTTTACTTAGGCCTCGTTTGTTTTAGCATTATTTTTCCTTTTTCGTTTAGAAACGGAGAAATTATTTTTTGATTGTTATTTGGATGTGATGCTTCTATAGAAATGCTTTTTAGGGAACTTTATTTTTCTACTGTTTTGAAAAGTTTTTTGATATTTGTTTCTCCGTTAGAAAACTCTATTTTCTTGACTATTGTTTCTAAAACTACCTTTTACAAAAGAAGAGGAAAAACCAAACGAAGCCTTACTCTTGCCAAAATACTTCAATCCACAAACCGTTCCCGTGTCATATAACTAAAAAGTGAATAGCATCACATCTAAAAAAAACCAAAATATTTCAAGATATCTCTTGGAGATCAAAGTGCTCCAATATCATCAGCCATCAGCTCAGACATGGATAACAAATACATTATTCTCAACACTCTAAATGGCCTATCACCTGCCTACCAAGTTTTCAAAACCGCCATTCGCACAAATCTAGAACCAATTAGCCTAGAGAACCTCTACTACGTGATATGAAAAAAAAAAAAAATGCAGCTAAAGCCATCAAAGAAAAATCTGTCTCATAGGTTGCCCTTCACATTTACCACAACAAAGGCATGCACAATGTTGACTTCCACATATCCGCCAAATTAGTGCGAACGAATGCGACGTGTGCGATAACCAAGCAGTGTGATGCATTACTAAAGTGCTCAAACGATCTCTGTTCACCAAACGGACTAGGCCATTGCGATCAGAACGTCAAATTTACTTAAGCGGGAGCCTTCATAGTCAAATTGAGCGAGAACGATCAAAATCGACGACTAACAAGCGAAAATGATGTGCAACGCTACCTGAACGATATTTGATTGCAGAACAGACTTTGCCATTACGTTCAGAACGACTGCATCGTCTAAGAATGACTATAATTTTGCTTAACTAAACTCACACGAGAAAATCAGGATGGATTCCGAGGATGACATGTATTTCGAGGCGACAATGATACGAATTAAGAGAAATCACCTAGAGGATTGATCTATTACTCTCACTAGCATTTAAATTATATATATATATATATATATATATATATATATATCATTTTTCTTTATTTTTTTAATCCAAAATTTACTCAAATCCTCTGTCAATTGGCTGCCCATTCCCAATAGACCAGTGTCGAACTGTCCCGTCTCCCAACCGGATATCCTGCTAAAATCACGCAACGACAGCTCGCTTCGATCGTCGTCTGCTCACATTAAAATACGAACAAAGCGAGACTTCCTTCGTTTGCTTTTTCCACGCATGAAATCCTCCAGCCCGTCTATACCCCATGCCAATCTCTTTACTCCACAAACAGCCCTTCTAGCCAATCAAATGAATAGACCGTCGAACCCCTTCCACTCGTTCAAGCCTTCAGATCCCGTCTCCTTCCGTCCAGCAATCCCGTTCAATTCTTCCGCCACTCTCGTATTCCCCAAGGTGATCTCTTCCCTGTTTTCACGCAAGCCTCCTCTCGATTTCTCTACTGGTCACCTGCAACTGAGAACCACATTTCGACCTCACCATCAAACTCCAACTCCCTTTATTGTGCTCGTCAATCTCACAACCATGCTAATCTCCCTACCGCAAGCAGATCGATCAAGCTCTCTACGCAGCCGTAGTTCTCGATCCCGCTGGATATCCGATCTGAATTAGCTGTAGCGGCCCGTAAGCGGCCGATCCAGTCAATCCTCTGACCTCCATCATTTAGCTGTTTGAACTGATTGATCGTGTACCTCCTCACCCACGAGATCCAATTACTCACCAGCCACGCATTCCTAAGGAAAATCTCGATATTCCAGCCTCACGCAAGCCAGCCCGACTTCCCCCTTCCAATCTTCCCTCTCTACCGACCAACTTCAAACCAGTCAACCCAAAGCCCAGTCTGATCTCCTTCTATAACCGATCCCGCAAACAGTACCAAACATCCCTTGTAACGGAATCTCCAACCGAAAATCTCATTTTTCACTCCAAAATGCCGTGAAAGTGCCCTGATTCATCTGGAGATCGAACGTCATTTTACCAGTAACGGTCCTTCGCGCATTTCTTCGGCAAGTTCGGTAGAGAGAAAAAAATGTCGAAGAAGAACAGTGCAACGCCAATATTGACGTCGCACTGTTCTATCTCCAATCAAATTGCGTCAAAAATGACGGTCGGTTGGGACAAAGCAAGAACGTCAAACACTATTGGAGTTGCCCTAAGCTGCACGTCTGCCCAAATCCCTTCACCACACCCTCTTCTACCTACAATCTTTACAAACCATACTCGTACATTAATCTCCCCACTACAAATAAAAACCACTCTTCCAACAACTCATTCCCAAGGCCCTTACACTACACGACAACCTTTTTTTTATATTTTTATTATTAATTAGTATTATTAACTAAAATTATTAGTTATTAATATTATTACTCTTATTATTATCATTATATTTAAAAAAAGAGAAAAAGAAGAGAAGTGGCTAAAATTATTTTTTTGTAATGAACTCACCAGCTCACCCACAATCAGTACCAATCAACTTGCAGACGAACACACTAATTCGCCTATAGACAACAACACTGGCTACAATCCTACAAGCATATACTAAAAGATTATAAAGAATGCAATAATATGCTTATGAGTAAAGCATGGATGATATGTGATGAGTGTAAACACTCACCTACGATTTTATGCAAGAGACTCATAATGAAAAGAATGGGTTGCCAATGGGCATGAGCATAAACTTATGACGCACACAATAGCTCGTTTACAAGGAGCTACAAGAAGCCCGTGAGTCCTTATGGGCAGCAGCGCAAGATATGCAAGTCATGGTAACTTGCCAACCAACAAGCAATAGGTTGTTAATGTAGTAGTCTTCTTGTGATTGATGACAACCAGCTTGCAAATAAGCGCAACAATTCCCTACGAACATTGAAAGTCAATACACAATGAATGTGGTAAGTTGCCAACAAATGAATATGGAGAAATTGGCGGTGAATGCAGCCTAATCGGTAGTCAACATCAACATGCAAGCAAACATACCAATTTCTCATAAACACAAGAAAGCTAGCATGCAAGTGAATATAGCAATTTACCAATCAATGTGCATATAGAGATTGGCAGCCTACATCAACATACAAATGAGCACATTAACTTACCTGCAAACAACAAAGCCTCTAGCAAATACACACAATGCAACACATGATGAATGTGAACCCCTACTATCCATGACAGAAGATTCTCCATATGCACAACAATATACATATGGGTTATGATCAGTGACAGGCAGCAAATGCTACGACAGTCAACACCCTTACAATCAACAACTATTCAATGTCAAAGAAATACATTGATCCCCTACAAGCAAAGGCGGTTGATATGCAGCAAATGTAAGCACCTACTAGCAGCTGTAGAAAACCCGTTATGAACACAACGTGCCATCTTCGAGCAAATATAGAAGATGTAGTACATGCAAATGCTTACGAGCTAAGCTGGTGACTTTTGAATACCCGCTGATTACCTACGAACAAATCCAATAAAGTTTGAAATTCACAAGAGATCGCTCGCAAGAGGCAATGAGCGGCCCGTAACACAACGTTACAATTCACCTGTAAGCAAAAGCAAAGGATTTGTAGTAAAAACTGCGGGCCATTAGTAGACTGAGGCAGCAAATTTGTGACGCTATGCTATCACACCAGATAAACCAGCTCAATTACAAACAATAGGTGGAAGGCTCCTGATGTCACGACCCGGCTCGGTGAGCTCGTGTAAACGAGACGGGAACGGATGTCAGACATAAACGATATAACAAAACATGTAATTATCATAAAACATGCATTGAAGAAGAATCTAAAACACTTCGAAAAGAAAATAAAAGCACCTCTAAACAACTTTCCAATTTAAACTAAGCATTTCATATAATTGCATATAAAGTTGCATATATATAGAGGTTGCTAAAATATCTCTTTCATTCATGACAAACCACCCAAAAAATTTAAACTACAACTTAAAGAAACACAATAGAAACCTGTCATCTGGTCCTCTACGACTATAAGTGAACCAAGGTCAGTCAGTCATTCATAGCAGAGAGTTCGAAAAAAATATCCCAAAATGAGGGAATGAGCTAAAGCTCAATAGGTAACACTAACTCTAACAAATTCATATACCAATAAATAAAATTCAACATGTATGCTAAAAGTGAATTTACTTATCTTTATGATTATGAAAAGTTATGATTGTTTTGCATATCATTTCAACTATTTCATATGTTATTTGTGCCATAAATGTTCTAATATGCTTGCTTATTCTTTAACTTATACAACTGTACCAGAGTACCAGAAGTGTACTGATCAAGTACACAAACATATTTTTGGCCATATAATCTTTCTTTCCTCTTTTCATCGAAGAGCCATATTGCTCATAAGAGCCGTATTGTGCTATTGCACCATATTTAATACTCCGCCTTCAACATGCACATTCATTCAAATATTCTTTCATAGAAATTTAGTGTAGCAATCTCATATCAATCATATGCATTGAGTATTAGGCAAGTTTACATGAAAGGTTGCATTTCAAAGAACATCTAATGTGCCTTGCAATTAAAGAAAGAGACTTCTATGCATTGCTTGCTATTAAATAATGAGAACATTTAATATGCATTATTACCAAATAATGAGAACATTTAATACGCATTGCTATTAAATAATGAGAACATTTAATATGAATTCTAAGTGTTAAACATTTCAAAACATAATATAAATGAATATGAGTTTGAAGAGTAAAATGTTCCTGCCTCAAATGTCACTTCTTGAACCATCGCCTCACCGGTCTCTCCTTAACACCTCTTTTGAAGACCTAAGGAAAAGACGTTACAACACAACATAAGTCTTTTTATACCATTACATATCATTTAGACATCACTATCCCTACACATTCCATTATTTAATTACATATTAATCTTAACATAAAATTCTCTCATTAAGATCATTAATACTCATTAATCTACCCAAAACCTAAAGCATTTTTTAATCAAATATTTATTAATGTTCATACATAACCACAATCTAATGCATTCTTATCAAATAATTTTCCTTAATTAAAAGTAATTTAAAAGCTAATTTTCAGATTTATCTAAATTCCAATTTTTTTGAAACATAATTCCTCACTAAATTCATTAAACTTGCATACTAAAACATCCCTCTTACCTAATTATAAATTTAGGGTATTAAATTTTCGAATTATTAAATGTAATAATTAGGAAAAAAATAATATTTTTTGAAAAATTCTCAATTTTCACCATTAGAGCCCTCCTAAGGTTATTTGGAAACACATTAGTTAAGCACTCTTAAAAAATTTTCCAATATATGAAAAACCTTAAGATTTGAACCTAAAATTCTTAATGAAAACTTTGCATTTTAATGACTAAAAATCGTTCCTAAGTCTTCCCAAACCTTCTCTCCAAAAGATTTTAAAGTTTGATCAAACCCTAATTTCTAAACTCAAAATTTTTCCCATGAAATTTTGATTTTAATTCATAAAAACGTTCATAATTGCAAGGGTAATTATTCTTGTAAAGAGATTTTGTAGGAAAAGAATTTTGTGAGAAATCCTAAAAATCTCCTTCAAAGAAAATCACATGAAAAACTTAAAATTTCCTTCAAGAGATCATACCTTAAACTTGGATGAAATGAGCACTCTTGTGGGCCGAGTACTGAAGAAAATAATAGCTTGCAGAAGATGAAATGAGCTAAACAATGTCATCGAATCCACAACATCCGTACAAGCGGACAGAAGGTGTTCACCGACTCTTCAAGGAAGCTCATTCATCTTTCAAATGATCACTACTTGCCAACAAGAGTTTAGTGTTGCGCGGCAACCAACCTATAATAAGCAATGGGCAACCCATAGCGCAGCGCCACGCCACCAGATCCACAACAATCATACACGCGAACAAAAGGCATCTGTATATTCCAAAATGAGACCTTGCATGCTTGTTAGTGATGGTCATTTGCATAGCTATCTATAACTAAATATTGCACAACACCCCCATACATTGAAATGCACACTGATGCATTCAAATCGTGCACATACAAGTTGCAAAATATAAAGCACGTGACACAAGCATGCTATCCCACATGTAAAATACATTTTATAGTGATAGCCTTCTACGTTGACTTGCAAATACATCATGCACTACATGAAAGTAATGGAGTATTATGCAAATGCATTATGCAGACAAATGGACAACGCATAGATACATTATACATGCATACAACACAAATACATTATACGCTACGTTAGTGCACCAAACCATTGCATTGTATATTAAGCATATCATGCAAGATGCAAATGCATATGCCAACATACATGTATATATGAAAAACACATAAGTGCATACATAAGTATGTTAACATGTAGATGAAAATTTAAGTGCATATGTGAGCATACAAATACGTCGAGTACACCCATTGCACTGCATAGATACAAACGCCATACAAATACATCATAAATAATGCTTTCAATGGCATATATCCGCATGGGCCCCGACAAGCATGACGTATGCATACATGTGATGTCTAATGATATTGCACGGGTCACGAAATGAACTTTAATTCAAGCCCGATCCTCTGTCGGCAGAGAGACAAAGTTGATACGGCTTGAATCATTAAACAAATACATGATCGTGGTGCCAATAAGAGTATTTGTTTTACACGTTCATATTAAGCATCCAAGGTCTCTCACAAAAAAATAAACTCACAGAACAAAATGAATATCCCGAATTTTGATATCCACACAATAATTCCATTAATTAGGAGCCCGACTCGATCATCTGTTTGCAAGCAGAGTAGACAAGGTCCAATTAATGAAATGATCATATGCATAAAATTCTGATGATGATTGTATTGACAGAAGATCTCAACCGGTGGGGACTCCAAATATTCAAAATGCCTCTAAACTCCTATAAAATATATTCAATTGACTTTTAATGTATTTATGAATGATGTCAATATTTAAAATTAAAATAAAACACCTAAATATGTAAAGCAAAATACTTATCCACCCTCCGTAATAGTTTGTTGAGTTGGACAAGCTTGAAAATTACATTAACTCACAAAGAGAGAATGTCAAGTCAAGAATATCATTAAGATTCATTCTCAAATCATCTCTTGCAAGTAAGGACGTGGCACATATCGTCTAACCGGTGGTTTCACCACCAAATGACATCACAGATAAATGATTATAACTGGGACCCTCTGATAAGGCGATTTTAACGCCAAATGCAGGGGCGGAACCTGCTTCAATTTTGAGGGGGGAAAATACAGCACAAAAATAATTAAATATTAAAAAAATAATATTATATATATATCACGACAAGTTTTTTAAAAAAATTTAAGCAAGAAAAAAAAAGAAAAAAAGTGTAATTAAACTGTCATGAAAAGCATGAGATAGAAGATTAGAACTAAATGTGAAGAAATATATAGATATTTTAGGGCAAGTTAGGACAAACGAGTTTTTTAGGGGGGGCAAAAAATTTTTTTTAGGAGGGGCAACATTTTTTTTACTCTCCTATAATTTTTTTTTACTCCTATAAAAAAAAAATCTTTTTTTTTATGTTCCACAATAGTGCTAAATATTTGAGCATTGAATCAATAGGATATGATCGATAGGACACAAAGCCCTATGCTAGCTAAGGTGAATTCAAATATGTCCACTTAGACAAATATTCGCCACATGTCTACAAGGTACCCTTCGACGAAGAAACCCATGTCTGCCGACAAGTATCCTTCAATCAGGTTGGGTCGACTACCTCATCTGACTAAGTAGGATAAGGACCATGATGACCCGGAATGACGGAACCACGGGATATTGAGTCTATTATCATTCCCCCCGCCATCTATTTTAAGTGCAAGGTGGTGAATTTTTAATTTTAAATACCTAAACATGCTATACTATGTGTCAAATACTACGCATCTATTTGACGACTAGCCATAATCGAAAGTTTTCTCACTACTGAGAGGGATAATTAACTACAGGGGTTTGCGCATATAAAAACCCGAACTAAGATCATAAAGACCTCGCAAAATAAGGGTTAAATCTTTGGATAATATTTTATCTAAAACCCAACAGCCTTCTAAAACTTTGACTCAAAACTTGTTATAACTCTCATCGACGACTCGAAAAAAGAGCCGCGGAGAGACTAGGACCCAAATTTTCAGAGCCCACACACAACTTATGTTAAGTCGAGGCAGAACAACCAGTGAAATACAAGGGAATGCCACAACACACCTCCTAGCAAGCGTGGCCTAAACACAACCAACCTAGTGATACGTCAAATATGTAAAAAACAAGGATACTCATTATGATGTGTTGGCACCAATCCAATCCACAAAATTTTCCACCAAACAATGCATAAATAAATTGTACTCTAATTATGCTCAACAAAAACCAACTTTGAACCCATGCGTTAAGTAACTAACTACATTTATGTATGTGCAACACTGTAGCTTCTCATTATATATGTGCAACTGTAGCTTCTCATTTACGCATGCGTTAAGTAATGTAACTCAGCTATTCTCCTTCTCACCATATACTCTAATGAATTTAATCTTTATGTATCCCTCCTTTACCCTTCTGAATTTTCCTCTCAGCATCTCATTCTGTTTATCAAATTAATCCAGCATTCACTTCAGATAGCTTTAAACTCTAAGAATTTTGAAGATTGCTTTTGGAGCAGCCATTTTTGAGGTTCAGTCAACCGGAAGGCAATGCTCTTCTTCAAAAGCAAATAAGTTTAGATTAAGCTTAAAGCTTTGAGCTTGTGCCATATCGATTGATGTTGAGCTGCATATTCAACTTGATTAAGATCAATGCCAAATCAAATGGGATTTGTATCTATTACCAATTTTCTGCAACTGAAAAGATTTGTTTCGGCTTCTTGGTCTAGAGATGAAGCCACTACACCCATTTACACCTTTGCTGGATTAACTATGATTTGGAGCATTAAAAATAATTAAATGATATGAGGAATATCAATCACAGTTTCGTCCACGGAAAACTAGAAAGTTATGCAAAATTGTTCATTCATACCATGAAATGATATGAATGCAAATCTTCTCGACCATTGTATATCCTCAATGACGTGAATCAAAATAAGGATGTTGCAGGGCTTCATCAACACTAAAACGGTCCTCCTGAAAAGTAATACAGTTAAAAACACGTAAAGTATTAGAAGAGCATCAATTTAAAAAGCAACGGTTGAAATGGAAAGCATTAAAAATGACAAACTTTAGCTAATTCACGGAAGCATTAAGCTAGCAACATAAATGATGACGCCCATTTATTTTTGTTAGTCCCCTTAATCCCATTTTTCTACCATGTCTAAAAACCTAACTGTTTAAACTGACTATGAAGTTATTTTGTAGAGAAATATGCATATCAAAATTTTTTAGCAAGGATTGGAAGAGTGAAAGATTTATAATCTCTCTCCATATGAAAGATAGGGGAACTCAGACCAAATTCCAAAAAATTAGTAAATGGGTTTACGGAAGATATTTGTAATTTGGAGCAGCTAACCTTTCAATCATAAGATTTCCGGTCATCCACAAATTTCTTCACAACAACAGCTAACAACTGCTAGGCATATTAAAGGAAAATAGTAAGATGGCAGTTTTCTAAAAGTTCCTTCACAATAACTCCACTATTTGACCATTTCTTTCATCACTCAACATAAAATCCGCAAAAAAAAAGCAACATTAGAGGAGATTGTGACCGCTATTGAGGGTGTTTAATAGATGAACCTAGTCACATAGAAGGCAAAGTTTCTTATAATGATTAGTGGGTCTTGAAATAGTTATTGGATATCTTTCAAGGAGTTCCAATGCTCGCGCCCAAATTATTGATGAGATATTGAACATCAAATAGGAGCGTACCCATGGATAAGAAACCATTTTTGTTCCAGTGAGATGCCTGAAGAAGAGCTCTGTTAACCTCTGTTTAATACAAAAAAAGAAAAAAAAATCAATCAAAATAATACCTGTCGGATCCACGAATGCCGGCAGAAATCTCGTCGAGGCCCTCCTGATATCCTGCTGAAATCGGCGTCGTTTGCGTCGCTTCCCGGGATTTCTGCGTGAAACCTGCGACACCAGCCCCGATCGTTAACCCCTTCGCTTCTATAAAATGTGACCGAAGTCCCCGCTCTTCCCACGACACTCCACACACGCGAAAGCTCTCTGCTTCTCCTCCCGCTCACACGATCGCGGCTCCTTCCTCGCTCATTTCTCCCGTAGCACATCCCGACCTCTAGCCTCCTCCATCCCGAGCTCCTCACCTCCACACCTCCTACAGCCCAAACCGAGAGAAATAGAGAGAGGGAGAGGGAGAAGAGAAGGTTCGTTACATACCTTGCCTTAGTCGACCTCCCTTCGGCTGAACCCGAGCCCCTCTCCGTCTTCTCCGTCGTCGTTTCCCGACTCAGCTCCCTCGACGACGTGCCCTTCCTGTCGGATCGGGAGATACGCCATTTTGATCGGAAGCAACAGCACGAGCTCGCTGGCTTTGAAGGTAGCTTTCTCCCTTATGCGCGCTCCATTCGGCCAAATCCCGTGAACCTGCTGAGCCTAACCGAGAGAGAGAGAGGGAGAGAGTTTAATTAATTTAAATTAATTTTGATTAAAATTAATTTAAATTAATTTTAAATATGGTTGTTATAATTAATCATATTTTAATTAAATAGTTATAATTAATCTAATTAATTATGATTAATTTAATTAGAATAAATTTAATTAATTATAATTTATAATTATTATTAATTACTATTAATTAATTATAAGTAGTTAAAATTAATATTTATTAGTTATAATTAAAGCTAATTATTTTAATTAATTTTAATAACCTATAACTAATTATTTTAATTAATTATAATTAACTATAATTAATTAATTAATTAATTATAATTGCCTAATTATAATTAATTAATTTAATTAATTAATTAATTATAATTGCCTAATTATAATTAATTAATAAAAAAATAAAAAGAAGAGGGAATGTCTCTCTCTCCCTTGATCTTCGTGCCGGCATCTACAACCCCGGACAGGTATAAATTCTAAACCCTAAAACTCCGAGAACCCGTTACGCATTCGTCGAGACAAAACGACCACCTATACACGCTTTTCTTAGCGTGGTGGGAGGGAGTGCGTCTCGACGCTTGCGACGAAGCGGGTAATCACCTAAATTCCTTCTTCGAAGTTCGTATCGCCTTGGAAACCCCGCCTATGCACGCTTTTCTTAGCGTGGTGGGAAGGGATCCCGGTGCGATACGCACGACGAAGCGGGGATACCCATAAGTACCCGCTTGCAGGGAAACAACTGCCTTGCTTACAAAATATTTTCAAAAAAATAATAAATACTTTTTTGCAAAAACACCCATGCATGCTTTTCTTAGCGTGGTGGGGGATCGAAAAATTACACGGCCGCGATGTCCTCGAAAGAGGGCACCTACCATACACGCTTTTCTTAGCGTGGTGGGAAAGGCCCAGTTTTTTGTAATTTTCCCCTAAACGGGAGAGACACCGTAAGGCTGCCGAAATTTCGGGTGAACATATTGCTACATTTGGATCTCATTTGAACTCAAGAGAACAATTTGAGACTTGGACTTGATTACACTCGAATGACATGCAAGAACAATGGTGAACTCGGACTTGTGGACTTTAATGCAATAAAGCTCAAATCTAAAACAAATCCAAGCTTAAATAAAATCAAAATGACTTCAATGAAAACTTGGAATAAAGATACAAGTTGACCACTTGGAACTATACTTAGAACTTGAACCAAGTTGACAACACTTGGACTTGAACTTCAAATGAAATTGAACTGGACCCAAGCAAGAACTTGATTGGAACATTAAGCCGACAAGGCTTGAACTTGAAAATGATACAAGGGACTTGAATGAATATAAAGGACTTATTTAAGACTTGGGTTGGACCCAAGCTGAACTGAACTCAACTTGAACTTGAATGTGATATGAGCTACATTGACTTGAAATTTAAACTTGGATTAAAGTTTGAATTTGACGAAGAACTCAAAATTGAATTATGTACAAGAGAACTTGAATCAACAACAACTCAAATGCCATAAGAATGTGTAATCTAAAATTACACTTTAATGAATATTGTAATTCATATGTGAGACGTTTCTCTCACAATTGATTATGTGAGATCCATGAATCAATTGATTTATAAGAGCTCATCCATTCATATGAATAGGAGACTTGTGTTGAACACAATGTCAAACAATTGGTGCAAAAAGTATGTTGAAAATGCCATCCACATTAAAGGTTCATGCAAAATTGTTTTGCTTGAACAAATCTACAAGAAGCATGCAGCAAGTGTGGGGTATTCATACAGTTCACTATAACAGAGGGAAGAACGAATGCTTCTACCGCCTACAAGAGGTTACGACTCACCAAAGTGGATGTAGTAATACCTTGTGGTTCAAATGTAAGTGAGAACTATGAATCTATACATTGAACTCAACAAGCAAAGAAAATCAGAGGGAATGTATAGTTTGGTTACAAATGAATTATACAAAATCCCTGGCAGTTAAATTTTCTACCAATGATGATTTTTGGTGTGCAAATTTATGTTGATCATGCAAGCAAAGGCAGGTGGAATTCAACAAATGCAAATACTTATGAATTACTGTAGGAAGTTTGTTATACACCCAATATCCCGCCTACAAATATGGATGAAGAAGTACAACAAATGTAAACTCCTTCAAGTCATTGTAGAAGTTCCTTCATATACAAAATATATAAGAACTGCGATAAATGTGAAGGCCCTTCTATAACATCAAAAGATCTGCAATGCATACAATCTCTCTACTGACATAGATGTATGTACGACGTGCCACCCCTGTGTAGATACATAAAGACTACAGTAAATGCAGTATCATGTAGTCAACTTCAATCTAAAGATGAGTACATCTACCTCGGACAGTAATGGACGTATCGTAAAGATCAAAATCACAACAGAAGACATAAAGAATACAAGTTCCTACAAGCTATCTACGAGCATCTATAAGTACAAGGCAGGAGATTAGTTAGTGCACTATGATCCACCTGCAGAAAGCAACGAGTAGTGCACGACAATGTTCCTGTACGAAGCAGCGAACAACTCTATCTAGAAGCTGCTACGCTACGCCACCGGATCCGCAACACTCATACTAGCGGACAGAAGGCGTGTATAAGCTTTTAAATGAAAAGTTGTGTGCATTCAAACGATAGTTATATGCACAACTACAATTATTTCAAAGTACCCCTGCACGTGCACAGTAGTTTGTATACACATAGGTACACTAAAAAGGGTAAAAATAATCATGAAACTCGCATGGGCCCCGGCGAGCGTGTTATTGGTACACACGTGACGTCTAGGGATGCTGCGCGGGTTATCAAATTTTAAACCCGATCATCCTTAGCATGTAAAAAGGAGTCGACAGGGTTTAATTATAAAATGCCCCCTGCACGTGTACTATAAATTGTATACACATAGGTACACTAAAGGGGGTAAAAATAATTATAAAACCCGCATGGGCCCCGACGAGCGTGTTATTGGTACACACGTGACGCCTAGGGATGCTGCGCGGGTCAACAAGTGAATTCAAATTCGAACCCGATCCTTCTATACGAGTCAATAGAAGTCAACAGGGTTCGAACCAACAAACAAATATACGGTTGTGGCGATCGTTATATTTATCTTAATACATCCATATTAGGCCTTCAAGGCCTATAACAATGAGAATTCACTATCAAAGGGCATAAAGCCTACGAAACCTGATCCACTATCGATAATTCGATAGAGTCGACAAGATTCAATCAACAAAAGAAAAAATTATCCCAAACACCCCGATGATGGCCGTGTTGAATGCATATCTCAACCGGAGGGGTTCCCAAATATTTTCAAATGTCTTTCAAATATCCAAAGTCCATAGCTCCATCCAAAATACCCATAAAAATCCAAAAATCCAAAAACTCCACAAAAATTCCAAAAGTATAAAATATTTAAAAATTGAAATAAATCCATCAAAAACTTAAAGCAAAATCCATCCATCCTCAGCAACAGTCTGTCGGGGTGGACAAATTCAAATAAACTCTAACTCACAAAGAGCCAAATGTCTAGTCGAAAATATTACTAGGATCCATTCTCAAACAATCTCCTGCCGATAAGGACGTGGTACGTGTCCTCTGACCGGCGGTCTGCCACCAAATGGCACCGCAGGATAAACGGTTATGACCCGGGGCCCTCTGAACCGAGTGGTTTTGCCGCCAAATGGCACCACGAAATACCGGTTATGGCCATCGCCGTTACGTTCCTTATTGGCATCAAATCCTTGAGATATGAATCAATAGGGTATGATTGATAGGGCACAAAGCCCTCTGTTAGCTAAGGTGGATTCAAATTTATCTCCTTAGACAAACATTCACCCCCGGTCTACAAGGTACCCTTGGACGAAGCAACCCATGGCTGCCGACAAGGATCCTTCTGTCAGGTTGGGTCGACTACCTCCTCTGACTAAGTAGACCAGGGACCACAATGGCCCGAGACGACGGAACCATGGGATCTTGATCGGGTCTATTATCCATTCCCCCACCATCCGCTTTAAGTGCTAGGTGGTGAAATTTTAAATATCAAACTTTTCAATATTTCCCAAATTCCCAATTTTCAAAATTCCATACCCATGCTGCTACTATATGCCAGATAACACGTATTCTATACGTATCTGATTGACGACTAGCCTTAATCGAAAGTTCTCTCTCGTGATCGAGAGGAGTAATTAACTATAGGGGCTTGCGCCTATAGGAAACCAGAATTCAGATCATAAAGTCCTCATAAAATGAGGGCGAAATCTCTGGGTAGTGTCTTATCTACAAACCCATCTGCCTTCCAAAATTTATCTCGGAACTTATTCAGTTAAAACTCCCTCGCCGAATAAAAGCAAAGCGGGCGGAGGCCGAGGCCGAATTTTCGGAGCCCACAAGCTCATAAATTGTGCCAACCTCAAAGATCAAATTCTTAATATTTCTTTTCTTCCACTCTTCCATCTTCCATACTTTACCATGTTTTGAATTGTAAGTTCGGTTATTTCATATGTTCCACATATTTTGGGGTTCAAATCATTGTGCGAATTCTCAATAGCAGTTAATCCTCATATCTCATGGTTAAAAAATTATGGTATAACAAATCTACCACATGATTCATAAGGATATGGGTTTCTTTTACTTTCTCATCACCAACAGTAACTAGTTTGATTATATAAAATAGCTATCTTACGAAGTGACTTCAAGCATCCACTTGGAAAAAAAGAAAATAGGGAGCAACCTATTTCAGAGGGCCATCTTCATTTTGACACCAAAAAATGAGAGATTTATCAAAACTTGTAGGACGTAAATGGGTTACTATCACATTTAGTTTTCAATAATGTTTTAAAAAGTATGCAAGTAAAGACAAAGCATATAACATGTAGATTAACTTGGATGCTGAAGAAAGCAAACTTACAGGATGCCATACTAGGAGCTGACGCACTAACCGCAATGCCCAAATATTAGGAAAACTGCATAGCATTAAGAAACAGATTTTGTACAAGCTTATGAAAAAACTGGACAAAAGCCCATACTAGGGATAAATAACGAAACAAGACTAACCCAAGTTTAAGAGGATCTCTATTCTTGACTTGATTTGAGAAGGACTCCTCAGAACATTTCCAGGAAGCTGGCCACACACCACCCTTGTTTGCATAAATCACTAACATTCATCAATATGTTCCATAAAAAATAAAAATTTAAAAAAGCACAAAAAATAACTGATGAAAATTGCCGAGGAGAAACTAGGTAACAAAAACAACAAGCCACTCATAAATATCAAATAACAAAATCATATGCAAGAACAGTATTACGTAAATAGACAAAAAGATAATTTTAATAACTATGGATTCTACCGCTATAGGACATAGGACTGCAGAAGTCATACTATTCACATCATTTTATCCAACCAAATAGATTTGGCTATAGAATTAGATTTGATGTAGATTACAACTTGCTCCTTCCAGACTGGGACTCGTATAACTAGGTGTCTCTATACTTTAAAAATCTACTAAACTGGTTATATTACTATCAAAATGATAGATGAAAAGTAGGCTTAACACCTTATGCAGCTAGCTAAGAAAAATAGGGATTGATTAAGATGACTCCAAACGACACCCATTGAAACAAGAAAGGAGGAACGATAGATCCTACAAATTAATGAGTACTCCAAGCCTCATAACAACCAATGACCAAAACTTTTAACCCAAATAAAGAACTAGAGATTTAAAAGAAGAAAAAACAAAAAATAAAATAGTAAATTCAGAATTACATCTGCTAGAGAAAATAAATGATCGAAGCTGCTATATCTTTGGAATTGCCAAGAGAATTCCTTGGCCGACTGTTTTATACAGCCCCTACTAAAATAGCTTCCCACCGATTCTGGATGAAGAAAGTAAGGGAAAAGACCGGTGGAGGCTGTAGATGGCCCGGTTTCCGGAAGAAAATAAGGAAAAACTTGGACCGTAGTTGCTCAGGGCCAAGAAAAGGTGTTAGGATTGAGGAAATTGGACAACAGAGACATGATGTAGGCTTGGTGTAGTCCTAATGACCTTTCCCTACGTCCAGCTTAGCTGTGTTTGGAGTTCTTGATGCCTGGAATGTCTTCCTGTTTGTTTGGCGTCAGCTATAGAAGAGGCGGCTCTTGCCAGAAATGGCAAAGACGACAACTACTGGAAGTTTTCTTGGACAAACAATACAAGAAATCTCACCTGGAATTGTTCCAGTGACCTGAAATGGAACATGATTCTTGCGCAAATCCACCAGAATGCAACTGCCAATGGCTGGAATCTATTTGGAGCATCTGGAACCAGTGGAAATGCACGTCGACCTCTTTATTGGGCCTGTAATCGCCGGACAGCAGCTCAAACAGAACAAAGAAGACTAGAAAAACGGCAAACCAATCTTGGCAAGATCTTGGACCAACCCACTATGATTCCCTTCTTCCTATCCTCTCATTGATATGGGAAAATCCACCCCGAAGTGAAGGGAACTCCTTCCCTATTTTAAAAAACCTGAAATGAAAGTTCTCAAACGCCCCCAAAAAAAAATCACCTCCCCACATAAGAATTAGGTATTTATAAGAAAGAGCCTAAGGACTAAAACATACTAACTACTAAACTAGCCCTAAAAAAAATAAGAGAAAAGTGAGTATAAAGTTATTTTTTCCTTAATAGAAATAACCCTCTATCTCTATCATTGGCGGAGGGAGGGGGGGCACGTGCCTCCTCCCCTCTAAACAATTTTTTTTGAAAGAAAAAGGATATTTTGTTGTAAAGAAGAAAATGATGGGATCAAAGCTAAAAAACCTTCTCTCATATTTTGTTTTTATTTCAAAGTGTGGGTTTCTACAAACTTCAATCTGATCGTTTTATGGTGGAAGCGAGTAACGAGCCTCATAAACGATCTTAAAAGCATAAGTGACAATGAATTCCACACATAAGAGATGATATATACTTTCAGGATAGCAGAAAAAATTTCATGACCGGCAGATAAAATGTAGGTTGTGAAATAAAATTGGAGATCAATGGCTGAATGATAAGTTACTTGCTTATATTGAGAAAGATATTTTAGATAGTAATGATAATGAAGTAATCATTCAACTCTTTCAGAATATTAGGAGTAGGCGTTATAAACTGTAAGTTGCTTATTTTTTATATTTAATATTCTACCTTCTTAAAGAATAATTTGAAAAAAAAATTTAAAATTGCCTATGTCGGTAACAAGATTGAATGTAAAAAGTTGAGGGAAAATAAAAAAATAATAATAATTTAGGCCCTCCTACATAAATTTTCTGGCTCCGCTACTGATCTCTACTTTGTCATTCTCCCTGAGTTGAAGGAGACTCACCCTCGATATCTTGAACATATTCTTATTGACAGTCAGGTGAAAGTATTAAAATGTTGAGTGTTTTGGTAGGATAATCATATCATGCAAAATTCTTCTTTGTTGGTATAAGGTGCTTTTGATCATCTCAAGTTCAACTATGTTTTTAATATAGAGCACTAAAGTCAAGGTATCTTTGACAAAGGATATGAACGATTCTATTTCAAATACTTGATTTATGTTTCCATTTGCATTGTAATAAAGGATGAATTAATTCTAGGATAGGCTCTTCTTCTTTGCCACCTTCCATAAGTTAGGAAAAAAAATGAAGAGAGAGAAAAGACAAGGGTGTTTACAAAAAATGGAGACTTTAGAAAGAGAAAAAAAAATCATTATGAGGACCTAATTTATTCGGTGAGATATTTTTATAATACAATAGTCAAATAAATCCTGAAATTTAAGTTTGCAATTTTTTTATTTCATTGAGCAACAATCATCGCATATGAGTGTATTTGTAGAAATTCTTGCATGATGAGCATGTTAAAACATTCAAGAGCATTAAAGAGATTAATACATATTATGTATTTCTACATGTTATATGTTAATTAATTTATATGATTTCAAGTTAATCCACATTAATTGAAAATATATTACTACGAAATAACATATAATACATAAATGAATATTGTTTTACATGTGCCATCATTATGAAATGATTAAATATTTATGTATGCTAATAAATGAAAATGATTAAAATAATGAGAATAAAATTAAGAATTTATGAAAGGTCATACCATGTGAGTTAAGTGGATTGAATTTGATAACCCGCGCAAGAACAAATGATTCCTAATACCAGAGAATTGACCAGCCCAACTTTAATCAAGAAAAGATAAATGAAAATGAATTTCTGACTCTTGATACAGGAGAATTGGCTAGCTCAACCTTTTATTAAGAAAATTAAAGGCAAATTCCTAATCCTTGGCTAGCCAAACCTTTATCATGGAGAAGTTGATACAAATGGGGCAAAGCCTATAAGCATGATAATTCTAAAGTTATGATTATTGAGAATGAGTAAAATGATTAAAGTAAGAAAAAAAAAGTGAGTTAGAGAGACGCAAGAGAAAGAGAGAGAGAGAGAGGGGGGGGGAGAGAGAGAGAGAGAGGTAAGCAGACACATAATATTCTAAAGAAACTTAAAAGGGTAGGAACATAAATAAGATAAGATAATCTCAAACCGTAGAAAGCTTAAAAAATTAACAATATTTTATGAGCCTATAAACCTGCAAATCTCCAAGTAACTTATCAACAAATAAAATATTGATAGTCAAAGAAATTACGAAAAGGGAACTTAAATTGAAAAAAGAAATAGACTCAAAAAAAAAAAAAAAAGAAATAGACTTACATGGTCTTTAATTCCATTTCTTTGGTGACTATGAGGGGAAATTCCAGGAACTAAAATGCACATCTCCATGTATGATCTCAATCTAGTATTACAATAGACAAACCAGAAGTTAATCAAGATTTTTATCTAGTAATAATAACAATTTACAGGTAATTTCAGGAATCGCAACTTTTACCACTAAATGATTAGAATATAGTATTAGGTTCAGCAGTCATCAGGTGAAAATGGAAGACAGAAAGTAAACTTGACACATTGTCTTTATGCCTATAAGTTACTTGGTAGTAGTCCAACATAAAGCCTTACTGTTTCAAAATACGCTCACATAAAAATTGAATGATGAATGTTTAAAACAAAACTGGAACATTACATTAACTTAGCAACAGTAAAACAGAATTCATGTAAAGGCTAAGTATTACTTGACTTTTTCTCATTTGTAAGTACTCAATGGAAGCATATAACAAAAAAGATTAAAAAAAATCTACAGCTTAACCTAATATCTTCAGTCATTCTTCTATCTTTTCTAACATAAAATTGGCTTTTTGAAAGGAAGATCTAGGATAGAAAGCAAGAAAGAATAATTGCAATCATATATATTTGATTACAAAGATGAAGAAAGTACAAATTGTGGGCTCAAAAAATTCGGCCCTGACCTCCCCCACTTACTTTCTTTGGGAGAGTTTTAACAGAATTAAGTTCCGGAATAAATTTTGGAAGGCAGATGGGTTTTTAGATAACACTACCCAGAGATTTCGCCATCATTTTGCAAGGACTTTATGATCTGAGTTTTGGTTTCCTATAGACGCAAGCCCCTATAGTTAATTACCCCTCCCGGTCACGAGAGAGAACTTTCGATTAAGGCTAGTCATCAATCAGATACGTAAGGATATGTATTATCTAGCATATAGTAGCAGCATATGTTGAATATTGGAGATTGAATATTTAAAATTGAAAATTTCACCATCTTACACTTAAAGCAGATGGTGGAGGAATGGATGATGAGTCCGATTAAGATACCACAATTTTGTCGTCCCGGACCATCGTGGTCCCTGGTTTACTTAATCAGATGAGATAGTCGACCCAACCTAATAGAATGATCCTTGTGGGCAACCATGGGTTGCGTCATCCAAGGGCACCTTGTAAACCTAGGTGAGATGTTTGTTTAAGGGGGAAATTTTAAATCCAACTTAGCTAACAGAGGGCTTTGTGCCTTATCGATTATATCATACTGATTCATATCTCAAGGATTTGATGTCACTAAGGAACGTATTGGCTCTGGTCATAACCGTTATCTCATGATGTCATTTGACGGCAAAACCACTTAGTTCAGAGGGCCACGTGTCATAACTATTTATCCCGCGGTGTCATTTGGTGAAAAAACCGCCGGTTAGAGGACACATACCACGTCCTTACTAGTAAGAGATTGTTTGAGAATAAATCCTAGTGATATTTTCGACTAGGCATTAGCCCTATGTGAGCTGAAGTAAACTTTAATTTGTCCACCTCGGCAAACTGTTGTGGAGGATTGATGGATTTTGTGCTTTAAGCACTTGATGGGTTGAATTTTAATTTTAAACATTTTGGATTTTGGGAATTTGGGTGGAATTTTGGAATGTTCGGAATTGACCCCTCTGGTTGAGATAAGCATTCAACGCGACCATCATCGGGGTGAGTGGGGTCATTTGAAAATATTTATATTTTGTGAAAGTTTGAGGGCATTTGAATTGGTTGGAGTTAATCCCTCCAGTTGAGATATACATTCAACACGGCCATCATCGGGGTGTTACTTTGAGTATTTGAAATTAACCCCTCCGGTTAAGATCTACATTCAACACAACCATCATCGGGGTGAATGGGGTCATTTGCATTTGTAAATTAAACCTTATTCGACTCTGTTTACTTGCCGACAAAGGATCGGATTTCGTAGGCTTTATATTTTTGTTAATGAATTGTCTTTATTGAAGGCCTTATATGAACATATAAAATAGATATTCTGGTCGACACATTGACCGTATATTTGTTTGATAATTTGAGCAGCGTCGACTTCTATCTATCCATATAGAAGGATTGGGTTCGAACTACATTCATTTATTGACCCGCGCAGCATCCCTAGACGTCATGTGTGTATCTATAATACGCTCGACTGGGCCCATGCTGGTGGGGACATTTTATAATAATTATTTGTTAAACCTTGTCAACTCCTATTTATCTGCTTAGGAGGATCATATTAAAATTTATTGGCCCACATAGCATCCCTAAACGTTATGTGTGTTCCAATAACACGCTCGTCGGGACCCATACGAGTTTATGGGGGCATTTTATAATTATTTGTTGAACATTGTCAACTCAGATTTATTTTCTTAGGAGGATCGAATTCAAATTTATTGGCCCGCACAACATCCTTAAACATCACGTGTGTTCCAATAACACGCTCGTTCGGGCCCATGCGGGTTTTATGATTGCACTTGCCCTTCTTTGTACCTATGTGCATACATGTTATGGTGCATGTGCTGGGGCATTTTAGATATTTAACGGGTCTTCTACGATGACTTGTAGAAGTTTGCATTTATTGTAAGTATTTCAATACTTGTATGTAGAAGGCATGTTGGATGCACGACCACTATTCATTAAGAAACTTGCAAGCCTCATAATCTTATCCAACTCAATGTTCAGAACTTGGTTGAATTGAGATTCACTCACTCCATAATGATTTGATCTAACTTTCTCTTGCCAGAACTCGTATAGGAATCAATAGGCAACTCCCTAATTATGCCATCGTCATCATTTTCTATTGTTGACTTAAATAAAGAATAAATCATTTCAAACTTAGATGACCGTGTTCTTACGTACGCCCTATTTGTCAAAATCAGGGGCCAACCCCTTGAGCTGATAACTACAACGGTTGGAAATACATCAGACCGTCTATGAGAGCTATGTGAGGCATCTGTTCCTAAAATAATTGTTGTTGTTCTCTTGCATTTTGCTTGTGGAGTGCATAACGGGTCTCCTGTAGTGGCCTGTAAGAACTATATTTGATGCATATTATCTTTTCTTCTTGCGACATATCAACGTATTTGCTGGTTATTGTAATTGATTGTAGGGGCGTTGTTACATCCATAACCTGTTGACCGTCACTTATATGTACATACTAAACATACTACCATGCATATGATATACCTTACATTGTCGTCAGTAAATGTTATCATTAATCATGTTTTGTACCATATACATATGTAAGAGATTTTGCCGCTTGCAGGCAAGTTGATATATTCATTTGTGTGCTGATGTAGATTGTAAGATAAGTTGCATCTGTTGTATTTTCCTGATAGTCACTACAAACTTTCCCTTCTATTTGTAGGCTAGATGTTGTATGTGTGGTCAATCTCCTACAACGATTCGTAGGACTTCACGTGTTATAGGTGTGTTGTCTTTTGCTTACATGTTGTGTGTTCATTGACTTGTAAGTTGAGGTCAACCATATGGACACCATTGCATATCTCAGTTATCACTCACAAGCAACCTGTTATATACACCATATGACTTTTATTATGCCGTTGTATGACTTGTAAGTGAAATTGTTATCACTTTATGCAACTTGCATTGATTGTGAAAGGATCACACTACAACTTGCACTTGTTTGTGAATTGCTTGGAATTGTCGAAATGATGTGAGTTCATTGATCTTCGTTGTCGTTTAAAGTCGTCCACGAACATTCACAAAGTTTCCTATAGTTGCTTGTAAGTGGAATGTTGTATGTGTAGTAGATCTTTTGTTGTCACTAAAAGAGACCATACTACATAGTGTATAGGTAAAGCTCTTATTGATTCCTCTTTGCAAGCAAGTTGTGTTATCCATTAAGAGCATTATATCATGTCATAAGATTTGATTATGTTGTTTACAATTTCATTACCACTTGCAAGTAGTGTTTGCAAATCTCTTGTCCACCACAAACCTCATTTTTATTCATTTGCACTTAAGTTAGAGCTTGTCACTTTGCAAATCATAGCTTCATTATAATTTGTTTGAGTTTGAGTTGCATACTGTTCATTTTCAAGTTTTCTATATTTATTCAAATTAAGTTCTCATTTCAATTAGATGCAAATTTCAATTAGTCACTTGAGTTCTAAAGCATGTCCCTATTAATTTTTGCAAGTTCAAGTCTCAATTCCTTACATCTTAAGTCCAGATTTCGTCAGCCTACCGACACCGACGTCTCCCCTGTTTAGGAGAAAAACCAAGAGGCGGCCTTCCCCTCCACGCTACATGAGTGCTTCAGGTAGATGTCGGGTGACAATACGGCTATGTTTTCTTCAATCCCCGCAACACTACATGAGCGTTTAAGGTCTCGGGCACTTGTTAAAAAGAGCACAATGATTTTCCCACGTATGGATACTTATTTTTCATCCCCCTCATGCTACATGAGCGCTCCAGGGATTACCCACCTCGTCGTAAGCGTCGCACCGGTTTCCCTCTCCCTATGCTACGTGAGCGCATAGGGAGGCTTACCGGCTCGCCGCAAGCGTCGAGACTGAAATTTTTTAAGTTAGAAATTTTATACCTATGTGGAAGGACGTCAATGGAGTTGACACATGGATAGAGGTAAGGGGAAGATGTTTGCATCTTTTTTTTACTATTAATTCTATCTGATCATAATTTTAAAAAAAATTAATTATACTTAAACAATTAATCATAATTAATTAGTTAATTATAATTAACTATAATTGATGATAATTAATTATAATTAACGATAATTTATTATAATCAACTATAATTAATTATTAATTATAATTAATGATATTTAAGTATAAATTATTATAATTAACTATAACTAATAATTAATTATAATTAAAGAAATCAATTATAATCAATAAATAAAAATAATAAAATAAAGCAAATCAATCCTCCATTTCCTCCTATTTGCCGTTTACAGGAATTGGCCACAAAACCGCGTCGAATGGAGAAATTACCTTCATAGCAAGCGGGCTCCCGTTGTTATTTCCTATCAAAATGTCGTAACTTCCGGTCTAACAAGAAAGGGACGCCGTTGGAGGAGGCGAGGAAGCAAGGGAAGAAGGGAGGTCAGGCAATGTAGAAGTTGAGAGGGATTTCAGCTAGGGCAAGAGATGAGGTTGGAGATTTATGTTGGAGGTTTGGTGTGACCTGGATGTTTGGAGGAGGACGGGCCGGGTTCGGTGGAGGCTCTGTGGATTCAATGGGCACAGGTATGGGTTTGATTTGGCTAAGGCTTGCGGCTGCTTGATGAAGCTTGCGACATAGGTGATGGGAGGAGGAAAAGGGAGCAGCGATTGAGTCTAGTCGGATGTGGGAGTTCCGATCGATGGAGATGTGGAAAAAAGAAAAGCAAGGCTTCATTCGCTTGTTATATAACAACATATGCGAACACTCGATCGAGGCAAGATACAGGTTTTGCGAAAGTTTTGACGCGAGCGGTGCCGAATGCACAGCGATTCGCCGGGATTTCTTGCGGGATTTGGGGATGACTCGATAAATTTGAGCAGGTATTTTCATTTCTCCCTTTTTTTGTTAATCTCCCTTTTTTGTTAATTTTATTCCGAGGTCAACACAAATGCTATGAGAAAATTCGGAAAAAAATTTCCATAATTTCTAGAAGTATAACGACCTGAAGAACAACAAAAATACATACAAAAAAGAACGTTATTGTGTGGGCTATTAATATTTCACAGTTTCAGTAATGTGCCAAAATAACCATGTGTGCTTGCAAATGAATATGTGCCCTGGAGTTTTCTTTACTTGTAAGCTAGTTCCTTTGTTGGTTCACTCCAGCCTTCAAGATGCTGATCAAGTAAAGCACGGGTCCTATCAGAAATCTGGAAAACATGAGGGGATCCAAGTATCAGCTCCAGCATAATAACTCCCACACTCCACATATCATATCTGCCATAGAAAGGGCCTCATAATTACTCACGTGAGGAAACAGAAGTTTCATAATTGCAATACAAAAACAAGAATCATACGCTCCATTAATGTCATTTTATCATACAACTTTCCAGTTATGTTCATACAGCAGAATGCACTAATTTGGAAAGTGAACAATTCTGCCATTAAGAAAGTAAAACATAATTGGATGCAGAAACTCAGAGCAAAGATCAAGGACAAACTTCAATCTAACGCTGCTTGGTCCCTGAAACCAGCTAGCATTAAGAAGTGCTTCTGGAGGAGTGTACTCAAAAGTCTGCTCTGACCTGACATCACAAACAAATATCAGAGAATTCACATAAAAGGGGAACAAGGGACCATAAGAACCAGAATCACTAAATAAGCTATGAAGAGCAATATGAGCCTTTTTCGTTGTTATGTCATGAGAGTTTGGCATTTTTCAAGGCATGCAAATAGCAGAAAAATTTCAGGCTGGACTTTACCACTGGAAATCTGAAAGCTTGGAGATTAATCTTTCCCTCCAGGACTGGCAACTTCAGAAGAACCATCTAATGTAAATGTATAAGATGTCCATAGTTATAGAAGGCTTGAGAACAATATGAACATGTATTTTGATGTACAAGTAAGTTTCTCATTTATCGTGACCTTTAAAAGCTCCATACGCGAAGTACCTTTCCGTGGAGAGACAAAAGCAGAAAGGGTTTGCCAAAAGCCTTACACTAGTGCATATTTTGAAAAGATACAATAAAAAAATATTGTTTATAGGTTAAGCTAACTAAAAATTGAGAATGAAGATGGTGTGAAGAATTCCAGGACTAACGATGCAGGACAAATTTTTGTGAAGATTATCTAAAAGACTTGTCTTTTTAATTTTGACTATATTTAAATATTTTATATTCATATGTAATAAAGACACATGATTCATTTCTTTGATACTTAATAAATTATCAGGGAAGCTTTATAAGGCAAGTCTATATAATAGGTTGCAGCTTCGTATTGTTAAAGCAAATTATTGAGTTTTACTGAATGAAATAGTCTATTTAAGCGGTGTCATAAAACATGTCCAAAATTACAAGTCTAAGAAATTAACTCGCCTCCAACAACAACTCACCTCCTACAACAACATGATCGTCCCTAATGCATTTTCTGCACCGTTTGTCTACCATCATTGGACTTAAACTTCTCGTGTTCATCATTGATATTGCCCAACTCCCATTGTCATAGCATGCCTCGCCCTCGTAGATAATGCTAGCAAATCACACCATGTGTGAGAATTGTCAAGACCCCAATTCTTAATTGCTACTCCTATAACAAACAATCACACCACATGTGATATTATTCACAGTTTCAACATGCATCTCGCAGGTCCCGACCAATGCATAAACCGTCATCTACTACCAGTGTCTACAATGCCTCCACACACTAAACAAATGCACATCGCAAACCACATTTTGTGCTCACACCTTGCTCCTCCACATCACCACCTACTCGCATCTACATGCCTTACAGGCTCCCTCACTTCACTGTGTCACAAACCCTGCCTCCTAATAAATCAACTTCATTTATAGTTGTTAGCATACTACTATTCAAAAGCTTAAATAAACATTATTGCAACTAGGATTGTAATTGAGTTATTCATTAAAAGCTTGGCAGACAAATGGCTCATATGTTGAGCTAGACACCAACAAGCCAAATTCGAGTTAGCATGGGCTCAACTCATTGGCTCATTCGAAAATTTTAAAAAGAATATATTTAAAATATTAAAATTCATGAGTTCAATTTAAATAAAAAATCTTTAAAAACAATAGTTCCCATCCCTCTCCTAATTTCTCATTCTATCTCTTTAATAATTTATTGTTCTTTCTCATGTAATTTCTCTTTTTTTTTTCATGGTGCCATTGCTACAACTACTTGGATTTGTATTCATCTTCTCTCTTTCATTCATATTCTCTCTTTTAAAAGAAGATGAGCACTCGGCTCATGGACCAGCTAAAATATTCAACTAAGTTCAAGATTGATCAATTAGTTAAGCTTAAACCAAGGGTTACGCAAGTTCAATTGGCTTATTTACACTCCTAATTGCAATTACTCATGCGTACATGGGACAAGAGTTAAAAAAAAAAAACTAGATAAACTAGCCAAATAAAAGTAACTACAAGCACAGAGAAGGCTCTCAACTACACCACTCTTTTTAGAAATTAATAGCACCTTGTGGGTCCAGATCCATAAAGATGCTTCAAAGTAAAGTCGTCCATTGCACTTCCGAAGTCAATTATGCGCCTAATGAAAGCAAGGTACATAACAACAATCAGCAATGGGCCATCACACTAAATATATTAAATTAAAAAGCAATTGCAAATATTAATTTAAAAAAAAATAATGCCACATATTAAAAATAGTTTTAATGGCATTGGCTCATAAAAAATAAAAAATAAAAAAGTAAAAACGTCTTCATGAATTTAAGAGACACGGGATGAATATGGTTCTCTGGAACTGGTAATTGATATCTACTTGTCATGGAACCTTCATTTATATCGTGGTATTTGACTCAACAAATCATGCTGAACTCTAAGTTCAATAAGTTCTGATGAATTTATTCAAATTACAATAACTTGTAATCATTCAAATTTTCCAAATAGGTCAAAGCCTTGCTGGCATTCTTGTTAGTAAAATAGGTTATGCAACAAAACCATCCCTTCTATAAAAGATTAAATGCCTCTCACAAACAAAATTAATAAAGAAAATCATTTATACATTTTACACTTAAAAAAATATTAATTAAATGAGGATTCACAAAACTTTGAATTTCACTAACTGAATCTATGGTAGCTTTGAGATGAATAGAGAAAGAGATTTGTGATGCCAACTAATTGGGTTAAGGCTAATGGTGATGAAGTAATATATATAGTAGATTGATAATACTGCACTTTGATTTTTTTCTTCCTATGACGGGATTAAATGGCTAGAGGGTTCTACTAACTTGGGATGGTCTCAAAAATAACATTTTTAATATCGAATCAAAATAATACCTACTCCATCAATGAAATATCCCACGTACAAAGAAATTGCATGCCAATAAAATTTACAGGGAAACTCTCATAGGGCCAAGCTACTTAGTAAGTCATATCCTTTAAAAGCTATAATGGGACTGGTTAAATGGGAATGGTTATAAAGGGTTGACCCAAACATGCACTTCAGGCAGCTCATAAGCCTATTTATAAATAAAAATTAGTTCATAATTCAATAGCCATCTCCAAAAACTCAGAATGGCCATCTCCAACCAACAATGTATTTTAGAGCACTAGGTGGCCAGGTGAGGACATCGCCAATGTATGCTTAGCTCATATTAAATCAAAGCTTTTTATCTATAAGGCATTGTGGGCTCCAAAAATTCGCACTAAAGACCCTCCGCGCCTCTTTATTTTAAAAAGGAGAGTTTTGATGAGTTTAGCCTCCAGGGTAAATTTTCAGAAGACAAATTAGATTTTAGATAAGATACTACCAAGAAATTTCGCCCTCATTTTGTGAAGACTTTATGATTTGAGTTTTTGTTTCTCATAGGCGCAAGCCCCACTGATTAATTACCCCTCCCAATAAAAAGAGAGGACTTTCAACTAAGGTTAATCATTAAATATGTCACAATAATAACCTAGCGTATAACAACAATGATTTTAAAGTTTGAATTTGATTTTGAATTTTAGAGTTTATGACTTGAAATCTATCACCATATACTTAAAGTGGGTGATGGGGAAATAACGATGGGCCCCGTCAAGATCCCATGGTTCTATCATCCCGGGCTGCCATGGTTCTTAGTCTACTTAGTCATAGTAGGTAGTCGACCCAACCTGACAATAAGATCTTTATCAACGGCCATGTGTTGCGTCATCCAAGGGTACCTTATAAACCTACAATAGATGTTTGTCTAAAAGAGTGAATTTAAGTCAATCTGAACTGACAAAGAGTTTATATCTTATCAAGTTCACCCTATAATTCATCACTCAATGGATTTTTAACCATTAGGGAACATACGGGCTTAGGCCGTGACCGTAATATAGTTGTCATTTAGCAGCAAAACCATCCAGTCAGAGAGCACGTGTCACATCCCTATTAGTGAGAAATCAATTGAGAATGAATTGTGGTAATACATTCAACAAGACATCTGCTCTTCGTGAGCTGAAGTTATTCTTAAATTCATCATCCTCGCCAATTAGTTGCAGAGCATGGATGAATTTTGGTATTAAGTTTTTCGATGATCAAATTCATTTTAAGCATTTAAACTCCTAGTAGGATTTGATTTTAGGTTTTGAATGAATGACTTTAGAATTTTAAGGGCATTTTAAAAATTAAATAGCTCTCCCCATTAAATTTCATGTCAAAACAATTATCATAGGGGTGTTTAAACACGTTTAGCGAATCCGCGAAGTATTCTCATAGCTCATATTTAAAAGTTTAGCGTAAATATAAGAGCACATGCGAAAGTAGTTCCAAGTGTGATTAGGCATCCCTTGTTTTCATCAAATTTAGCAATTTAGATTTGATCTTCCAAATATGAATGGAAGGACAGAAGGCACATCCATTTAAAGTTATTAAAATTATTTGGTACTCTTTTATGAGGTGAATCAATAAGGCACCCCTATTAATTATTTAAATTCTTCCTTGTTTGTGAAATCTTCTTAATGTCAATTACAAGTTTCATTCTACATAGTCCAAGTGGTGTGTCCATAAGACCTAGATTACTTGATGTAATAAATCAAATCAATAAGTCATCCAATGGTACCAATTCACTATTTCATTGGTCTCATACTCTAATATTTTGGCATAACCCTTTCTACTATTCCAAAGCAAGCATCATCAATTATCCAAGGTCTTCCCATCAAAGAAACAATGATGTATTCTCTCAAAAAAAAAAAAAATCCATCAACAGTTTGGTGTCTCTCTTCTAGTAGGATGAACCCTCTAGTACAAAACTCATGCGATATAGAAGGGAGATAATATCTAAGCATGGTATTCCAAGGTGCTCTTGTACAAAATTCTTAAGTGTGAAAGGTGATAGGCCTTTCTCCAAGTTGTCAATTTTACAGAAGTAGGTTATTTTCTTTTTAAAATTTTGACATTTTTCAAGTGACTGACCGTCCAAATCAAAATCATGTTCCAAGTTATCAATCATGCTTTCACTAGAAGATCGTCCTCTAGTAATATGGTTTGAAATCTCTTCAGCACTATATGCAACAAGGAGTGATAAAAATCTAGCTAAGGTTTATTCGATTGTATAAGGTTGTAGAGCTAGGGATTTGACTGGTGCTTGTGGAATTTGTTATTGGAGAGAAACCAAGTCTAGTTTCTAATTTAGAGTTCTGTGTTATGTTCAAAATACATGAGCCAAGTTTAAACTCAATTGGTTCATCCTCAACCTTTAGTTTCCCTTTCACAATATCCAAAAAAAATTTCAATGTCAGGTTAACAACTAGCTCTAGAGATTTTATGAGGTACACATGTTCAATATCAAGAATAGTTTATTTTGCATTTATTTTTTATTTTTTATTTTTTATATATTTTTTAAATTAATTGAAACGACACATAATTTTTTTTGAATCATTTAAAATGACAAATTTATTTGAAATTAATTATGGAGGGAATATTTTGTCGTTAATTATTCTTGCATGTAGCTCCTTGGATGATTCTTGCATGCGGCTAGAGAAGTTAAGATGGAGCGGGCCTTCGGGTCGTTCTTACGTGCGGCAAATAGAGAACGAGAGGGAGAGTTCGGTTTTGTCTACTTCCATATGAGGGAGTTACGTGAGTGGAGGAGGTACGAGATCGCAGGTAGTGGATTGGTGGTTAGTGGTCGACAGGGATTAAAAATATCATATGGTAAATGGGCCTAAAAAAGCATTGATAGGAAAATATTCAAAGCATTTTAAAAATCAGGTTTAGGACTAGCACAATGTAATGCCATTTGCAAGGCTCAATTAAATTGGTTTTAAATGGACTTGGGTATCCCATTTGATACTGTCTCCAATTGAAGATATTTCAAAGGTCTAAATAGATGATAACCAAAAGCTAAATATTATCATCCACAAAAGCAGTGTAATTATTTTAGATGAAAATTCGATCCTCTTGTAAGATTATTTTACAATAAAATTATTGAGTAAATGATCAAAAAGATCCACACGCTTATTAGATTTGTCCATTATAATCCCAATTTTTTTAAGAAGATCAATTTAATTTCTCAACTCATTAAGTGTGAATCAATTTTATGTGGGGTCGGCTACATGAATCTTTTTTCTCCATTGTGTCTTGTTAAGAGTCAAATTCTCATCTAAATCTAATAAAGAAACATCATTTCTAATATTTTCTAACCAGGACTTTTGAGCTCTACCTCTACCTTTCTTAATATAAGTCAAATCTAATACATCTACTTTCCTAACCAGCTCATCGGAAGGCCGCCATTTTATGTGACCAAACCATCTAGGTAACTCTCTCTAATCTTATCTTCCACTAGAGCTACTCCAACGTTTTCACGTATTTGCTCATTTCGTATCCTGTCTTTAAGAGTAAAGCCACTCATCCACCTGAGCATCCTCATCTCCGCAACACTTTACTTAATATTATGCTTCTCTTTAAATGGCCAACATTCTGCATCATAAAGCATTATAGGTCTCACTACCATCTTATAGAATTTTCCCTTAAGTTTGAGAGGTAACTTTTCTATCACATAACAAGCCCGATGCATTTTTCCACTTCAACCATCCAAATTGAATTCCACTAATAATATCCCCATCTATTTCACCATCATTCTGAACAATAGACCTAAGATATGTATAACGTGTGCTCTTATCAATTACTTGATCGCCCAAAATCAAAAATCCCCCACTAGATCTATTATTACTAAAATTACAATCCATATATTTAGTTTTAGATCTACTCAAACGAAAGCCTTTAGACTCTAAGGTTGACCACCATAATTCAAGTTTACCTTCAACTCCCTCTCTAGTCTTATCAACAAGAAGAATATAAACAGCAAAAAGGATACACTAGGGTGCAAGCTTGTGGGCTCCAAAAATTCGGCCCCGGCCTCCCCCCCGCTGCTTCTTCTTTTCTATTCGAACAAGGGGAGTTTTAACAAAATAAGTTCCGAGGTAAATTTTGGAAGGCAGATGGGTTTGTAGATAAGACACTACCCAGAGATTTCGCCCTCATTTTGCGAGGACTTTATGATCTGAGTTTTGGTTTCCTATAGGCGCAAGCCCCTATAGTTAATTACCCCTCCCGATCACGAGAGAGAACTTTCGATTAAGGCTAGTCGTCAATCAGATACGTAGAGAATACGTGTTATCTGGCATATAGTAGCAGCAATAAATTTGGAATTTGGAGAACTGGATTTGGATTTGAGAATTGAGTTGAAAGTTTGGAAATTTGAAAGGTTTGATATTTAAAATAGAAATTTCACCATCTAGCACTTAAAGCGGATGGTGGGGGAATGGATGATGGACCCGATCAAGATCTCATGGTTCCGTCGTCCCGGGCCATCGTGGTCCCTGGTCTACTTAGTCAGAGGAGGTAGTCGACCCAACCTGACAGAAGGATCCTTGTCGGCAGCCATGGGTTGCTTCGTCCAAGGGGACCTTGTAGACCGAGGTTGAATATTTGCCTAAGGGGACAAATTTGAATCCACCATAGCTAACAGAGGGCTTTGTGCCCTATCGATCATATCCTATTGATTCATATCTCAAGAATTTGATGCCAATAAGGAACGTAATGGCGCTGGCCATAACCGGTATATCGTGGTGCCATTTGGCGGCAAAACCACTCGGTTCAGAGGGCCCCGGGTCGTCGTAACCGTTTATCCTGCGGTGCCATTTGGCGGCAGACCGCCGGTTAGAGGACACGTACCACGTCCTTACTGGCAGGAGATTGTTTGAGAATGGATCCTAGTGATATTTTCGACTAGGCATTTTGCTCTTTGTGAGCTAGAGTTTATTTGAATTTGTCCACCCCGGCAGACTGTTGCGGAGGGTGGATGAATTTTGCTTTAAGTAATTGATAGATTTATTTCAAATTTAAATATCTTGGAATTTGGGATTTGTAGAATTTTGGAGTTTTGGGTAGAGCTTGGATTTTGAATGGACTTTTGGGAGACATTTAAAAGTATTTGTGAACCCCTCCGATTGAGATTAGCGTTCAACACGGCCATCATCGGGGTGTTTGGGGTCATTTCCCTTTTGTTGATTGGACCTTGTCAACTCGAGCAAGTTGTTGCTCAAGGATCGGGTTTCATAGGCTTCATGCCTTTGATTTAGTGAATTCTTTTGATTGTAGGCCTTGAAGGCCTAATATGAATGTATTGAAACAAATACATTGATCCCCACAATCATGTATTTATTTGAAGGTTCGAACCCTGTCGACTTCTATTGATCCGTATAGAATGATCGGGTTCGAACCTGAATTCACTTATCAACCCGCGCAGCATCCCTAGGCGTCACGTGTGTACCAATAACACGCTTCGTCGGGGCCCGAGCGAGTGATTTTTATATTGATTTAGACGTACCTCATTGTGTACCAATGTGTATACAAACTATAGTGTAGGTGCATGAGTACTTTGAAGTATTTGTAGTTATATAAATAACTATCATCTGGATGCACACAACTTTTTATTTGAGAGCTTATACACGCCTTCTGTCCGCTAATACGAGTGTTGCGGATCCGGTGGCATTGAGTTGTAGATTGTAGACGCCTTCTGTCTGTTTGTATAAGTGTTGCAGATCTGGTGGCGTAGCATTGTAGATTGTAGACGCCTTCTGTCTGCTTGTATAAGTGTTGCAGATCCGGTGGCGTAACATTGTGGGTTGTAGACGCCTTCTGTCTGCTTGTATCAGTGTTGCAGATTCGGTGGCGTAGCATTGTGGGTTGTAGATGCCTTCTGTCTGCTAGTATCAGTGTTGCAGATCCGGTGGCGATTCGATCTTGATGTTGACCCCCTCCCCCTTTCTCATTCACTGGGGAAGGATTTTCTTTTGGACTTTGAAGTCCATTGAATATTGCTTTGCTTTGAAAAGATCTCCTTTCGAGATCTTTAATGTAATGGACTTTTTTGTACATCGGGTTGCCGTTGTACTCGAAATACTTGAAGATCTTGATCACCGTTGCTGTAAGTGATATTCATACTTGTGCCCACAGTGGTTCGTCGTGCCTACTATATGCCCACTGTTGTTATCCACAAGTGGTTCGTGCTTATTTGGAAGGACCCGTGGTATTTACTACGATCTCCTAGAGATGTTCGTAGGAGATGTACTTGTGTCCACAGTGGTTTGATAGTGCCTACGATATGCCCGTTGTTGTTATCCATAAGTGGCTTGTATTTGTTTGTAAGGATCCGTTGTGTTTGCTACGAGCCCCTAGGAATGTTCGTAGGAGACCCTCGTTTCTTGCATCACATCCACCTTTCACCAATCTCAGGTGGGTGACGATTGCTTTTGCTGTAGGGGCAGGTCTTTGATTGTCGGTCTTCAATATTGCCATCTCAATCAACGGGCATTGTAGGGAATGTCGTAGGAGTTTGTTGCATTCATCTTTCGTGTGCATCAAGATTTCATCTCCTACTTGCAACTTGCTGTTAGCTTGGACGACTGTGCACTTAGATCTTGATTTGTTCATTCATCCAAAGTCCATTTCTATGTATTCCATTGAACCCAAGCTCAAGGTTCAACTCATGCTTGAGTCTTGTGTGTTGTTCTTGAAAGTTCAAGTTCTTTATTGCTCATATCAAATTTGGATCCAACTTGAGTTCAATTTGAGTTCCCTACTCTCCACATCTTGTTCCAGTTTGAGTTTAAGTAGTGAGCTTGAGTGATCTTATTCTTCATGTTAGAGTTCATTTGAGTTTGAGTTCTATGTTCGGGTCCCCTGATGTTGCACAGTTCGAGTTCCAAGAACAAGTTCAAGTGCTTGTTCAAAGTCTTCTGAGATTTTTTTTTTTTGAAGTCCTTGCAAGTTCAGTTTCATATTTGGATTGATTTGAATTTGACTTCAATTTGATATTATTTGGATTTGATATTTAGAAATCATTTGAGTTTTGTTCTGATTCAGGTCCACAGTTCACTGTTCATTTGAATGCAGGCTCTTGTTCTTTTTTGTTCATGCAAGTCCTCTGCTCATTTTAGTTTAAGTTCTGTGCTTTTTTGTTCGAGTACAAGTCTTCTGCATTGTTGCCCAAGAAGGTCTTCAAATTGTTCAAGTCTTTGTACATTTCAGTGAAAATTTTGGCAGCACCCCAGTATATCCCCCGTTTGGGGGAAAATAGGGGAGCTGGGCCTTCCCACCACGCTACAAGAGCGTGTATGGGGCCTTCAGCAGTACCCGTACCAGAACAGCAGTGACGTACCAGAACAGCAGTGACTCTCCCCACCACGCTACAAGAGCGTGTATAGGGCTCTCCCTCCTCGTCGTATGCATCGCACCGGACTCCCTCTTACCGTGCTACAAGAGCGCGTATAGGTGGTTCTCCGGTCCGCTGCAAACGTCGAGAATGGGATTTTAGAACATCATACCTTTGCGTAGCAGTGTCGGCGGTGTCGGTGTCGAGGTCGAGGACCGTCCCCACCACGCTACAAGAGCGTGTATAGGGCTTACCCGCCTCGTCGTATGCTTCGCACCGGGCTCCCTCCTACCGTGCTACAAGAGCGCGTATAGGTGGTTCTCCGGTCCGCTGCAAGCGTCGAGAACGGGATTTAAGTTAGAATTTTATACATTTGAAGTCACGGCGGGCTGGCAGTGTCGGCTCGAGGATCGAGGCAAGAGGGGCAAGCATGCTTCTTCTTCTTTTTTTTTAATTATATCTAATTATAATTAATTATAATTAATCATAATTAATTATAATCAAATAATAATTATTATTATCCTTAATTAGTTATAAAAGATTTTAATTAATTATAAATAATTAATATTAATTATTTATATTTAAAAATAATAATCAATCATAATTAATTAAAATTAATTTTAATTAAAATTAATCATAATTGATTAAAACTAATCATGACTAATTACTTAGAATTAATTATGATTAATTATAATAATTATAATTAATTAAATAACTATAGTTAATTAAAATTAAATATAATTAATTAAAATTATTTTTAAATAAAACTAATTAAAATTAATTAATGTTAATTAATTAAGATTTATTATAATTAATTAGAATAATAATAATAATTGTTATTTTTTAATAATTATAATTAATCAAAACTAATTATAATTAACTAAGATTAATTATAATTAATCTCTGTTTTGGCTGGCTTATGGGTTCTGGCCGAAGAAGCATACGAAAGGTTGAAAGTTACCTGCACAGCAAGCTCCCTGGCTTGCTTCCGATTAGAATGCTGTAACTTCCGATCCTAACAGATAGGGAATGTCGTCGAATGAGCCAAATCGAACAGCACAAAAACGGCGAGCTCCCGTTGTGCTTCCGATCAAAGTTCCGTAACTTCCGATCCAACGGGGAAAGGAAAGTCGTCGAAGAGCAAAGTTGAACAGCAACAAAGGATGTCGAAGAAGTGATCGAAAGGGAGAAAGTTATCTTCACAGTGAGTGGCTTCTGTTGCTTCTTCCGATTAAAATGTCGTAACTTTTGATTCGACAGTAAGGGAAGGTCGTTGAAGGAGCGACGTCGCACAGCGACGAAGGAGTCGGGGAAGAGGCTTAAGGGAGGAAGACCACTTCACAGCCGACGAGCACTCGTTCCTGCGCCCGATCAAAATTCGCAACTTCCGATCCAAAGGAAAGGAAAGTCGTCGAAGGTGCCGTCGAACAGCCACGAGGAATCCAAATAAGCGCTCGAGAGGGAGAAAGTTACCCTCGCAGTTAGTGAGCTCGCGTTGTTGCTGCCGATCAAAGTGTCGTAGCTTTCATTCCGTGTAGGGAGAATGCGGAGCGAGCAAGATCGAGAGAGAGCGTGCGTGAGAGTGAGAAGAACCGAATGCCTTGCTTCTCTCTCCCTATTAACGGCACTAAATCGTGCGGAGATGTGGGGACGCGACATCAGTCGTGAGCGACGTGCAGAATTCGGCGCCGAACAGGTACGTTATTATTATTTTTTTTTTGTATACAGTTACGGGTCAACAAAGCTCTTGCAAATGTCTAGTGACAACATGCACGACTAAAGCAAAAAGATATGAGCTTTCCATGATGTAATCCAATTGAAATAGGAAAATACTTGGTCAAACCACCTTGTGTTAAAACACAAGTAACAGCTCATGCATACATATCCTTAATGGCTTGAATATAAGAATTATTAACCCCTTTCTTATGTAGAACTCTCCATAGCACTTCTCTTGAAACTTTATCATATGCTTTTTCTAAATCAATAAAAATCATATGTAAATCTTTCTTATTCTATCTATACTTCTCCATCAAACCTCTCAATAAATGAATAGCTTCCATAGTAGACCTACCTGGCATGAATCCAAATTGATTTTGAGAAACATTAGTGTCACGCCGCAACCTACACTCCATAACTCTCTCTCATAGTTTTAAAGTATGACACATTAACTTAATTCCTCTACAATTTGCACAATTTTGTGTGTCACCTTTATTCCATAGTAAGACTCAAATGGACATACCTAAAAAATATATGGCCCATTTTAATTATTTACTGAATATTTTTTTCTATTTTAAATGGGGATAAAAGGATCACAATATTAATACTTAGCATAATTAAGAAGGGGAAAAAACATCCACATAAGAGACATACATTTTGAGATGAAATTGAGTACTCCCAATAGGTGGAACCTCTCTCAAGCAATTTCCTTTATTCGCTTCTTCAAAACAAATTACCATGTTCTCTTGAGCAAAACAAAAACAAGGGAATCAGTAGTGCAATTGAACTGAAGAAGCAGATGTATCAGAAATCAGCAATTTGAAAATATGAAACTATTCAATGAGATGTTTAGACTTGCATTTGATCAAGAAAAACACTAAGCTAATGAAAGATCTTCATGTCAAAATTATGGATAAAAATAAGGACAAGACATCGAGATAGAGAGAAGCAAGAGGGGAGAGAGATGTGATGCTAAATGTGAACAAACTGTAAATAGAGCAAAAAAAAAAAAAAAAAAACAGTTATCCTATACAAGCATTGCCATTATTTTATTAGTGATATAGACAGAGAGAGAGAGAGAGAGATGTGACTGAAAGAATTCTGGTCTTAACAACCAAAACATAAATGATCCATATTACAGTATGAATAATTTTAGACTTAATTTACATTCTAGTGATAGTATTAAAAATGCGCAAAAAATTTTGGATGTTGGCACTTTCAACATCCATATTTATGTTGTTTTCAAACTCTATTGTTGCTCTTCATCTTCATCATTACATCGCCTGCCAAATTGATGGCATTGCATAAGAGATAATTCAAAATATGATTTAATGGGCTGCTAAACCCCCTTTTTTTCTAAACAAAGATTTACTTATTGACTTTAAATTTTAACAATGCCTGAATTTAGCAGTACAACCACGAAATTCATAGGCAATCCCAAAGATGCGTAGACATGTAACCAGTAACTTAAGAACATCACCAGATGTTATCCATATTTGCATCCAATTTTCCATAACTAAAGTAGAAATATCTACAATAAGTGAATTATCATTTAATTAAACGTATCTAACACCTTATCATTTGGCTGTTACCATGCTGAAGGTGCCTCACTAATAGTAAGGGTACATATATGTATTGAAGTTAATAAAAGAAACGAAGTTATTTTGGGCAAAAAACGTAAAGTACTCAAGTCATCAGCATAACCCACAACATAACAGTAATCAATTTGCTAAAAAAAGGGACTAAAAAAAGGAGGCAGAAACCAACACAAGCTAAAGGTCTGTTAGCCCATAACTGAGAGAAAATGGCACATCACACTCCTGGAAGTAGAGATGAGGAAGGCCACATCTTCAAAAGCGGTTTGGTTGTCCAGCAAGGTTGAATGTACAAACAAGCAACTATATACTTACGTACACAATACAATTATAGAAATAAATAGGGCTTGTGATATAATATATTTTGTATATAATAATAACAAATGAATATATTCTATTCTGAAATAAAACACACAACATACATAATGCTAATAAACAAACAAAAGGCGCCGCTCCAAATGGTAAATATTGTCAGGTACATACATCAAAACTCCACGGTAAAAATACAGACGTGGCAAATTGCATTATTTATATATTATATTGTTGAGTATCTGATCATTCGGTACATCAATTTTAAAAAAAAATATACTAATGCTAATAATAAATTTCATCATAGTTATCTGAGCACTATAAGTTATATTACTTCCTATGATCATTTTTGAATCAATAGAATATTGCATGATATTGAAAAATAAGAAAAAGAAACGTAAATCATTTTATACCATTTATATTTTTATATTGAGATTTATTTCAATATAACAAAGTAATTTGAATGTTATTTTAGAGGAATAAAATGTGAAGTTTCATCGAAGTTTCATAAATTCATGGAATAGATAAATAATTGATTATTACTTTCATGGAATAGATAAATAATTGATTATTACTTTCTTGTCATCATTTTTGTTATATTATTATCAGGAACCAATGCATGTATGACCAAGGAAAATAGGAGTTTTAAGGTTGAAATTTTAAATGTGGTTGGTAGTTTTACAACATAGTGAATATTAATAGTTAAGCATTAATCAAGAGAAAGTTCTCTAAATTCTAGCATGTAATGAAGTCAATCGCATCTCCACTTAAATTCAGGTGATCCTTTTTTTTTGTTTTACTTCCTACATGCTTCCACGCCCTATAAACGTATTATTAGTGCTCCCAGTTAATGTTGAGATTGTTTGTTCGTGGCTAGGATTATGTGTTTACTGAGAGAAAAATTATCTTCATGATGCAAGTTCGCCAAAGGGCTTTTTGAATCAATAGAAACCAAAATGAGAAAAGAAAAGTCAAATGAAAGATGCACAATGAAAAGGCACCAAAATAAGAAATCCTCAAGATATCAAGTTATGGAATCATCAAGGAAAGAGAACTATGAAAATCAAAACATGAACTATAGGAATTCTTCGTTGAATTCATCAAAACTTCAAAATTCAAATCAATCGTGAAAATCCATACAAAGAGGTCCTACATAAAAAATTAAAAATTAAAAAATTAAAAAAAAAAAAAAAAACTAAAACTCAAATTTAGAATAAAACAATCTTGTGGCCCCAAGGGTTTTTTATCTTGTTAGTGTCTTTTGTTATGAGTTCTTTTATCTAGCAATGCTTTGCTATTGCTTCATGTTGTGCTTTTTCATTACATGATAATAAATCTTGTTATTCTTCAAAAAATATTAAATTCTAAATAATTTAATGAAAATAGGAGTAAATAGAACATGAAAGCAAATTTGTTTAAAATGTTTGGTTCGACTTCTCAAGGTTGGCATATAAGAAATGGAGGCTGTCAGAAATTAACTAAATGGTAACCAAAACGATGACACTACATCACTTTATTTAGCTAATGTAATGAAGAAAAACCTTCACACCACTTGCCTCCATAACTTTAAATCAAATGTCCTTAAAATAGATTACGATTTTATTAGGATTTTTCCCTCACCATTGCTTCCACAAACTGTGAGTGTGTGATTTTAGCATATCACTTTTATCAATTAGTTGGGGTAATTTAAAAAATTTTGGGAGTAATATATATATATATATATATATATATATATATATATATATATATATATATATATATATATATATATATATATATATATATATATATATAAGACGAAGAATTGAGATATGACATTTTGAGTGGCCTCCCCTTGGTATTCTCCCTTTTTTGCAACTTTATATCTACCTGCAACTTCATCTCTACCGCTTACCTCTATCCTCTAGAGATGCATCTAAGCTCTTTATCACTTTCTTCTCTTTACCTCACATATTCTCCTTATATATTGAATTTTTCTAATTTTCATTGTCTCGTTCACTAAAATTTTGGTATTAGAATCTTATCAGTTCCATGACTTTTCCACAATTAGTCAACCATTTCTGCCTCACATTGCTATAACAACACATTATCAGGACTTGAATGCATCACATGCCCTATCTATCCTGCTTGCACTAGCTCATATACACTCATGCATACCTTTAACTGCGCATCAATCGCCTTTCATCTTTCTCGCATGATCATCATCACATGCCTCATTTCATATATTTTTAAAACATTTACCTTTTCTTTTCCATGTTGCACTTGACCCTTTGCTCCATCTATAGTTCCACTAGCTAGTACATCACACTCATTGTCACAAAAATTACTCAGATTGCATTAAGCTCTCAATCGTGAGTCATGTGCTTGTTGAATCGCCTTGCATTGCTCGCCCTCATGTTGTTGTTCCCCGCCATATGCCATTAGCTCGATTACCAACCCTCCATATTCGATTGTGTCAACTTTTGCACCCTCAATACACAAACAAACCCTATCATAACCCACAATTTCCACCCATATAGCCCGCACCAATCACGCCCTCTCACATTCTATGGTTCTCCATCTACAAATTTTACCTGCATGTTTTCATCTTAGAACACGAATGCATGCCAATGGCTTATCAACCAACTTGAGCTACTGCAAATATTATATGTATTAAAAAAAAAATAACTTCTGTCAATTAATCATTAGTCAAGTCAGGTCTGAGTCAAGTTAACTGAATACATGAAGGCCTTCCAGCTTTCAAAGATGTCTTTTGAGAGCTGGTCATATTCTTGAGAATGGATAAAGAGAATATTCAAGTAATACTATAGATAAAATGACACCCTTCCCCTTCGTCTCTCTTCTTTGGAATGGATTTCCCATCATTATCTTATCCTTAGGATAGAGTTTCTAATTATCTCTCCTCTGCAAGATAGATTTAGCTAGCAATAGTAAGGATCTCTAGTTCCCCTCAAGTAACATGTTGACTCTACAAAATAAGGTTCTTTTTATCCCTAGAGAATTGTGGTAAGTCTTTGGTCATGAGCTTACTTTGAATCATCTTTAATTGTATTTTAAATTAACTATTTGCATAATTACTAGGGTTAGTTATGTTGATTTAGCTTTCAAATTATTTCCCATATATAATAAGGGCATTTTATAGTCTTCCATATTAATTTTAATTTGCTAGGAAAGCATTATAAATCTTGAGACTACATAAGCGGATCTAACATTGTATTAAGGATTATTGGATGATGAATTAACACTGAAAAATTGTTGTGCCCACTCCCCCCATCACCCAACTACGGGATTACTCATTCTAGACTTTCTACTTTATGCTTATACCACATGTCTCCCTTCTCTTGAGCCATGCATCTTTACCCCTTCTCTCGACCTCACCAACTCTTCTCTCATAAATTCTTCCAGCATTCTTCGCATCATTTGTTTCCAAAATGTCTAACCAAATTAATAGTAATATAATTTGTTATCAATTCATTTTTTGTGAAAAAAAAAAAAAAAAAGATGAATAGAATTCAAAGGGACATCGATTGGATTAGGAGTAAAACGAAAGACTTCATTGCATGAGGACAACTTCTTTAGAAGGAAATGAATGAATAGTTGTCACAATTAATGGGAAGATCCTATTTATTTGGAATATAAATTTGTATCTTATTTTCTTTGGCAAGTTATAATATAAATTAAATGCGTAAGAATACCAAGTATCCTCTAAATTGAATTGTTGTTCTAGATTAAAAATATCTATAAAAAATATATTTCTCTCAAAACTTACATGGTATCAGAGCCAAGGGTTGGGCTTAAGAACCTAAAAAGTTGTAGGCATAAATCGAGTGCAGGATTAGAAGATAGCAACCTTTCTGACGAAATCTAATAGCATGGGTGATATTATTAGGATCTCTTATGACATAATAGCAATTCCCCTCTTTTTTGTTAGAATAATAACAAAATAAATTGCCTAAAATGATCAACAATGATCAAACCCTCTCCAATTCCACCCTCCAAATAACCATTCACAACTTGATTGATAAAAATTATATGGAGTAATCTAAAAAAGCCAAAATTAGCCAACGATGGAAGGGAAAACTCATGTTAAGCCATCAATGAATGATCCAACATTCACAATATGGAAATCACATAAATCCTTAGTAATGGCTTGGCTCCTATATTTTATGGTGAAATTCAACATTCATTAGACAATAAGCAACTCACCTTCATTTGCATGCAACAAGTGCTTTCCATCTGGGTCTAGCATTGTTTCTTCGTCAAACCCTTTTCATGAGGCGCTTTTCAACAAGCAAAATGACTAAATATTGGGGAAATTTAAAGTGATGAGAGCCAGACCCCAAAGACTTGGATCATTCAATAAATTAAGATTTATGGTGGAAGTACTTGCCTTGTTACTATTTCCAGCAAGTGATCAATCAAATAGAACATTTGGAGTCGGTAAATTTGTCGCTTCACAAGATTCATTGCCAACATTGTGTGATTCTAGTATAAATCTAGGTAAGAAATTCTTGCAAGTTTATTTCCATCTTAGCACCTTTATTGCTAGCTTGGTGACATTAGAAAGAGACCACTATTAATGAAGTTGTGCCACACTGGGGATTATAGGTCATAAGTCACTCAAAAATCATGTAATGGTATTCTCATTTGATTTCACACTTCACAATTCCTCATAAGATGTTTAAATTTAGCAATGTACTCAGATGACAACCCTTGTTGTAGTTTAAAGAAGGGTATCTTGATAAAAATGAAGGGAAATTCCTTCATAACAATTCTTTCAATCTTTTTCTCTAATTCTTAGTTTCTTTTAATGTCCTCTTACTAAATGAAGATATTCTTCTTCAACTTGATGGTCACCAACTTGACCATTGGATCGGTCGACATTCCTATGTAGTGAAAGAAACACTCCATGGTGCAACAAATCTATGAAATCATCCTGATTCAAGAAGCCTTCATCATCTAAAATATCCAGCTTGATTGTATTGGAGTACAATCCCAAGAACATGGAATCCCCCCTTTGACATATAACATTTAAAATATTATCCCAAAAGTTATGAAAACTGCATAAGGGGTTGACTTTAAATAAAAACCAAGTCCCCTCAAAACAAAACAACAATGCAACATTACAAAACTAACCTACAAAAGGTGTATATTGGACCAAATAAATTTTAAATTTGCAATAGCAAACATCTCACTTCAAGCCGAAAGACAAATATTATTAATAACATGAATACTTGAAGAAAATTTAAATGTACCTCAATAAATCCTACAGTAAAAATACTCACATATTCGTTATCACATTTGCTAATAGGCAATCCAACACTTTAATGCAGCCTTTTACAAAGAAAAAAAGGCAGAAAACCGACTCATATCACACGCTAAAATCAGGTGAAATAAACCTTGAAGCCTTAGCTAATGATGGTGCTAAAATTGTGGCATGGGGAAAGAATCAGAATTGTTTGTCAAAAATAGATCACTATTTGTTCATTCTAGAATAAAATGCTTTGAAATATACCTACCTGGTTTTATGTCCCTATGAGTAATATTACGATCATGACAAGATTTGATAGCCATCAGCTGCATAAGAGGGAGAAAAAAACAATCAACACGACCACTAAAATCAATATTAAAATTTGAACGTTAAAATTAGAATGCAAATGTTGGACATGTCAACATGGAAGAGGAGTCACGCAAAACAAAAAGTAAACTAGAAAAATGAAAAAAAAAATTGCAAAAATACGAAGTTCAAAGAAAACAACTTCATGCAGTGACTGCCAATTCAAATAATAGAGCATAGAGCCATTTATTTGATTGTAACCATTCCAAGCTCTTCCCTAGCGTATGTTCAGTGTGATAAGGTTAATTTTTTGTCATTTTAGTAAAATGCTGCCATATTCCACCATTCACTCACGAAATTGCTTTAATTTGACAATGGTTTGAAGCAGAAAAATCAAGCATATGATCTCCTTCCAGGTCTTGCTTCAGTTTAATATTTATTAGAAGCATTGACATCTTACTTTCCACATCTTTTCAACTATTAGTCTACTGGGGTAACTTATGCCAGACATTTGCGTTTGCTTTTATTTTCACTTTCAGATCTAAAGTAATGCCACCCCAATGCTCAGGCCAGATGAATCTCTAGGTCGCCTTCCTAAAAACCTTTTCTGCATTCTAGAAGACTATAACCACTCCTCTCCCCTTTCCTTTCGACATTAACTATTCATCAGTTTTAAAAAAATCAAACCAGCTAGCTTGCATTAATAATAGAATAGAAATGTCACAAGCTCGCTGATTACCACGAATGGCTTTAGGCCTTGCTTGCATCTTTTATCCGTTTAAGTCTCTTTTAATAAATTCGTGGCATAAATTTGATTAAAAAAGGTAGAAGTTTTTTCAGATTCATGTGATAAGAATCCCAACAATTACACTAGCTACTGCTTGATACATAGCTTAATTGGAATTTTGAGCATAATATTAACTTGATTTAAAAATCTCCTAACATAAATAATGTAGCGGCCACAACTATAGATGACTGAAGGAATGGGTACTGTTAGATGCCTTGATCCTATGATTATTTGCTATTGGACTATAATTGTACCCTTAAAAGCATGTTTAATTTCAAACATGTAATGCAAATCCGCATAACCTATCTAAAATGGCATCAGAACAATTAATTTATTTATACATAAATGTCAGAAACTTAGAAGGACCCTAGGATCACATTCACAATTCTAAGTGGCATACATTGTTAAATTAATTTTCTCGGAATCATTAGCCCTTTAAAAACAACTTCAATGTTGACATTAAAATCAATAACACTATAGAACGATCAAACAATATAAATGCTTCCATGAAACTTTACCTAATCTGATAACAACGAAAATTCAAAAATTAAATTAATTCTAACAGAAATCAAGCCTAGCACATGGATATGCAACAGTTGTCATCATGCAAATGAACTATGCAATTATAACTACTCCAACTTGGGTTTAATAAACATTTTTTTATGGAAGGGTATCTTCCATAAAATTCTAAACAATTAGTCAATTTGTATTTATTATGACACACGTAGCATTTAACTTGAGGAATTCATAAAAACATGTGATTTCCAGTAGCAGGGAAAATAGAATAGAACTAAAAAAAAAAATCGAAGTAGAAATCATTTAATTCGAACTCCCAGAATGCATGAAATTAAACATAGGTGAATGGAACCAAAGAAGAAAGTAACAACCAAATTCGAGTGACTGAAATTAGAATTTCAAGATAATGTGTGAAAAATTAGGAAGGTACAGTACAAAATGATTATAATACAGAGCGTGAGTCACACCTTAGTAATTATGAGGTAAAAATAAGTAAACTTTAGTGGTTTACATACGTAAAACGTGAAGCAAATACGCATAAATAGGTTAAGCGTTAAAATAAAGTGAAAGTTATATAAAGGAAATGAAAGTAACTAGGTTAGGCATCGTGCAAAAACTTAATTCCGTAAAGCTAAATTAACGTGCAGCACTTGAAAGGAAAAAGAAGTTGTGAAGGATTTATGGGGCCAATTCTCCACCCTGCTATCCACAAATCTTTCATCCACCCCTTCTTGACAAGGTTCCTTGGCCTTTCTTGACAATGGCATAGTAGCTAGTTGCAATTCCCTCTCTAGGGTGCAACTTTGCCACAGCCCATCCACTTTCAAACTCCACAACAATAGATCTCAGACAGCTTAAAGCCTTTCAAGCCCTTAGCATTCGGCCCCAACTCATGGTACCTGTGGATTGCACTTATGCATGGTGGAGGGTATCTGCTTCGAGAGGATATCTAACAGGATATCTGATTACCAGATCCAATAGCAAAATTACTCTTATTTGACGTATGAACAACAACCTGTTAGGTCACAAAATATGATTTGGTATTAGTAATATCAAGCTCCCGAGTAGCTTGATATTTTCCAATATTCTATGAAATTGGATTTATTGTTCAGTTGACTTTTGGTTGAAATTTATTTTTTTGTGCTGTTATTAGTGTTTAGAACATAAATCACACTTGTTAGGACTATGCTGATAAGAATTACACTTAATTTGTGTCCAAATGATTATTTTAAGGTTTTTAAATATTAAATTGCCACTTGCATGACACCTTTTATTTTTATAATATTTTTTCAGAGTAATAAAAGGAAAATTATTACTTCTAAATCTGATTTTATACTGTAATTCAAGGTTGTCAGGTATCAGGAATCCAGCACATGCCAGAAAGTAAATTTTACTAGCTAATTAGATTTGGATGTGACTTTGTGTAGTAAGATTTTAACTGGATACAAATTTTGTAGGTCTTATTGGAGTGAGTTCGTGTGGTAAGATAATTATTTGGATACAAATATCATAGATCTTATAGGAGCGAGCCCACGCACACACCAACCTTCTCTTGAATCATACTGTTGTTCAACAATTCTAATTGTTCAGTAAAAAATTCAAGTTTCAAGTTTATTAAATTGGTTACTTGAACTTCAAGTTGAAACAAAGCATGACCCAATAACCCAATTTAACACCACTATTTACACGTTCATGGTAAAAGGAGCACCAAGAGTTTTAGATTTCTTTTTTTTTTCTTCTGACAAGCAACAGAAGCATCCCCTCCCCACAATATCAAGTAATGCTCAAACAGCTAGGTCAAAATAAACCAAAAATGAATTTCTCCAATCAACGAGATAATCCAACACAGCCGAAAACCCTAAAAAAGTTGAAGTTCGGGCATTAAGCACTCTTCAACCAACCTAAAAGATTATTAAAACAAACTAGTTGTCTGTCTCGTACATAAATCCTGCTTCTAGACTCCTTGCTATTAGATCCAACATTAGGTATTAAGTATCATTTCTACTACAAATATTTTGCACAAGTTCTAGTCATGCTTATTGTGGCCAACCAAATTTGTTGTAACATTAATACTATCTAATCACTTTATTGGTGCTTTTTTTGCCTCTTTTGTACCTATCAGAATCATCAAGTCTAATGTTCCCTAAATTATTTTAAGTTCTAATTATCTTTCTTCTACCTTTCTATTTTTAACAAAAGTTCACCTTAATATTCACATTCACAAACCCAACTTAATTATCAGTGACTTCCTAATACTCAATCAATGTTTCATAATGCATCCTCAACACGGAGAGGATTAATTACAGTGGGTGATATTGATAAAATATGAACTGGTAAATTATTAATGACCACCATATAATTCCACATAATTACTAAAGTACCATGCCCACTATGAGCTAGTATAAGGCTAATGATGATGACGAAGAAGATATCGATGTGATATTTCCAAAATGCGATGAACTTGATGTGCTGCTTCTATTTTGATAATAATATGCATCAGCTATGACATTCTTCACCAAAAGCCGTATGAATAACTAAAACAGAAGAAAATAACAGAGACATTAAGATTGGTTGTTGAAACTGGTAATGGTTAGCGTAATCTCACCAATTGCCATACAAGACCTTGCATTTCCTTCTTTCCTGCTTCTGTTGTTCGTAGCCAATGCCACCATTTTGATGGATGCACAATCTGGATTCTTTTCACATTTTCACCCGTTTTATCAGTGTTTACTGAGTTCATTTCCTCTGCAGTATATATCAGCTTTGACAGGGACAGACCTTCAGTGTGGAACACAAGCCATATCTCATTTGACTCAGATTCAAAAGATTCTACAAATCGAGCTATATGTTTTAAACCTTCTTCACACTTAGCTTTTGTCATTTTGAAATTCTCAAAATCTGTGCCCCTCATATCATACCCACATGTTTTTGCACCTACATCAGCTGTATCATTCCATATCAATTTGTCAGAATGGATTTCACCTTCTTTTGAAAAAGTGGTAGATAATCCTGTCATCGGTATATCCCTCAATGAAAAGGAAGCATTTAAAAAAATTTCACCGAAGTACTTTTCACGCAGGCCACTCAAGTAAGCGCCACTTCCTTGCTCCACCTGAATAGAAAAGACGCTTCTAAGCAAATATTACATAATAGAATTTTAAAATATCAGAAATTGCATAAAGATGTAACAATGAACTCCATACTTAACAATCATCAGTAAAAAAGTGACCAAATCAACTAGACATTCATCAAAATAAAGCAGAAGTCCACACTGAATAACAAAGTTGTTAAGGAAAAAAAAGTAGAAGAGAAATAGAAAGAGACAAAGGTGGAATGATCCATATTTTTTTCGGCCCAAACATGTTTCTATTTATAGGATTTTACAATAGATAAAATCAAGAAGTAATAAATCACCGAGCCCAACAGTTCACCTTAATGTTCCATGGGATTATTACTTTCACCTCTTCAATCTTATGGCCTATTGTAACTATTTTGCAGTAATTTTTCTACCCATTCATCAATCCGCAAAGTATTTTCAGCAACTACCTAGCCATGGAGAGATAACTCATCCCCCTTGTCCTACCGCATCCTCCTCTTCATCGTAGTGACAGATCACTAGTATATCACAGTTAATACAATGGATAAATCATTGTGCAGAGTGGATGGTGGAGCATTGACCCCCATTGAAGAGAGGCCTGCGCCGAAAGTTGTGCAAATTCTGAAGATAATGATGATTATTATTATGATAGTTCTAATGATTTTTTATTGTGTCGTTGTTTGTTGACTTAGGTGTTTCTGTTTGGTTGCTTGTAGCTTTGATGTATTTTCCTTTCAATGAGATGGCTTTGCTTTTTTTTTTCCCTAATTGTTGTAGTTGGTTGTGGTTTGCTTGTAGAACCACCACCCCCACCCCCAACACCCACACACACAAAAGTATAATCCAAAAATCTCAAAATTAAGCATTTGTGCGTTGTTTCAATGAGGTTTAAAAATTTGCAATTTCAATACTCACATGCATGTGGGCTCCAAAAATTCAAACCCTGATTTCCCATATAGAAGAGTTTTAGGAAATTTGTTGAGTCAAATTTTCAAAAGGCTGATTAAAATCATCTATATAACCTAGAGGACCCACAAGAAAAGCCCTCTCAATCTCCAAAAGAATCATGCTATATATCATCACCCATTACCGACTCAGAGAAAGAACTTCATTTCACGAAAAAGAGTGCAAAGATAGCCCAAGTATAATATCTAAAATAAAATGTCACTAGCTCAATAAAAACTCTAATTACCATTGGCACAACCCAGCCCAGAGGCTCGACTTAATGTGATGAAAACATATGATAGGATAGTTGATTACAATTTTGTTTACTAACAATCTATTTCCAATAAACAGAAAAAGCCACTTAAACCTCTAAATTTTAAAGTAAAAAACTATAAATATATTTCTCTCGGAGTGTCGCACCTATGATATATATTTTCTCATCGTCAACTAATTTAAATTAATCGAATAATACATGTGAATGTTTTTGCAAATAGAAAGTGAGTCATCACTAAGTGAGTAGGTCATGCTTCTAAATTACAGTAATATAAGACCTTTGAAATAATATACATGCTCTTTTAAAAACATAAAATAATTCTATTTGAAATTTATTTTAAATATGACCATCTAAGTGATGCATATTTACATGTGTCACATATATCATATCTTTATCATTTTTATAAATAATACAACCATCATAGGAGATAACAACTAAAAAAGTACCATTTAAGGTACTCCTTTTTCATTTCATTTTCATAACATTTTTCATTCAAGCCAAGTAAATTACAACCCTAGTCAATGTTATTGTCACAACTCAACCCGATCATGATAGGTCATATCATGTTGAGCTGTGATAGGCTAATCCTAAGATTTATTTTTAGAATGTTTCAGATTATCTTCCAATATTCATTTTAAATAAACTATTGACTATAGAACTATTAAAATATACAAATACTAAAAATAAACTCATCCATAAGATTTATTTCATTTCCTCAAAATATATCTACACTACAGTACATGGCCACATGCAGAAGCTATAGAATTGAAATGAATAATAAACTAGCAATGACTGTATAAAAATCAAAATAGGGAATAATGCGTTACAATAGCTCAGCAGGCCACACAAACAAAATCTAAATTTCCAAATTCTTTTATTAAATTTTGCTGAATATTTAAACAAGTTAAAAGAAGTCTAATAAATTATGATACTAAGAAATGTAATAGGAGCTTAGGAGTAATCAAATTATTTAAATAATAATATTGAACAGATAAATAAATTGCAATGCATATCATTAAACAATTCATATCACATTTTCCAATATCAGATAGAATCTCAAAGGATTTTGGCTCCTCATGACTCCTTTTCATGCTTATAGCACCAAAATATGCCCATAGGCACCATAATATAGCTTATAACCACCAAAACATGCCTTACAGGCACCAGAATATTCTCTGACACAGACAGAATCTCAAAACATTATGACCCCTTATGGCTCACAGCAGATATAATTTAATCACATATGCACATATATTATCACATTATAGCAGTTAAAGAATAATTGAGCAAGTGTGAAAATTGCATAATTTTTTGTAACGATAGGCAACAGAAAACCATACTAAGCAAAATTGCACATTTTCAAAAAATAACTAAATTATCAGGAATTCTATCAAACAATATTTTAAGATTGTTATCATACTAAAACACTATTTTTCAACATCTAGATAATTTTCTATTCAATAAAAACCCCATAAATTTCAAAATATCCATTATAAAATTTTTAAAGAAAATTCAAAATATACATAATTGTAATCTTTATAACATATAAAAAGTTATGCGATAAAAGTTTTATTAGTGCAAAATTATCAGCATTTTTCGCTAACAGAAACATAAATTTGATAGGCCGGCCCAGGAGGGGCTGACTGGACCGGTCCTTGTGAATAGCCGACGGAACCAGCCAGGAGGGGGGGACCACCTTGTGAGCCCCAATTTGAGTTAAATCCAATATTAGGAGGGAAATTTTGAATTACAAGGGTGTTAATGGAATTTGTACATTCCTTTAGCTTTAATTAGGGAGTAATGATATAATTAGGTTTTCATCTTGAATTTGAATTTTTTTTTAGATCTAGGGTTATTGTGCTTTGGGCTCTTGGCGTTGCCGGAGATTTGGAGAGTTGTTCTTCCTCTCGAATTGAAGAACATTTGTATCGTTGCTATTTTATTTCATCTTCTAGTGGAATACAAGTCTATGGTTGAGTTTTCTCTCATATTGCCCTTGGAATTGTTGTTTTTTTCTGCTGTGGACAGCTATTCTGTGCTATTTTCCTGCTGCGGACAGCAGTAATTTTGCTGTGTGATCACCGATTTTGGTTAGGGTTGCTTGTGAACTCAAGTATTACCTTAGGGTTACTTGCGAACTCAAGTATTTCCTATCAAAAATTGATCATAAAATTTGATAAAAACTTTGTAGTTTTTAAAATTATGATGGGCATAATGTGACCTACCTCAAGATAAATTAGTTTCTCATTTGGGCTGACAGATGAAAACAACTTAAAGTCGCCCAAAACCATTTTTCATTTTCTTCTCTCCTCTTTTTTTCTTTCTTTTTTCCTCAATGGACATCAAAAGGGCCATGGCTATAAAAAGATTTTTTTTTTTCGTTAGTGGAAATTTTTTTTATAATAAAATATTATTATTCTAATTATTTAATTTTTTAACATAAAATTTATTTAAATTCTTTTATATCTTCAAATTCGAGAATCTAAAAAATTGCAGAAAAATATTCATAAATTATCTAATAAATTTTAAAACACTCTACTGAAATCGGTTTGCAAAATAGACACTTGTTGGTCCCAAAATCTTCACTTGTACTGACAGATGTTAATTTCTTAAGGAATTTCACAAACAACAACAACAACAACATCAAGCCTTTATCCCACTACGTGGGTTCGGCTACATGAATCCTTTTTCTCCATTGTGTCCTATTAAAAGTCAAATTCTCATTTAAATCTAATAAAGAAAGGTCATTCCTAATATTTTCTAACCAAGTCTTTTTAGGTCTACCCCTACCTTTCTTAACATAAGTCAAATCTAATACATCCACTCTCCTAACCGGGTCATCAGAAGGCCGCCGTTTTATGTGACCAAACCATCTAAGGCGACTCTCTAATTTTATCTTCTACTGGAGCTAATTATGAAAAATTTTGTCAAGCTAAAACATAACAATATATATGCTACGACAAAGACGGTTTGTGATTTGGACTTAAAATTATTCCAGAAAAAAATTTGACATTTTAGGCCAAAATTTTTCTTAAAAAAAATTAAGGATTTTCACAGCCATAAGGGGATGTTCTTCATCAATCAATCATGTACATATACAAGCATATCTATCTAAACATTTCATTTATATAACATTAATCAACTTTATGTAGTAATGTAAAATATATCATGCTAATTACCATTTAATTTAAAATAATCAATCATTTGAAATGTGAAAGATCAATCATTTGCAATAATAATTAAATACAATTAGAAGAAGTAATACAATTACCGTAATTTAGAAACATGAATACTCACCTCAAATCTAGGCATTGTGATAATTTACTCTTTCACCTTACACCCACGTTGATATATTTAGCACATATATAAAGACCCTAACGTTAAAATTTAAATGATAATTACTCTTAATTTAAATTAGTTTATTATTTATTTAAATTTCTTATATATTTTTAAATTATATGCACTATCTTTCTCTTTCTAAATATACCTACAAAATTCAATTGAATATTCATAACCTAATAGATGATATTTTAAATCCACTATTATAATTAATTTAATTTCTATTAAATATTGATGTGGGTAAGAGGGGGGGGCGCAAAAGATGTTCCTTGTTTTTTTGGGTTGATTTGGTTTTGGCTAGCTCAGCTTAAGCTTCCCCTTTGGTAAGCTGTTGTTTTCTTCTTCTAATTTCAACTCATAAATATATAGTCCAGTTGCCTTTTTAGCTCATAAATGCAAGTCCTGATTCATCCCCCTTATCGGTTCCTCTGCTAGCTTCTGTCCCGTGGCTGGTTCCTCTCCCCGTGGCTGCCTGTTCCGGTTCCCTGTGGGCGCATGTTCCTGTCTCCCGTGGATGCCTTTTCCTATCCCCCTTGTGGCCCTTCGAGTGCTGCTCCTGGGCCGCCTGCTGGCCTTCTGTTTCCCCTTTCCTGATTGGTTTGGTTGGAATTATTAGAGGATGTTTGGCTGCCTTCTTTCATATATAAATATGTGATGTTTTGTAGTTTTAAAAGAGGAGATTATGTGAAGAATTTTTGGAGCCAAAAACCTGCGGGTTTCTTCTTGGAAAAGCTTGCGAGCTTGTCCCCCTTTCTCTTCTCCTCTCTTTGATTTCGTCTCGGACTTCTTATCTCATTATTCTCTCCGCAAGTGACCACTCCATTTGTATCTTTCTTCTCAAGCGATGTAAAAGCAAGTTTAGGAGTTTTTATGTTATAAAGTGAGTTGTAATATGTCTTTATTTTAATATTTTCATTATCTTGTTTGTAATGAAGTCAAGTCTATCTTTTTAAGTTATATGGATGTCAGTTTGTTTGTGTTTTAAAGGAAGACGTTTGTTTGCTTGCAATCTTAGGATTTTTACAAATTTTTTCTTGTATCAAATATGTCAATTATTAGTAGTCATTTAATCTATTATTTGTGTAAGTAAAATCTGTTTTTATAAAGTTTATTTACTCGTATGGAAATAACCTTTCTAGTTGTGAATGTATTTACTAAAATTTCTAGTATATATTAAATTTAATCCTAAATTATTTTATTACTTAAAGAATAATTTATTTAATAAAATCGCTCATAAATTTAAATTTCTTATTCATCTCATTTTAATTAAACTCCACACAAAAATTCACAAAATTAACAAAATCTTTATAAATCAATCTTAAATAACTTACTTGAAGAACTCACTTTATCCTTAAATAGTCAGTTGAGCCTTAGCCCTTGCCAACGCTTATCTCTTCCATACCCATCGCTCAAGCTCTCTCTTTTGTTATCTCTTTCTCTAACAATCTCCCTCATCTCTCATCCACTCCTTGATACCTTACTCTCACTTGGCCTCTTATATAGATATGAAACTCTTTATTTGGAAACGGCGATTCTAGTTCATCTTCTTCCGTTTATGCGATCAGAACTTCTCCTTCGTCTTCTTCAACTAAATCGACAAAGCCCACCATAACCCTAGCAACGAAACAAGCGTCGGAAAAACAAAAACCTTTGGCCACTTTGTCTTCATGCAACTCAAGGTAACGAAAGCTTGTTCCTTCCGCTTCGTTTTATTCATGCTCTTCATGTTACGGGACCCACTCGAGTTCAGGATATTACAACTATAATGAATTTAAATAAAACAGTCTCAATAGCCTCTTTTATCGATGACCGCTCCTTCGAAGAGGTAGCAATTCCTATAAGGATCGATAAATATAGTCATTCCTCCAAAACAGAAAAAGAATAAATATAAAGATGAAAACATATCAATGAAAATTCTCTATCTCATGCTCCTAGTAAGTTTCCAAAGACTCCCAAAGAAGTCATGGAACACAATTTCTTAGCCCGCCTCCAAAAACTACTAATACTGTTAAGCATCTATAATTCCCTCGTGTTGTTGCAAATCAATCGCGATACACTTAACAAAGTTTTACAAGACTCAGGGTAGTACGAAACATCTTAGTTGAGCAAAGCATTGAAGCTTTAATTGCCAAAGCTCATTACAATCACCTTCGACAAAGATGACTTCCTCTTAGGTACCAGTACCACTATACCTAATCAGTCGCTCTACATTACATTAAAAAGCAATGTTATTCAAATGAACAAAATCATCATTGAGTCAAGCTCAAAAAACATAAGATGTTTCTCCAGAGCTTCAAAGAATATGGGAAAAAAACCATAGGGACCCTTATCTTAAACCACTAATTCAGTAAGCTTTATAGAGGAAAAATTCCATGCAATTCAGTATAATAATTTTTCCTAATCATTCAAAAAATCATGGTTCTATATATATATATAGTATCATACACTCCACTCTCCATCGTTGTATGAACTCAAAATGGAGAGCAGCACCAAATTGATGAAAATATGCAATCATTCATATGCCATTAAAATATACAAGATTGTTAACATTTCACCTAGGGGTGTCAAAATTTGACCTGGCCCGCCAACCCAACCGGGAAATTCCAGATTTGGGTTGACCTGTTTAACAATTGGGTCGGGTTCGGGTCTAAAAATCCGACTCGTTTAATTAACAAGTTGGGTCCTAGTCAACCAACCAACCTGAAATTAACCTGGTTATGACCCAGATATGACGGATTTACAAATATGGCCAAAGAAGTGCATGAAATCCGAAATGTGAGAGGCGGAGACAGGACAGAAGGCGGGAATGCGGGACTTCTTTTCGTACATTCATTCATTGTTTTGGTTCGACACTGCAGCCATTCAGGTCAGCGGATCAGAGCACTACGCGTGAAAGCCAAAAGGAAGAAAAGTGGCGGGCTGAGCGAGTAGAAGAAGATTTATAGGATTTAGCCAAAGAAGCGTACAAATGGAAGAAAAGAGAGAAAGTGGACGAAAGTGAGCAGTCAAGTGGGGATTTGGCCAAAGAAGCGTGAAAAATGAAATATTGGAAGTAGCAAAAAAAATTAAAAGAACAAGTTGTCGGGTCATGTTGGTGTTGACCCGTAAAAGCTGAGACAAAAAAAAAGAGAAAATCAAAATCAAATCCCTACCTGCCTTCTGCCATCCCACGACCTCGGCACGTCGCTCGCACGCCGAAGTCACATCCTCGCACGTCGAGACTGCACAACTCTCGCGACGTTAAAAAGCCGAAGAAAGGGAGGCCTTCGGCCTCTCTGGACGCACGAGCCCTTCTCCTCTCGCCAATTTCTCTGCTCCGACGCGAATCCTCACTCCTGTTCACCCTCTCGTCGCTGCTCGACACCGCTCCTTCTTCGATTTTCCCTTGTTGTAGGTTCGGAAGTTACGACACTTCCGATCGGAAGCATCGGACAGGGAGCTCGCTGGCTGCAAAGGCGACTTTCTCCCTTTCTACCGCTTCTTCTACTCCTTCGTGGCTGTGCGACTTTGCTCCTTTGCCGACTTTTCCTTCCTGTCAGACCGGAAGGACGACATTTTGATCGGGAGTGAGAACAGGAGCTCGCTCGGCCGTGAAGTTAACTTTTTCCCATCCGTGCTTCTTCGACTCCCGCGGCTGGTCCGACTTCGCTCCTTTGACGATCCTCCCTTGCCCCAAGGATCGGAAGTTACGGCATTTTGATCAGACCCAAGAACGGGAGCTCGCTGCAGTGAAGGTAACTTTCTCCCTTGCCGTGCACTTCTTCGGCCTAATCCCATAAATCTGGCCGAATTATGACAAGGGGGGGATTTAATTTTTTTTTTATTATATCTAATTATTATTTAATTATAAATATAATTAATTATTTAATTATAATTAATTATTAATTATTAATTAATTATTAATTATAATTGTTAGATTAATTATAATTAATTTTGATTGATTATAGTTAATTATTAACTAATTATAATTATAATTAACTTATTAATTATAATTAATTAATAATTAATTATTAATTATTAAATTATAATTACCTAATGATTATTGTAATTAAAGAAAGAAGATGCCTCTTCCCGCCTCGATGTCGATCCGCCGGTCCGCTGATCCCAAAGGTATAAATTCCGGAACCTAGGCTCTCTCTCTCTTACCTCGGCATGGATGTCGAGTCGGTGGTCTGCCTATACACGCTTTTCTCTAGCGTGGTGGGAAGGGCAACCAGCGTGACACCTACGATAAGGTAGGCGAGTGGCCCTCGGTTCCAAACCTGTTCTCGATGTTCGTGGCGCACCGGTAAACCACCTATACACGCTTTTCTCTAGCGTGGTGGGAAGGGAACCCGGTGCGGCGCCTGCGACGAGATCGGGATATTCATAAGTACCCGCTTGCCGGGAAACAAATGCTACTCTCTTGCAACATGTACCGAAGACCCATACACGCCTTTCTCTGGCGCGGTGGGGACAAAGACTTTACACGGCCGCGGTGTCCTCGTAAGAGGGCACCTACCGTACACGCTTTTCTCTAGCGTGGCGGGAGGCCCAGTTTTCCGTTGTTTTTCCCCTAAACGGAGGAGACGCCGGGAGGCTGCCGAAATTTCGGGTGAAATATTACTCTACTCGGGACCTGTTTTGAACTCAAGAGAACAAAGCCGAACTCCAATGAGCTATGGACTTGTGGACCGTCAAAACTTGATTGGACATGTGCAGAGGACCTGAACAAAACTCAAATGATTTCTAAAGGACCAAATCCGAATAAAGTAAAACCAAATTGAAATCAAATTCAGATCAAAATTGAACTCAAAGCCAATTCAATATGAATTTGAAATATAACCTGCAAATGCTCCAGAAGACTTTGAACAATCATTTGAACAAGACTCGGACTGCAGGGGACCTATACTTGAACTTGCATTCTGGACTCAAACTGAACATTAATGATTCAAACATTCAAACTCAAGCGAGTACTTGAGTTGGACTAGAAAGTGAACATTCAAATGAACTTACTAAGAACTTCAGAAGACCCTGGGCAATCAGTTCGAATATGCACTTCACGCTCATGATTGAACTCGGACTATACGACATCGAGTGGAGACCTGTAAACTTGGTGAATTCAAGTCTGAATGAAACTAAATTCAGATCCAAACACATACAAGAACAAAGTTTGAATCACGCGTGAGGAAATTCAAATTACAAGACCTCGATGCACGAATCTCCTACGACGATTTCTACAAATGCCTGTTGATTGAGATGGCGATACGGGAGATCAATGATGGATGATCCGCCTTCCTACGCAACCCAACAAACCCACCTGAGATTGGTGAAAGGTGGTTTCAATGCAAAAGCAAGGGCTCTCCTACGAATACTACTAGGAGATCGTAGCGGATACAATTGATCTCCAGCAAATGAATACTTGTGGGTAACAACAGTGTGTATGTCGTATGTACAACGAACCACTGTGGACACAAGTACATTTCCTACGACGATCCCTACGAGATCAAATGAACTATATTGGAAAACGACAGTAGTGAATTGCAAAGTTCATATACGACTGTCGTATGTGTTAATATGATCTCAAATACAAATAAGTGCCTATTGATTGAGAAGGCAATATTGGAGATCGGCAATCAAGGACCCCTTCCTACAAATAAGTATAATCATCAAACCACCTGAGATTGGTGAAAGGGTGAATATGATGCAGAAAGAATGAATCTCCTGCAAACATTTTCTAGAAGCTCGTAGTGGATACAGCGGTCCCCTGCAAATGGCTACAAACAATTTGTGGATAACAACAGTGAGAATCTCGTAAGCATAGCGAGCCACTGTGGACACAAGTATTGATATCACCTATGATAGTGATGGTCAAAATCTACAAGCACGTCAGGTACAAAGGCAGCCCGATGTACGAAAAAACTCTACTACACTAAAGATCTTGAAAAGAGATCTTCTCAAAGTGAAGCGACAATCAATGGACTTCAAAGTCCAAAAGAAATCCTTCCCCGGTGAATGAGAAAGGGGGAGTCAATATCAAGTCCAATACTCCAAAGTTCAGAAATACCCCTCCCCGGTGATTGAGAAAGGGAGAGGGGGTCAACATCAAGACCAAAACGCCACCGGATCTGCAACATATATACAAGCAGACAGAAGGCGTCTACGATCTACAACTCAACGCCACCGGATCTGCAACACTGATATAAGTAGACAGAAGGCGTCTACAACCTACAATGCAACGCCACCGGATCTGCAACACTGATATAAGCAGACAGAAGGCGTCTACAACCTACAATGCAACGCCACCGGATCTGCAACACTGATATAAGCAGACAGAAGGCGTCTACAACCTACAATGCAACGCCACCGGATCTACAACATTCGTACAAGCAGACAGAAGGCGTCTACAACCTACAATGCACCGCCACCGGATCTGCAACACATATACAAGCAGACAAAAGGCGTCTACGATCTACAACTCAACGCCACTGTATCTGCAACACTGTTACAAGCAGACAGAAGGCGTCTACAAATATGTCTATATCAATATAAAAAATCACCCGCATGGGCCCCGGCGAGCGTGTTATTGGTACACATGTGACGTCTAGCGATGCTGCGCGGGTTATTAAATTTAAACCCGATCCTCCTTAGCAAGTAAAAGGAGTCGACAGGGTTTAATTACAAAACGCTCCCAATCACCCGCATGGGCCCCGGCGAGCGTGTTATTGGAACACATGTGACGTCTAGGGATGCTGCGCGGGTTATTAAATTTAAACCCGATCCTCCTTAGCAAGTAAAAGGAGTCGACAGGGTTTAATTACAAAACGCTCCCAATCACCCGCATGGGCCCCGACGAGCGTGTTATTGGTACACACATGACGCTTAGGAATGCTGCGCGGGTTGACAAGTGAATTCAAGTTTGAATCCGATCATTCTATACGGATCAATAGAAGTCGACAAGATTCAAACTACCTAATAAAATACACGGTTGTAGCAACCGGTGTATTTGTCTAAATACATTCTTTTTAGGCCTTCAAAGCCTAAAATCAAGAGAATTCACTAAACGAAAGGCACAAAGCCTACGAGAAACCCGATCCCCTATCGATAAGTTGATAGGGTCGACAAGGTTCAATCAAATGAAAATGACCCCAAACACCCCGATGATGGCCGTGTTGAATGCTAATCTCAACCGGAGGGGTTCTCAAATATTTCAAATGCCTCCCAAATACCCAAAGTCTACACAAAATCCAAAAGCTCCACAAAAATTCCAAAGATTACTCCAGAAATCCAAATCAATCCCTAATTCCAAGATATTTAAATTTGAAATCAAATCATCAATGCTTAAAGCAAAATCCATCCACCATACGCAACAGTTTGCAAAGGTGGATAAATTCAAATAAACTCTAGCTCACAAAGAGCTAAATGCCTAGTCGAAAATATCACTATGATCCATTCTCAAACAATCTCCTGCCAGTAAGGACGTGGTACGTGTCCTCTAACCGGCGGTCTGCCGCCAAATGGCACTGCAGGTAAACGGTTATGACCCGGGGCCCTCTGAACCGAGTGGTTTTGCCGCCAAATGGCACCACGATATCTCGGTTATGGCCAGAGCCAATACGCTCCTTATTGGCATCAAATCCTTGAGATATGAATCAATAGGATATGATCGATAGGGCACAAAGCCCTCTGTCAGCTAAGGTGGATTTAAATTTGTCCCCTTAGACAAACATTCAACCCCGGTCTACAAGGTCCCCTTGGACGAAGCAACCCATGGCTGCCGACAAGGATCCTTCTGTCAGGTTGGGTCGACTACCTCCTCTGACTAAGTAGACCAGGGACCACGATGGCCCGGGACGACGGAACCATGGGATCTTGATCGGGTCCATCATACATTCCCCCACCATCCGCTTTAAGTGAACGATGGTGGAATTTCTATTTTAAATATCAACTATATCCAAATATCCAATTCTCCAAATACCCAAATCCAAATTCAATTTCTACCAATATTAAAATCCATTGCTGCTACTATATGCCAGATAACACGTATATTCTACGTATCTGATTGACGACTAGCCTTAATCGAAAGTTCTCTCTCGTGATCGAGAGGGGTAATTAACTATAGGGGTTTGCGCCTATAGGAAACCAGAACTCAGATCATAAAGTCCTCACAAAATGAGGGCGAAATCTCTGGGTAGTGTCTTAACTACAAACCCATCTGCCTTCCAAAATTTACCCCGGAACTTAGTTCGTTAAAACTCCCTCGCCGAATATATAAAGAAGAAGCGCGGCAGCGGAGGCCGGGGCCGAATTTTCGGAGCCCACAGTTGGGTTGACCCAGATTTGAAACAGGTCAAGTTCGGGTTTGGGTCTGTGACCCGTTTACCTAATAGGGTTGGGTTCGAGTTGGATCAGATGATGGTGGGTCATTTTCGGGTTGGACCCAAACCCGACCTGAAAACCCAACTCATTTTGACACCCCTAATTTCATCGCAAGGCTATAAATCTTCCAGCAAAATATATAGCTTAAGTTGTCATAACAAACTAAAAGCTACAAAGTAAAAGGTATAGGATAAGCATATTAAAGAGCTTTCTCTTTTGACATAGAAGAGCGCCCCTCTTAAAACAACTATAGAAAGCCTCTCTCCAAAAAGGAGGATAGCTAATTACCAAATCTCCATGAGCACTATGTCAATATCCATTGTGCCACATACTCATGTAAAAATACTGACTACCAAAGTTGAGGTTCAATAACTATGTTCTTATGAGAACTCATGAAGAGCATAGAATGCTTTTCTACTTGTCAGAAAGAAAAATAACCCATTTCATTCACTAACTAAAACGGGGAAGTAGCATTCTAGAGGAAATAACACCAATAATGATTCTCAAGTACTTCTCACCTTCTTTGAGAATTCTCATCGAGCAAGCAAGTTCCTCTTGAACAAACAAACAAACAAGATCTACATCTCAAAAAGCTTCAAAAAGGGCAACACGACTGGACCACTTTAAGTCTCAATTATGCTTAATATTCATGCTTTTCTAGAGGCATGGTGTTATGCTATTACAGGCAATGAAGCTTGTACCTCTAGATCTAACGATGACCCTTACAATCTACATGTTACTCTAAAAAATGGTGTCGTTTCAAAATTTTGATTGTTGATCCAAGTATTGTTTGTGACATTCCAAATGCCAAGATTACAAGAATTACCTTTTTTTGGGAAACTCATAAATAGAAAAATAATTCCCAAACTTCAAATCAATTTGATTTCAATACAAATCAAGAGTCTAAATAACAAACATAAGGCCTTCCCTGCCCTTGGCCTCCAACACCAATTAATGAAGCTAACTCCTCTGCTAGTAAGCCTATCAAGTCAATCCAAATAAAACTCATCTACAAACTTCATTTTTCTTAGAGATTCTTCAAGTAAAACTTTAACCCATGGACAACTAATGGTCATGCCATGCATTTGAGTACTAACTAGTCATATCTAGTACCTCTAAATCGCAAATAACTATGTTGTATGCCATTAAACCATTCAATGCAATAGATAGAGTCATTCCCCTGCCGATGACTGAGTTGACGTCAACCTCAAAAGCATATCTTCAACAAACATTTCCACCAAGATTAGTTCGAGACACCCGAGATGAGATAACCCATGATTGTTAATCAAGCTCTTTGGATGATATGGCTCAATACCATATAATGTTTTAAACTGGGTCAGTTAGTAAATCCAAGTTTATGAAACAATAGGGACTTGATCGAGCACATTTCAATCATCATTATTGTTGCGTCCAGGAGTATTCGCGGCGGTAGAGAAATATAAAGTTTATCGTCTTAGCATTGTACAAAAATCCGGCACGCAATCAGATAAGAGAAAGGGTCTAGCATTTATGAGACACCAAGATTTTTACGTGGAAAACCCCTAAAAAGGGGGAAAAACCACGGGGCCTAGCCAAGTTTGAACGAATCCACTAGTATTTGCAGTCGATTACAAATGAGGCCCTTCCTTGGGAGAAGGCCTTAGCTTGATGTACATCTTATGGAGTACATTACATGATGTAAATACAAAGAGCTACTATTGACGTATTCGCTTCGTTAGAAGAACTGCAGTCGGCGGGCGACGTAGGTCAGGAGGACCGTAGTCAGCTGGTGACGGAGGACTGTAGTCGGCGGGCGACGTAAGTCAGGAGGACCGTAGTCGGTGAGCGACGGAGGTCGGAAAGAATGTAGTCGGCGGGCGACATAAGTCAGGAGGACCGTATTCAACGGGCGACGGATGTCAAAAATACTGTAGTCGGCGGGCGACGTAAGTCAGGAGGACCGTAGTCGGTTGGCGACGGAGGTCGGAAAGACTGTAGTCTGACGACGAAGATCAGTAGGACAGCGTCAGGTAGAAGTCCAACAATGGAAAGAAATGCATCTTCGCATAGACGTCCAACGAAGTCTGATAACCGGTAGAAGTCCGGCGTCGGGTAGAAACTTAGCGAAGAGTGAAGGTCCGACGTCGGGTAGAAGTCCGACGTCTTTGGTGGCAGAGGAGAACTCCGTCTTCACTTGGGCGGAGTTTCGACGTCAGGAGGGAACTCTCTTGTAAATTGGGAAGAATTTCAGCATCTCATGGAAGTTGTGCAGAATTCCTGCGTTTCCTGAAAATTCGGCAGAGTTCCGGCGTCTTTAGGCGGCAGGAAGAGCTCCGGCGGTGGTCGAGGAGGTGAGGAATCTCCTTTTCCCCTTTCTCCTCTTCTTCTTCTCTCTCTTCCCTTCCTCCCCCCTTGGTGTAGAATGAGGGCTCTATTTATAGTTTTTCTGGAGTGGCATAGCCCGTAAATAGGCGTGAGATCAAGGGCGAACAGGGAGTGGTTTGAATGGACGGTCGATATCGAATCTTTTGATCATGCATCATTCGTTGGACATTTGATGGTCTTAATGATGTCGGAATTCGATGATCTTGGGCTCGTTGGATTTGTCTCGTCGAGCCGCTCGATTCGAGTATAAGCTCGTCAAAATCGGAGACCGTTTGGTAACTCCAATTGCGGTTTGAACCTTCCAACAGCGCTTCGAACCTTTGATTCGGACTCATTTGGGCTCAGATTGGGTTGATCTTGGTGTCGTTAAGTTTGTATTTCTGAGACGCTCAGTTTGACTGTAAGCTCGCTGAAATCGGAGTTCATATGCTCCCGAAATTAATTTTTGAAGTTTCCAACTAGGTTTTGCCTCGAGATTCGTGCCCGATCAAGATAATTTTTGCATGACGTATCAGTTGCCCCCCTATTTTCGGACGTCGAAGCTTCAAGAGTCTGAAAATATGCGTTACAAATTTTAGAGGATTTTTTCCGAGTGACTCAGGATTGATCTTGTGTGTAGGAGCCCCGAATGGCTCCGAAAGTGTCGAAATTGAGTCTGGAACGTCGAAAAACGTGCTCAAGGACCCCAAAAACGTCGAATTTGGTCTTCCCGGGGCGAAAAACGGACCCAGAACGGACTGGGCAGCCGAACCGGCCGGAACGGCCGGCCGGCCGCCGTCGGCGCAGCCGCCGCGGAAATGCGGCCGCTCACGCGCGTCTGCGGCCGAACCGCGCGCCCGTGATCGCGCCTGGAGGCGCCTGCGCCTGGGCTGGGTGCGCCCGCGGCTGGGCTGGCTGCGCCCGCGTGCTTCGCGGGCTGTGCGCTGGACCAGCTCCGCTGCTGCCGCCGGCCGGCAGGCCGGCCGGCATTCCGCGGGCTCGCGCGCTGCTGTGCTGCCAGCGCAGCGATCCGCGTGAAGAGTCCGCGGATCGGGGATTTTTTTTTTTTTTTTTTTTTTTTTTGAGTCGGTTCGCTGCCACCGACTTAGGTGGGGCCCACTCGTGTAAAGAGGCCGTTTTTTGTCTTTTTTGGGTCCAAAAAATTCCCAAAAAATCTCAAAAAATTCTAAAAAATTCGGAAAATTTTTAGAAAAATAGAAAAATTCTGAAATGACAATAACTCCCCTTTTTTCTTTCAAAAACCTATAAATAGCCCCCTTAGGCCTTTAGAAAACTTGCTCCTTTCTTTCTCAAAAACCTATAAATAGGCTTCCAAAATCTTTAGGAAACTTGCACCTTCTCCTCTCTCTCCCTCTGGCTCTCTGGCATTGAGGCTACCGCTATTTGCGAGTGGGAAATATCCCCAGCTCGAATTAGCGCTCCATCTCTGGTGCAGGAGTTACGGGATTTCTTCCTCTCCCTCTGGCTCTCTGACATTGAGGTTACCGCTGTTTTGTGCGTGGGAAATGTCTCTAGCTTGAATTAGCGCTCCCTCTCTGGTGCAGGAGTTACGGGATTTCTTCCTCTCCCTCTGGCTCTCTGACATTGAGGCTACCGCTGTTTTGTGCGTGGGAAATGTCCCTAGCTTGAATTAGCGCTCCCTCTCTGGTGCAGGAGTTACGGGATTTCTTCCTCTCCCTCTGGCTCTCTGACATTGAGGCTACCGCTGTTTTGCGCGTGGGAAATGTCCCTAGCTCGAATTAGCGCTCCCTCTCTGGTGCAGGAGTTTACGGGATCTCTTTTCCATCTGAGCGGACGTTTGCTGGCAATGGACGATCGAGTTGAAGCCCGTTAGTAGTCAACGATCGAGTGTGGAGCTAAAGGGGAGAGTTCGAGAATGCGTTGCAAATAGCATTCAAGCGAGAAGCCGATGGCGAGTAGCAGTCTGCCGACGAGGAGAAGTCCGACGACAAGAAGAAGTTCAACGTCGGGTAGAAGACCGACGAGAATTCATCGACAAGTAGTAGTCTGACGACGAGTAGAAGTCCGCTGACGAGCAGAAGTCTGACGTCGGGTAGAAGTTCAACGTCGGGTAGAAGACCGACGAGAATTCATCGACGAGCAGGAGTCTGACGACGAGTAGAAGTCCGCTGTCGAGCAGAAGTCCGACGTCGAGTAGGAGTCCGCTGACGAGCAGAAGTTCGATGTCGGGTAGAAGTTCAACGTCGGGTAGAAGACCGACGAGAATTCATCGACGAGCAGGAGTCTGACGACGAGTAGAAGTCCGCTGTCGAGCAGAAGTCTGACGTCGAGTAGGAGTCCGCTGACGAGCAGAAGTTCGATGTCGGGTAGAAGTTCAACGTCGGGTAGAAGACCGACGAGAATTCATCGACGAGCAGGAGTCTGACGACGAGTAGAAGTCCGCTGTCGAGCAGAAGTCCGACGTCGAGTAGGAGTCCGCTAACGAGCAGAAGTTCGATGTCGGGTAGAAGTTCAACGTCGGGTAGAAGACCGACGAGAATTCGTCGACGAGGAGTCTGACGACGAGCAGGAGTCCGCTGACGAGCAGGAGTCCGACGAAAAAAAAGAAGTCCTTCGTCGGGTAGAAGACCGACGACGAGTAGGGAGTCTGCTGACGAGCAGAAGTCTGACGTCGGGTAGAAGACCGACGAGAATTCGTCGACGAGCAGAAGTCTGAAGACGAGCAGAAGTCCGCTGACGAGCAGAAGTCTGACGTCTGGTAGAAGTTCAACGTCGGGTAGAAGACCGACGAGAATTCATCGACGAGAAGGAGTCTGACGACGAGTAGAAGTCCGCTGACGAGCAGAACTCCGACGTCGGGTATTAGTCCGTTGAAAGTCCTGCAAGGCAAAAGTTCAGCGACAAGAGGAAATTCAACATCGGGTAGAAATTTAACTTTGTGGAGAAGTTAAATGAAAGTCCCTTGACGGCATTCAGGCGACGTTAACCAAGGATGTAAGACCTATCCGAGGTTGTATGTTAGAACATTTGTTTGATGACATAAACCTGTGTGGAAAAGGTCGAGAGAATCCACTAAGGATGTAAAACCTTTCCGAGGTTATATGCCGGAGCCCTGCTCGACGACGTTAACCTGTGTGGAAGAGGTCGGGAGAATCCACCAAGGATGTGAAACCTTTCCGAGGTTATATGCCGGAGCCCTGCTCGACGACGTTAACCTGTGTGGAAGAGGTCGGGAGAATCCACCAAGGATGTAGGACCTTTCCGAGGTTGTATGTCGGAGCCTTTGCTCGACGACGTTAACCTGTGTGGAAGAGGCCGAGAGAATCCACCAAGGATGTGAGACCTTTCCGAGGTTGTATGTCGGAGCCTTTGCTCGACGATGTTAACCTGTGTGGAAGAGGCCGAGAGAATCCACCAAGGATGTGAGACCTTTCCGAGGTTGTATGTCGGAGCCTTTGCTCGACGACGTTAACCTGTGTGGAAGAGGTCGAATCGGATCCCCCTGGGATCGATTTTACCTTGATTGGGAGGGGGCGAATGCCGCGTGTATCCCGAATCAAAGGTGAAGAATGATCTATTTTTAGACCGTTACTGCCTTTTTGAGGTCGAGGTTAAGACCTTGCTCGATGAGTAGAAGTCCAACAATGGACTGTATAAAGCTTGTAATTGATTTGAAGTATCCTTGCATTTGCTCGGATATTCCTGAAATATCAACTTGATGTTGAAGGTATTTGAGGATCTATTTGACCATGGTTTGAGTCAAAGTTGCCCCCCAGTCCGCATCTGCTTCTTATGATATTGATGCTATGTGTGATCTTTTGAGATTGGAGCAAAAGTTGCCCCCTAGTCGGGAACCACGTTTCCCACAGACGGCGCCAAACTGTTGCGTCCAGGAGTATTCGCGGCGGTAGAGAAATATAAAGTTTATCGTCTTAGCATTGTACAAAAATCCGGCACGCAATCAGATAAGAGAAAGAGTCTAGCATTTATGAGACACCAAGATTTTTACGTGGAAAACCCCTAAAAAGGGGGAAAAACCACGGGGCCTAGCCCAGTTTGAACGAATCCACTAGTATTTGCAGTCGATTACAAATGAGGCCCTTCCTTGGGAGAAGGCCTTAGCTTGATGTACATCTTATGGAGTACATTACATGATGTAAATACAAAGAGCTACTATTGACGTATTCGCTTCGTTAGAAGGACTGCAGTCGGCGGGCGACGTAGGTCAGGAGGACCGTAGTCAGCTGGTGACGGAGGACTGTAGTCGGCGGGCGACGTAAGTCAGGAGGACCGTAGTCGGCGAGCGACGGAGGTCGGAAAGAATGTAGTCGGCGGGCGACATAAGTCAGGAGGACCGTATTCAACGGGCGACGGATGTCAAAAATACTGTAGTCGGCGGGCGACGTAAGTCAGGAGGACCGTAGTCGGTTGGCGACGGAGGTCGGAAAGACTGTAGTCTGACGACGAAGATCAGTAGGACAGCGTCAGGTAGAAGTCCAACAATGGAAAGAAATGCATCTTCGCATAGACGTCCAACGAAGTCTGATAACCGGTAGAAGTCCGGCGTCGGGTAGAAACTTAGCGAAGAGTGAAGGTCCGACGTCGGGTAGAAGTACGACGTCTTTGGTGGCAGAGGAGAACTCCGTCTTCACTTGGGCGGAGTTTCGACGTCAGGAGGGAACTCTCTTGTAAATTGGGAAGAATTTCAGCATCTCATGGAAGTTGTGCAGAATTCCTGCGTTTCCTGAAAATTCGGCAGAGTTCCGGCGTCTTTAGGCGGCAGGAAGAGCTCCGGCGGTGGTCGAGGAGGTGAGGAATCTCCTTTTCCCCTTTCTCCTCTTCTTCTTCTCTCTCTTCCCTTCCTCCCCCCTTGGTGTAGAATGAGGGCTCTATTTATAGTTTTTCTGGAGTGGCATAGCCCGTAAATAGGCGTGAGATCAAGGGCGAACAGGAAGTGGTTTGAATGGACGGTCGATATCGAATCTTTTGATCATGCATCATTCGTTGGACATTTGATGGTCTTAATGATGTCGGAATTCGATGATCTTGGGCTCGTTGGATTTGTCTCGTCGAGCCGCTCGATTCGAGTATAAGCTCGTCAAAATCGGAGACCGTTTGGTAACTCCAATTGCGGTTTGAACCTTCCAACAGCGCTTCGAACCTTTGATTCGGACTCATTTGGGCTCAGATTGGGTTGATCTTGGTGTCGTTGGGTTTGTATTTCTGAGACGCTCAGTTTGACTGTAAGCTCGCTGAAATCGGAGTTCATATGCTCCCGAAATTAATTTTTGAAGTTTCCAACTAGGTTTTGCCTCGAGATTCGTGCCCGATCAAGATAATTTTTGCATGACGTATCAATTATAATTTCCCAGAAAATAAAATTCAATACAAAACCCTAAAGGTTGAATCTAAAATTTAGCCTAAGTAACCTCCCTAATTAAGAATACTCTTCACCAGCATGCATGATAATTAATTAGTAGAGCTTACATCTAGGTGTGTACCAGAGCTAAGCGAACTCAAAAGTCAACTCGAACTCGACTCAATAAATGGATTTAAACCAAACTCGATGAACAACAAGCTAAGCCTGAGCCAACCCCGACTCAACTTGTCACGATCCGGCCCGGTTAGCTCGTAGATACGAGGCGGGAACGAGATCGGACGCGAAATTTATTTCTCATCAACAATTCCATTCAATTTTAGCTAATCAAAATAAATAAAGCACCTCTACAACATTATCATAACATAAGTCTATCAAAATGTACAAGATGACCATATAAAATGTTTTCTACACAATTTCTGCATGCCATCCAAAATAACAAAAATAACTACAACATCTACTATTACTAAAGACAGTAAAGGAACCTGTCACCCGGTAAGCGTCGTCTGTAAGTAAACCTCGGGTGATCAGCCATCACTTAAGAGTCGGGTCTCCTGAAAAAATTTCCCAAAACTAGGGGATGAGCTACGCTCAGCAGAAAGTTTTAATCCTAAACATGCTCAGTTGACATAAAAATATTGATTTACATGCTTTAAGAAGAAAGGGCAATATGTGTTTAATGTCTCAATTCTGTCCTCATGAAAGGTTTGTAAATGTCATATGCATATGTCATAGCTATATCTAATGCATCTTCTGTTACTTATTAAATATATTCAACCGTCCCGGAGTATCGTCTTGTACTGATCAGGTACACATCTTTTGGCCATTTATTTTCCTCAATTGCCCCAAGGGTCATATGTGCCTTTGGCACCGTCTTTAGTACTCCGTATTCAATCATGCACAATCAATTCGATATTTGTTTCACATGACCATATAATCTTTCCTTCCTTACAAATGTTTGACATAAAGCTTTACACATGAATTTGAAGCATGAAAGAAACAAAATAAATATTCTATTTCTATAAAAGGCTTTACAATACAACATGATATAAACATGAAATAGCAATTGAACATGTAAGGAAAAGAATTCCTACCTCCACAACCTTCTTCTCCGCTTTCGCTTTCTTTATTCTTTTTCTACTACCTAAAGACAAAGACAAAGAATTCATTTAACCTTATGTTCCAACATTGCTTTTCTAGGTTTCCTATAATTTTGCTTAACCTTATGCCCCAAAAAAAAACATCACCCGATTTCCGGATCTAATTAAATAGCAATGATAGGAACTTCAAAAGTCATCTAATTTAGCCTAAATCCTTCTAAAACATCCATCTTTCTTTTAGTTATATATAAATTCTTTTTATTTTCGAAATTATGCATCAAATAATTAGCAAAATTATTCTTGTGCTCAAAAATAAAATTTCTATACTTTAGAGACTTCTCAAAATCATATAGAATAACTTTCCTAAACATGCACCCTAAAAATTCCTAACTTAGAAAAACGACCTAAGCTTCCAACAATTTTTTAAACACAAACTTGCTTAATGAAAAATTAAAATTTGTATGCCAAAAGATTTCCCTTAACCTCTTCTACCTATCCCTATAACAATTTCATCAAAAGGAGAAACCCTAAAATTTGGATTTCATGATTTGCTTAAAATTTTGACATGTAAGGTAGGGAAAACATAGATCAAAGCAATCTCTAAAGCTTTCCTAAAGAAATTTCTAAAAAAAAAAACATAAACCCTAAAATTTTGCTTCAATGAAAACTCAAGAAATCATTCATTTCTTTTAAGAAAAACTTACCTCAAGGTTTTCCCTACGCTTTTCCTAAAGATCCCTCGCCGGAATCTCGCCGGCCGCCGTCCGGGAAGAAGCTTCTGCCGCCTCCTCTCTCCCGTCGCCCTCTCTCACGTTCGGCCAAACAAAAACAAGGGACCGAAATGTTTCGGTCCCTTTGGGCTTATGAGGGGTTTTAGAGAAATAAAAATGCCATTTTATGCATGTGCCCTTGCCAAACTCATTTCCCTTAAGAGGGCTTAGGGGTAAAAATGGAAAGTCTAGCCAAAAGTTACTTAAAGTACTTCGGCGAATTTTAATTCCAAATCCGCACGAAATTTAATATAAGTTCTTTATACCATTTTGCTCGAAATTTCGAGGCGAATCTAATTAAATTTATTTCGCCAAATTCCGACGACATCGAAAATTCACTTAAGTTCGTCGCGGCGCATCGATATGCGTGCGACGCACTCAATTGACGAATTTTGGGTTTTACACAACTCATCAGCTCGTGAGCCTGTTCACTTAAAAATGTCAATATAAATATATTTAAAATATATAAAAATTAAATAAGTTTAGAATAAAGTTGTTGAAAAATTTTAAAAACTCAATCTCTTTTACTTATTTCAAGTGATGTTTTTGTTATTTATCATTTAATTTCTTATTCTTTTTGTAATCCTATTATGATAAATACCTGAAAGGATAAATTTATTCCAATAAAGAAAGAGGTTACAACCATACAAACCACTAAAAAAGAAAGAAACACAGCAAAAAATAGAAAAGACGAGGTAGCCAATCGGGCTCAGAAATTGGCACAAAGTTCCTGCAACCACCCAGACGCAAAGCTAGGATCATTCATAGGCAGAGGCCAGCAACAACCCATCAAGAAGAAACTAAGAGAAAAAGTAACAACCCAAATAAGGCCACCAAATATAACAAGTTGAGTCACCACCAATGGTTGCCAACAAGACTCAATAGTCCATGTGGAAAGAAAAAACCGCCACATCATAGTCTATAAAAAAACGCAGCAACCGCTAATCCAATCCCCAGCACTACAACCACCCAAAATAAAATCAAGCACAACCTCAAAAACCCGAAATCTAAGCATCCAATAAAGTGACACAAAATGACCAACAATGCAAAAGAAGGCCCCCAACGAAAAGAGAACCACAGTAACTTCCTTTTGGTTTTACGCCCCCGACATTTACCACCTCTATGGGGGAAGGCCTTCTCAACTACGTGATTCACATCCAAGTTAAACAAAGCATTAAAATCCTTCTCGAGCCTTCCAAATCCTCCCCCTCACCCTAACCAAGCGGGGACAAGTACTCTTCAAGCCAATCTGACTGGTTCACACAAGAATCATGCAAAGACATATCCAATTGAGCTTTTAAATCCTCATTAGAAATAATAGAAACAGGGATCTCAACCATGCCATCAGAAATTATAAAAGAAGAAGAGGGTATAGCAGGTTCAACAGCAACATCAGGCATTTCACTCAATGAATCATTTACCACCATTGTGTTAACACAACACAATTCCATGTTAAACACTTCCAAAATAGAAGAGAAAGTTGGAGTATAACACAAAGGATCCTTCCCAATAACAGCTAGAGAATCATCAGCCTCTCGCACGGGATAATCAGAAATAGAAAGATGAGGATCCACTTCCTTCAAAACATCAAAGGCCAAAAACACTGGCTTAGGAAGCCCAGCATCACAAACCAAAGCAATCGCAGGGAAAACCATATGATCAGGCAAACCCAAGCTGCCAACATCAGAAGAAATTTCTAAATGACCCTCACCAACAATAACAGCCTCCTTTTGTAGATTCAAATCCACCTTATCATTGACTTTCTCCACAGTGGTTGGCACAACACCCTCAATACCCGCATCAGGAGAGGGAACATGTGGGCTCCAAAAATTCGGCCCTGGCCTCCGCCTAACACTGTTGTGCTTTTCTTTCTTCGACGAAGGAGTTTTAACGGAATACGTTCCGGGGTAAATTTTGGAAGGCAGATGGGTTTGTAGATAAAGTACTACCCAGAGATTTCGCCCTCATTTTGCAAGGACTTTATAATCTGAGTTTTGGTTTCCTATAGGCGCAAGCCCCTATAGTTAATTACCCCTCCCAATCATGAGAGAGAACTTTCTATTAAGGCTAGTCATCGATCAGATACCTACAGAATACGTGTTATCTAGCATATAGTAGCAGCGATGGGCATGAATATTGGGAGTTTAAAGATTTGAAAGGTTGGAAAATTTGATATTTAAAATAGAAATTTCACCATCTTGCACTTAAAGCAGATAATGGGGGAATGGATGATGGACCCGATCAAGATCCCATGGTTCCGTCGTCCCGGACCATCGTGGTCCCTGGTCTACTTAGTTAGAGGAGGTAGTCGACCCAACCTGACAAAAGGATCCTTGTCGGCGGCCATGGGTTGCTTCGTCCAAGGAGACCTTGTAGACCGGGGGTGAATATTTATCTAAGGGGACAAATTTGAATCCACCTTAGCTAACAAAGGGCTTTGTGCCCTATCAATCATATCCTATTGATTCAAAACAATAGGAGGAATAGGGTTCAGGGTACTACATTCCATCTTCGAATGGCCAAGGGAAGACTAATCTTCTCTCTATTATAACAAATGAGCTGGCTCCTAAGTCGACTCGAATTAGTAGAATTAAGCTCAAGCTCGAGCTAAAACTAGATTAATTAATCAAATTCAAGCTCAAGCTAAGACTAGCTTGAGCTCAGCTCGACTCATTTACATCTATATTTAACACCCATAAGAATTCTAAACACTAAATCTACATAAACCTTCATCCAATATCAAGGGAATTTTGATTAAAAAAACCTAAGCTACCTAAAGTAAAACTACACTCGAGTTCTCACTACCTCGAGGAGGCTCAGAGGAGAGGTGGCATCCTCTAAATGATCAAAATACAACTAGCTTGAAATCAATGAATCAATATAGGAAGGTTAGAATTAAACTCTAAAAATGCTCTTGCAAATCTTGAGTTGGAATTTCATCAAGGACACTTAATACATGTAGTAAGTTAGTAAGAACTTGGTCTTTGAAAAAAGGCCAATAGTAAGCACATGGAATGGAGAAATAACAGTCTTAGGTTTATACATTGCTCACTTTTCTAATAAGACAACAGGGAAAAGACCTTGAACCATAATACTATAGCAGATTGCACCTAGACTATAATATCTATACATTATCCAAAACAAATTGCATGTTATTGTTGGTTTTTCTTGATCTTTACCAAATCATTAAAGTTGAACACAAAGCAAAATATTATAAAAACCATATCATTAAGTAAAAGACAATGGCAACCATGTCATAAAGTCAAAGACACCAGAGAAGAATGAGAGCGCAAAACTGTTACTGATTGGAGTAAACTTTTCGCTGCAAGGAACTCAAAATGAAAACCTTCACCAGAACCATGCAGGCCTAACATTTTCACGAACAAGAACCATTCCACATTATAGAAATTTTAAAATAAGTAGACAAATACAAGAAATTCAGTATAATCAGAGCATTAATTTGCTTAAACCCAAGGAGCACAAATAACCAGTTGCTTACCATTATACGTTTCAAAATGAATGAATCTCCATCACTCGAGTTACTATTGCAGGATTCATTGAGAGGGCTCACAGATGAGCTTACATCATACAAATACGTAGTAAGCCTTCGGCTGCTCAAAGAATCGGCCTGACCACTATGCAAAGAATGGGATGCATCATGTTCATTATAACAATTCCAACGAAATGCCAACCAAACTTCACCATATGAACCCCGGTCAAACCTTCTCTTCAGTTTGTACCTAGTTCAAATATGTATAGAACTTGTATAATGTTTTATTACGAATAATAGACCTTTCATCCATTCAATGCTTATCATGGAAATGGAAATAATAGACGTTACAGTGCCAAGAAATATCAATTACAGCTTACAACACCTTTGACATAGTATGATATAGTAAAAAACAAAGTACCTAAATATAAACCAATCATTCCTAAGTCCTATGCTCATATTAGTCACTCGGTCTAGAAAATTGAGACATCAGGGTAGAAAATTGATTCACTTGGATGCATATATAAGCTAGTCTCCATGAGAGCAATTAATTATACCAGCTACTTCAAAGCAAATAAGAAAACAAAATATAGCACTGCAAAAATAAATTCTACTATAAGAAGCATTATTTTATTAGCCGATGTGTTAATATGTAAACAAATCAGCATAATAGTTTAATATGGAATCTTTAAGAGTAAAAGACAGACCTTAGATCAGGTATTCTATGACCAAACGACTTTGTATGGTTAGATTTAGTGTCATTGTCCGAGACAGAATCAAGAAGCCCAAGAAAACTCGTGAAAAACTCAGGACTATTGCATTGGCCTTTATCTCCTTCATGAATCCCAAAGTGCCAGCAGACTTTATGGTCATTGTATAAATCTAGAGATCCCCCACCTGAATGTACGAGTAAAATGAATGTCATTTACCTTTATGAGCATAAAACAGTAACAACATACTGAAACATATTTCTTTGAAATAGAACTGATTTAAAAGGTTCATATCTCTTATAACAACTCCAAAACACATAAAAGAAAATTTCAGTGAACTCAAAATCCCACCATTCCATATATAGAAAACCTAGCTCATGGGTTTGGCAAGTTTATAAGTGTCCACAAATATCTTCTGTTGGCCAGAAAAAGTTTCATATATTTGCAAGTCTATGGATTACAATTGAACTAAATAACGTCATCAAAAAATAAAAATCACAGCATTCAAAAAACATGATAACATTGACCTTTTTAACTCTGTAAAATCATGAACATAGTAAATTAAAGAAACTTTTTTAGCAGCCAATACATTTTATTCTACAATGTCAATAACTAACAAAAGTTCTAAGATTGATAATACTTACTAGAATAAGACTCAATAGGCTCCAACAATGTGTGATCAAAATTGCTAAAAGCACTCTCTCTGACAGTCTTAGGGGATTGAAAAATATATTCCATGTCATTATTGAGATTTTCAGATAAATAGAAGCATCCAAAAGTCTTGTTTCTAGCTTCAATCTACAAAGAGATCCACCAAAATTAAACGATTACAAGCTGTTTGAATTGTTAATCTGCATGGTAAGTCAGCATATAATTTTCACAAAAACAAAACAACTTGTCCTATCATTAGGCTGCTATCAACCAATAAAAAAAAACATTCTATTTAAAATGGGAAATAATATGCATTGAGATGCATTCCCAATTACTACAGTAAGATGCATTCCTAATTACGACAGAAGCTGTATAGAAGATTTAATCATTAAGAGGTTATTCACTTATTCAAAAATACAAAGTAATAGAATTGCAAACAAACATTTGCAATTCGCATTTTTATCTAATGAATATAGCGCCAATAACAACTACACATTTGCTTTTTGATGGACAGAGTATGCATGCAAGATAATTACCACATAATGGTATTAGAAGGAAAGGCGCATCATATCCTCTACTAAATGAACAGATACAGACTAAATGCCCCTGCTGAAAATAAAAAGATGAAATGATAATGCTTAAACTTTTAATTTGAAAAAAAAAATCAGCATGTATGATCAATTTTATTAACAATCCTAATATAGTTTTAAATAAATGCAATAATCAAGTCAACCATCAGCCATACAAATAATCATACTTAAAATATGGTTACGTGCAAAAGGCGCAGTTGCATTTGACATAAGTTTTCTCAAATTTCAGAACTTTTTCATCAACCCTCTAAAAGCTCAGTATCAGACAGTGATCCAGGAAAGCTTGTGAAACATAGTTTAATATCACATTGATATGTCTTAACTGCAAAAACCAGAAATTGAACATCCCTAATGTGTGCGAGTGTCATTTTGGAAGCAATAAAAACAACTAAAGAATCATCAGTAATACATTGAAGAATTCATAACATGACTTCAACTAAAAACATAAGCCAGACATTTTAGTTCAAAATGGAGGATGAATTCCCAGATAACATAGCCCTGCCGCTCTTATTAAAATTATGGATAAATATCACATGTTTTCTTAGTCATTCTGAAAAATATTTGATTTTATGAAATCCAATACCCAGTAGATCTGCATTAAATTGCTATGAAAGCTTGATTGTGGCAAGCTGATAGCAGTTTTAAATATTACAAGTGTAATAAAAATATAAGATGTAGAAGATCTTCGCTGCAGATTCTTGGATGGATGGTGATAGGTTTTCATGCAACTGATTTCCACTGACATCGGGAACTTATGACATTCTAATTACAGAAAGAACCTACAATAGAAATAAGCATTTACCTTGTCTTGGAAGCATCCTTATTAAGCCAAGCATGGCCCACGTTTAATGCCTATTCCTAACCACGCCCAGCCCACTAGTTTACCTATTGGCCATCAATTCAGTAAAAGAAAACCAAAACTAGATCACAAGCATTTAAACAATAAAAAAAAAATGTTTATATTTTCTTGGTTTAGATTTAAACTATCAGAGCAAGCTCCACGTATTCAGGTAGCAGGGGCCTCAGCTATTCACTTGGATGAAGTAACATAAAGGACATAATTATAATTTGGTACAATATATACTTACAACATATAGGGAATTTTTTTCTGAACTGAAATGATCTGGCCCAAAAGATATCAAAACAACAACAACAACCTTTTATCTCACTACGTAGGGTCGGCTACATAAATCTTTGATCTCCATTGTGTCATATTAAGAGTCAAATTCTCATTTAAATCAAATAAGAAATGTCACTTTTAATATTTTTTAATCAAGTCTTTTTAAGTCTACCTCAACATTTCTTAAAATAAGTTGGATCTAATAGACTACTCTCCTAAAAAGGTCATCAGAAGGCCAACACTATGTGTGACCAAAGAATCTAAGGAGACTATAATTTCTCTTGCCACTAGAGCTACTCCAACTTTTCACGAATACACTTGTTTCACATTCTATCTCTATTTGTAAAGCCATTCAACCACCTAAGCATCCTCATCTTTGCAACACTCGACTTAATTTTATGCTTCACTTTTAATGACCAACATTCTGTGCCATAAAAAATTGCAATGTCATGATTGTTCGATAAGTTTTACGCTGGTTGCCGACTACCTAACACAATCATTCACTTTTCTGGCCCAAAAGACGAATTAATTAACTAGCCAATAGACAAATTTTCCCAAGCATGTCATAATGGCATACTAGCAGGACTGAGAGGACTATACCCATTGCCCAAAGTCCCCAATCCCATGTCGAGGTCTGCATGAGTACAATATACATTTGGCAAATGATCTGTACTGTTTAAGACAATAGAAATGTAAGTTAAAGTGAAGAGCCAATAACTCATATGGTTAAATAAAATAAAATCCCTTGCGAAGCAACATAATAAAAGGCAAAATATAATGCTAAACTTTCACACTACCATCAGCCGATCAAACTTTGAAATCATGCTCTTATAATAATTTGAAGAAAGAATACTTGTACCAACTCCATTATTCACTTGATAACCTGAAAAAGAATAAGATAAAAGATAAGCATATCTAAAAAACAAAAAACTAATGGTAAATGTGACTTCTGAAGGAATAGTGCAAAGTATAATGGAGCATTACCACCTACTGTTTGATTTAATGGAAAAGGAACATAATTAAGAAAAGAAAATTAACAGTTCTCCCTCTTCTAATATTAGACTTATTCCCTGAAGGATGTCAAATAATAAATTCTCGCAAGCAAGCACAATTTGCATTAGATGAATCACAAGAGAATTAAACTTGATAACTAGCAGCAAGAAATAATCTTGAGAGAATAATTTAAAATAACTCTAATGGTTGAGATGTCATCCCCCACCATGCGTCCAATTGAAGCTCTTCTCCACATGAACTACAAAAAAATACTCCTTAATTTGATTGAAAATGGTCACAAACTTCACATAGCTGTTAGTTGAAAGTTCAGCACAGTAGTCTTTCCTTATTCAGATCATAATTAAAAAGAACTATCAATATTTGGTGCAACAGCAAAATATCAGATAAAATAGAGCTCTGGAGAAAACAAAGATAAATCAGATTTTTAAGTTATTCCATTGGCAAAAACAAAAATGAACTGCAATGGCAAGACAAATGCAAATATTAATAAACTAAACAACGCGAGAAAAGTCAGCAGGCAAACAGAAAAATGATACTATGCGAGATAATTTGGTGTATGTCTAGCTCTAGGCATACCCTAATTAGGGGGATTTTAAAAGCTGAATTTGTACTGTCATGCTGTCATTACTATTTTTTTCTGAAACTGAGTTTGGAAGCGTTAACCTGCTAGAATTCAAAAGTACTTACTCTAAATTTAAAATATTAGGCCAGATCTTTGGGGATTTGGAGTTACTGTTGTTTATTTTTTTTCTTACAAATAGGAGTATCTCTTTGTCTGTAAAATACTGTCTATTTCATGATAAAATTCAACTTTACTCTCAATCATTACGTGTGTTTTTAATGTGAATTCTTAAAACGCTCCGCAAGATTTAAAAAAAAAAAACTTAAGGGGTTGATTCCCCCATGTACCATGCGAGTTCCGAATCCTCCAATTGGTGACTTCTATCATATGCTCTTTCTTTTAAATTATTTAATAATTGGCATGTGTATATGACTGAGATATTACCGAACTAGTACTTGTGTGTTTCCTTTTTGTGATGTGAATTTTATTTGCTAGAGAATTTTATATTGGTTGTTAGATTTCTTGTGGATTTTCAACATTGGACAGCTTTTACACCATTGCGTAGAATGAATAAGTATATTTAGTGATGTTATGTCAAAAGAGATTGATCATTGCTAAAATTAAGAGTTGAGAATTTGTCATTTGTGATATTTAATGCTTTTCTTTGCAGCCAAGGAATGCATACCTGAACCATAAGATACAAGATATGTATCATCAAATTGGTATCAAATCTTATAGTTGCATCATAATATCTAGCATCCTCATCTCTGCAACACTACACTTAATTTTATGCTTCTTTTTAAAAGGCCAACATTCTATGCCATAAGGCATTGTAGGTCTCACCACAATCTTTTAAAATTTCCCCTTAAGTTTGAGGGGTACTTTTCTATCAAACAACAACTCCCATGCATTCCTTCAGTTCAACCATCCAACATGAATTCTACTAATAATATCCCCATCTATTTCACCATCGCTTTGAACAATATACTTGATATATCTAAAACGTGCATTTTTTTAAATGACTTGATCACTCAATTTCACAATCCCACCACTAGATATATTACAATTAAAATTACACTCTATGTATTCGGTTTTAGATTTACTCAATCGAAAACATTTAGGCGCTGAGGTTGATCTCTATAATTCAAGTTTTTCATCAACTCCCTCTCTAGTCTTATCAACAAGAAGAATATCATCAGCAAAAAACATACACCAAGGTACATCTTCCAAATGTCTAGTAAAAACATCCAAGACTAAAGAAAAAATATATGGGCTTAAAGTTGATCCATGATGTAATCCAACTTAAATAAGAAAATACTTAATCAGACCATTTTGTGTTTGAACACAAATAATAGCTCCCATATACAAATCCTTAATAACTTAAATATAAACATTATTAACTTTTTTTTTCTAGAACTCTCGAGAACATTTCTCTTGGAACATTATAATATGTTTTCTCTAAATCATAAAATATCATATGTAGATCCTCCTCACTCTCTTTATAACTCTCCATCAAACCTCCCAAAAAATATGTATAATAGACCTATTTGACATGAATCCAAATTGATTTTGAGAAACATTAGTATCACGTCATAACCTATGCTCAATTACTCTCTCCCATAATTTTATTGTATGACACATTAACATAATTTCTCTATAATTTGCAAAATCTAATGCATCATTTTTATTCTTAAAAATAGGAATCAATACACTCCTGATGCATATCAAGCTAACGATCAAGAAAGACCAATTCAAATTACCGTTGGAGAGCTACATGCGGGCAAAGTCACAAGGGCGAAGAAGAAGTTTGTAGGCTACTTACCCAACTTTGGGCCCATGAGGACCTAAAAGGGCCCGTTAATAAGAGCCTAGTAGAATCATTACATGTTAATCTCCTCCAAATAATTGATTAGTTGTTTTAATAGAATTATTTTAGCTATTCTTGTATTTTTCTAAATTTGGAAAGTTGGAGGGGCTTTTATGTAAAATTATAAAAAAAAACTGCCTATTTAAAGGCCTTAAAAAATAAGAAATCTCTTACTTTTGGCTACTCATTCAATTTGTAATGTGTTCTTAATTACTGCTTCCCATTGGGCCCTCTTGGAGTCTCCAAGAATTCCTTTCCTTTTCTTCCAGGTCTCAGCCGAAACTCTCATCTTCCTTCAAGTTTTCAGCCGTCAATCCTCAGGTGCTGCCTTGGAGTCTCTACGAACCAGACCCTCTTATTTCCTCCAGTTTTCCAGCCGCTGTTCTCAGGTTCTATTCTTGGAGTTTCCAAGAACTGTATCTCATCTTCCCCTCCATCTCTCAGCCAGCCAACCAGGCGTGCCTTTAGAAATTATACCGTGACGATCCCAGCTGATGGGCTCCTTCCGATCCAACCCAGCACTCCACAACCCCCCCCCCCCCCCCCCCACACAACCCTTCTTTCCTAGTTCCAATTGTACACTGACAGCAGTTCAAATGGTTGAAGACTTGGGTGGTTCAACACCAGCCAGGTCTCTGCAGCCTTCAAGAACCTCAATTTCTCAGAATTCTGTACATGGCAGAATTCCAGGAAGGCTCATAGCTCTCAGATTTCCTGTAAACTGCCATCAAGAACCTCCCGTTCTCAGGTAACCTGCACAATCCTAGAGGAATTTCGGTCAAGAGATTCAGGTTTGTCAATCCAGTTCCCCATTTTCCCTAAAACACTGTGGGCATTCGAAAATTCGGCCCCGGCCTCCCCGCCGCGCATTGTTTGATGATTTTATTTTCGGGTGAGGGAGTTTTAACGGATTAAGTTCCAGGATAAATTTTGGAAGGCAGATGGGTTTGTAGATAAGACACTACCCAGAGATTTCGCCCTCATTTTGCGAGGACTTTATGATCTGAGTTCTGGTTTCCTATAGGCACAAGCCCCTATAGTTAATTACCCATCCCGATCATGAGAGAGAACTTTCGATTAAGCCTAGTCGTCAATCAGATACGTAGAGATACGTGTTATCTGGCATATAGTAGCAGCATGGATTTGGGAATTTGAAAATTTGAAGTGTTTGGATGTTTGGAAAATTTGATATTTAAAATAGAAATTTCCACCATCTTTCACTTAAAGCGGATGGTGGGGGAATGGATGATGGGACTGATCAAGATCTCATGGTTCCGTCGTCGCGGGCCATCGTGGTCCTTGGTCTACTTAGTCAGAGGATGTAGTCGACCCAACCTGACAGAAGAATCCTTGTCGGCAGCCATGGGTTGCTTCGTCCAAGGGTACCTTGTAGACCTGGGGGGAATGTTTGTTTAAGGGAACAAATTTGAATCCACCTTAGCTAACAGAGGGCTTTGTGCCCAATCGATCATATCCTATTGATTCATATCTTAAGGATTTGTTGACACTAAGGAACATATTGGCTCTGGTCATAACCGGTATTTCGTGATGTCATTTGGCGGCAAAACCACTTGGTTCAGAGCTCTGTTTAAAATTGCGCAATAAGAGTCGCGCCTTGAGGCGCGCCTCTGCGCAATTCTTGCAAAAAACGCCTCGAGGCGTGCGCAATTGCTGGCATTATTGAGGCGTACGCCTCACATTGGCTGAGGCGCGCCTCTGTTGCGCAATTGCACAATTTTGAGCGAGGCGTACACCTCAGCCAAAAGGCCCCACCTACTTAAAATGACTCCTCCTTTTCCCCCACACCCGATCGGCCCACTTGATTCCCGAATTGTTCCGCTCGTAAGCTCCAGATCGCGAAAAACCGAGGAGCCCGTCCGGTCGGCCATCCTTCCCGCCGGCGCCGCCTCTCTCCGGCGAAGTTGAAGTGTCCGGCCGCCTTGTAGGAGAAGTCCACAAACGATTTTAGGTATTTTTTTTTTACTTTTTGGTTAGATTTTTGAAGTGAAAAAAATTTTAGGGTTTTAGATTTTTGGAATTTTTTTGTGTGATTTTTGATTCTTTCATTAGGGAACATGGTAAGAGGCAAGGAAAAGGGGTCTTCGTCATTGCGGAGGGATCCTTCTTGGAAATATAGTGTACAAGTTGACATTGGTGGCGGAGAGAAGAGCTATGTCTATTTAAAATGCAATTTTTGTGAGAAAGTGGTGAAGGGTGGAGTAACCCGCATGAAGGAGCATTTATCATGCTCTCACAAGAATGTAGCACCGTGTGCAAAAGTGCCGGACAATGTGAAGGAAGAAATAAGTGCTTACATGAAGAAAACTACCACTGCTAAACACTTACAACAGGAGCAATTTGATGAAAGAGTCGAGCATGGTACTTATTTTGGGAGCGAGAGTGGAAAGGGCTCTTCCTCCACTATACATAGTAGAGGTGCACGGGGTCCTATGGATCAGTATATGACTACTCCAGGAGCGGATAGAGGAGAAGCAGACATGATCCCTGCAGCTGGTACTAGAGAGGGTCGGCGACAGGTTTGCATGGACATTGGGAGGTTTTTTTTTTAGAATGCAATATCATTTAATGTTGCTACATCGCCTGCCTACTTCAGTATGTTGCGGTCTGTATGATTGTATGGAAGAGGGTTGAAGGCACCTTCCATGTATGAGTTGCGAACATGGATTTTAAAAGAGGAGCTGCAGAACACAGAGCGGAGCATTCAGGAGATTAAAAGGACATTGATTGATACTGGTGTGATTATTATGTCAGATGGATGGTCTGACATGAAGAGCAGGAGCTTGATTAACATCCTTGTCAACAATCCCTACGGCACGGTGTTCTTACGATCAGTTGATGCTTCAGAGGAGGTGAAAAATGCTAAATTCATCTTCAATTTACTTGATGGGGTCATTGATGAGATTGGGGAGCAATTGGTTGTCCAGGTAGTGACTGATAATGCCAGTGCATACAAAGCAGCTGGTCAGATGTTGATGGAGAAGAGGACACACCTATATTGGACACCATGCGCAGCACATTGTATCGATCTCATTTTGGAGGATCTTGGTGACTTACCTCAGCACAATAGTGCTCTTTTTAGGGCGAAGAAGATTACGAAGTTCATCTACAATCACTCTTGGGTCTTAAGCTTGATGAGAAAATTTTCAAAGAAAGAAATCATTCGCCCTGCAACCACTAGGTATGTTCTTAATTTTGTACATTGCAAATCATTCCTACTGTATGTTCATAGTTCTTACATTTGTGCACTCTGAATCTATAGGTTTGCCACATCCTATTTGACACTGCAGAGCTTGATGGAGGTGAGGTAACCTTTGGAAGCAATGTTTACATCTACTGAATGGCTAAATTCTGCTTAGAGGAAGAAAAGTGAGGGGAAGGAAATAAGAAAGATAATTCTGAATGATAAATTTTGGGCTACTGTAACCTATGCCATTTTGAGCACGAGACCCTTAGTGCAAGTTCTACGCTTAGTGGATGCAGAGAAGAAACCAGCTATGGGTTTTATTTATAATGCTATGGATGAGGCCAAGGAGATGATTGCTCACAACTTGGGAGGAGAGGAGGCAAGTTATAGGGAGATTTGGGATATCGTTGATGCTCGGTGGGAGGTGCAGTTACACCAACATCTACATGCAGCGGCATATTATCTCAACCCTCAATTTCAATATTCAGAGAAGAAATCTTCAAATCCTGAGGTGAAGCTTGGTCTATATCATTGTATGGAAAGATTAATACCAGAGCAGGCAGATAGGGAAGCTTGCAGATTTACAGCTTGTTCAGTTCCGGAATAAAGAGGATTTTTTTGGATTGAATGCAGCAAAAGCAACCATTTCTAAACGATCTCCAGGTATAATTTTTTTGGTAAATGCAAAATACTTTATTCAGTTCTGATTATGTTTTTTCTTGAAAACAGTTAAATGGTGGATCCAATTTGGTGATTCCACTCCTGAGTTACAGAATTTTGCTGTAAGAGTGTTGGGCCTCACTTGTTCTTCTTCTGGGTGTGAGCGAAACTGGAGTACATATAGCAAAGTGCAAACAAAGAGAAGAAATCGGCTATCAACACTCAGAATGAACTCTCGTATATATTATGCACAACAAGAGGTTGAGAGAGAAGAGGTTGAGGAATAAGGAGTTGAAGGATGATGAGGACCCATTAGTGTGTGTGATGATGTGTCGTCTGATAATGAGTGGTTCATAGATGATGAGACAGATTTGTCGTTATCAGACTTACAGTTAAAAGATCTAAGTGTGGATATCTTGAGGGGCGAAGCAGATCAAGTTGGCACATCCACTAGTACTGCAGTTGGCACATCCACTAGCTCTGCAGCACAACAATCAAGTAAAGGTATTCCACAACTTATATGCTATTACATTACATTTATGTCAAGTGAGCAATGAACATGAATACATGATAATGATCTTTTATCTTAATGAACAGGGAAGAGAAAAGTGAGTCATGTTGAAGATGAAGATGACATGGCATTCATAGATACAATTGGAGAAGAAGATTCACTTGAAGACCCATTTAGTGATGGGATATGATTTCATTTTATATGTTTTTTGTATTTTGGGAGTTTTGTTAAACTAATATTTTGTGATTTTGTACTTTGGGACATGATTTTATTGCATCTACTTTCTTATTTTCCACTATTGCTATTATTTTCCTGCTAAAACCCTTAATTTTTCATTTATGCAATTCTGTGTTCGTGAGGCTTACGCCTCAGACCGCCTCGAGGCGCAGTTACGCAATTTTAAACCTTGGTTCAGAGGGCCCCAAGTCATAACCGTTTATCCTACGGTGCCATTTGGCAGCAAAATCACCGGTTAGAGGACGTGTACCACGTCCTTACTAGCAGGAGATTGTTTGAGAATGGATCATAGTGATATTTTCGACTAGGCATTAGCTCTTTGTGAGCTGAAGTAAATTTTGATTTTGTCCACCCCGATAAACTATTGCGGAGGGTGGATGGACTTTGCTTTGAGTGGTTGATGATTGGGTTTCAATTTTAAATATCTCTAGATTTGCAAGATTTTTGTGAAGTTTGGACTTTGTGGAATTTTGAAATTTGAATGGACTTTTGGGAGACATTTGAAAGTATTTGTGAACCCCTCCAGTTGAGATAATCATTCAACACGGTCATCATCGGGGTGTTTGGGGTCATTTCCATTTTCTGGATTGAACCTTGTCGACTCTGTCTACTGGTCGACAGAGAATCAGTTTTCATGGGTTTTATATCTTTATTAGTGAATTCTCTTGATTATAGACATTGGAGGCCTAATATGAATGTATTAAAACAAATACACCAGTCGCCACAACTGTGTATTTGTTTGAAGGTTCGAACCATGTTGACTCCTATTGATCCGTATAGAAAGATCGGGTTCGAACATGAATTCACTTATTGACCCGCACAGCATCCCTAGACGTCATGTGTATATCAATAACACGCTCGTCGGGGCCCATGCGGGTTGTGATTGTATTTTTCCCTTTAGTGTACCTATGTGTATACAATTTATAGGGCACGTGCATGGGCATTTAATCATATTTTGGTTGTGCGGATAATTATCGTTTGAATGCACACAACATTTTGTTTAGGAGCTTATACACGCCTTCTTTCCGCTAGTACGAGTGTTGTAGATCCGGTGGCGATGCGTTGTAGATTGTAGACGTCTTCTGCCTGCTTGCATAAGTGTTGCAGATCTGGTGGCGATGCGTTGTAGATTGTAGATGCATTCTGTCTGCTTGCATAAGTGTTGCAGATCCGGTGGCGGTGCGTTGTAGATTGTAGACGCCTTCTGTCTGCTTGCATAAGTGTTGCATATCCGGTGGCGGTATTATCTGGATGTCATGAGGCATCTCATTATCTTGATGTTGACTCCCCTTTTCTCATTCACCAGGGAGGGCTTTTTTCTTGACTTTGAAATCCGCTACTTTGAAGAGAACTCGATTTGAGTTCATCGGTGTAGTGGACTTGTTATTTCCGGTGTTTGTAGATACCAGAACTATTTTCTTCTTAAGTGCAGGATCAAGAAAGAATTTTGGAACACAAGGAGTTTAGTTCGAATTTGCTCAAGCATATCTTCCATTCCTGCCAGGGGGGTGTTCTTTTTTCGTACATCGATATGCCCTTGTACCCGACATACTTGAAGATCTTAATCACCATTTTCATAGGTGATATTTGTACTTGTATCCACAGTGGTTCGTTGAGCCTACGATCTACCTACTGTTGTTATCCACAAGTGACTTGTGTTTGTTTGCATGGACCCATTGTATCCACTACGACCTCCTAGAAGTGTTCGTATGAGATCCATTTGTACCAGTATCATATCCACCTTTCACCAATCTCAGGTGGTATTGATGACTGGATTTATTTGGGACAGGTCGTATTTAGTATGATCTTCCCTTCAAATTGATTGAGGATGCGAGGGTACCATGTCGTGTACAATTATTCACAAACATCGCCACGTTTGATGTACCTCGATCCCTTACAATGATGTGTGGGTTATCATCATTCACATGCAATGATCTTTCTTTTTTTTTTGTTCATCATTATTTATCTAAAAGTGTAGATTTTGTCACTAAGAACCTCGCATCTTTAGCAGCTTCGTGTAGTCCTCAATTCAGAGACCCAAAATCATGACGTATGAGTTGAGTTCTTTAAAGTTTATTCAAGTTTGAGCTCTATATTCAGGTCCTTTGCAGTCTAACCCAAGTTTTCGCTTGAGTTCATTTAGGTCCAAGCTAAAATCAGATCCTCTTGCATATGATTCAAGTTTGTTCTTTGTATATGTTTGAGTCTCAGTTAAATTTCACTTAGACTCGGGCTCATCGAGTCTACAACTCCTACTTAATGTTGTATAGCACGAGTTCAAGTGCGAGTTTAAGTTCTTTGTCCGGATTCAAAGTCTTCTGAGGTCTTTGCAAGTTCAAGTGTTCAACTATAAGTTCAAATTGATTTGAATTCGGCTTCAATCTGGTTTTATTTTATTTGAATTTGAACTTTAGAAATCATTTAGATTTTGCTCAAGTTCAAGTCCACAAGTCCACTGCTCTTTCTCATTTGAGTCCAGGCTCTTATTCTTTTGAGTTCAAACAGGTCCGAGTATAGTAACATTTCACCCGAAATTTCGGCAACCTCCCGACGACTCCTCCGTTTAGGGAAAAACTACGGAAAACTGGGCCTTTCCCACCACGCGCAATAAAGGTGTGCATGGTAGGTGCCCTCTTTCGAGGACACCGCGGCCGTGATCTTTCTTCCCACCACACGCAACAAAGACATGCATGGGATCTTCGGTACCTGTTACAAGAAAACAGCAATTTGCTTTCCCCCCGTCCGATGGTACTTATGAATTGTTCCGGCTAAGCTAAGAGAAGAGTGCACCAGGCTTACCTGGCCCCGTCGTGTGCATCGCACCGGGTTACCTCCTACCACGCTCAACAAATGCGTGCATAGGTAGTTTGCCGGCTCAACACGCATATCAAGGCAGAAAGGCGAGGGGTCGCTCGCTTACCTCATCGAAGGTGTCGCACCGAGTTCCCTCCTACCATGCTTAATAAAGGCGTGCATAGGTGGTTCGCCGGCTCAACACGTATATAGAGGCAGGAGGGCGGGGGGTCGCTCGCTTACCTCGTCGTAGTTTTTTATCATGCAAATCTTTTTTAATTAATATTAATTATAATAATAATTATAATTAATAATTAATAACTAATTATTAATTAATTATAATTAGTAAATTAATTACAATCTTAATTAATTAATAATTAACTATAATTAATTGAAATTAATTATAGTTAACTAAATAATTATAATTAGTAATTAATTAATTAATTATAATCATAACTAAATAATTATTAATAATAATAAAGAATTAAACCTACCCCCATTCTCTGGTTCCGTTGAATCTACGGGATTTGGCCAAGAAGCGTGCGGCAAGGGAGAAGGTTACCTTCACCACTAGCGAGCTCCCGTCGTCTGCTCCTATCACATAGGAAGGGAAAGCGTCGGGGGAGCAAAGTCGAACAGCCCTAGAGGAGCCGGAGAAGCCCACGATCGGCGAGCTCCTGTTCCTGTACTCGATCAAAATGTCATAACTTCCCTTCCGACAAAAAGGGAACGTCGGTCGCAGGAGCAAAGTTGAACAGCCACGGAAGGGCCCGAGAAGCGGCGTATGCTTCTTACAGTGAGCGGGCTCCCTTAGTTGCTTCCGACCAAAGTGTCGTGGCTTCCGATCAAGTCGTCGCAGGAGCAGCGTCGACTGGCAACGAACGAGCCAGGTAAGTGTCGTCTGCGATCTCTACACCTCCTTCGAAGCCATGAAACTGAACAACCATGGAGGAGGGGAAGGAGCGAGAGAGATAGGGAGAGAGCGGGCGTGAGAGCGAGGCAACCCGAGAACCAGCCCGAAGGCCTTCGGTGCTTCGAGCTTTTAACGACTCGAATGAGTCGTGCGGGCGATCGTGGGAGCGACGTGCGACGTGGGAGGAGGTCGTGCGACGTGCTTCGGCATTTTTTTTAATTAACACTACCGTTGCCAAGTCCTGGATGAGAAAAGTGAAGGGTTGCATTAGATAGTCGACAGCCAGCGTAAAACTTGTCGAATAATAATGACATAAATCTTTTAAGAAATTGTGTTAATGCAGGGCGTCCCCTGGAAGCGACGCGCTGTATGGCCTGAATACAGTGACAAGTGTGCAAGAGCCGCTACACCGGCGCCCGGATGTAGTGTTAAATAAGCAAGGGTTCCCACATTAAGGACGGATGTGGGCAAAGAAGCTAGTCCATGAAACTAAAATTAGGATAGGAACTTGGAATATTATGATTAATAGGAAGATAAGCATTTTGTGCATTCGAGAAACTAAATGGGTTGGAGAGAAGGATAAGGAAATTGATAGTTTATGATTTAAACCATACCTGTTAACGGCGAATGGCACACCATGGCGCAAAGGTCCATTTGGAGCCATGGCGCATAGCGTACGGCGCGGCGCGCGCTATTTTGAACATGGCGCAAGCTATATAAAAAATATAAAATAATAAGCATGAATATGAAATATTATTAAAAATAAAAGACAAGCTATCATAATAATAAAAGACAACCATAACATATATAAGTTCGACTAAGTAACATCCAAATATCTCATAATTCAAATATTACAATATTTTTTAAAAAGATCAAATATGAATTTAATCTACTCTTCTTGGGAATCATCATCATCAGCAAATGTTAAAAAAACTTCATTATCTTCTTCAACATTGTCTCCTACTTCATAATCCTCTTCATCACCCTCCTCATCATCATTTTCAATAGCAACATCATGCCTAATTGAAGATTTTTTTTCTTTCCCTTTAGATCTTTCCCTAATATTATAGCTTTTATCATAAACATCAGTAGTTTTAGCAACACTTGTCCAAGTTAAACCTTTCTCTCCAGCAATAAAGTCATTTTCTTCATCAGACTCATCATCTAATTTTCTTGTTAGCCATTCATTTGCATCATCTATCTCAGTCAAAGAAATAGGATCAATGACATCACGATGATTGAATCTCCAAATCAGTGCTCTATTATATTTCACATAAACTAAATCCTTTAAGCGACCATGATCCAATTTGCTTCTTCGTTTGCTATGAAGCTGCAATTAAAATATTATTACATTACTATATTATGAACATATATAAAAAATCAACACATACATTGTAAAATACTTACATGCTCAAAAATACTCCAATTGCGTTCGCATCCAGATGAACTACATGTTAAACTTAGGACTTTGATAGCAAAGCTTTGTAAATTGGGAGCTTCTTGTCCATATGCCAACCACCAATCAGCTGGAAGAAATAATTTTTTTTTCAATATTATATAACAAATCAGTCTTAATTTTTTTGTAAATAATGATACCTGGAGATCGAGTAGTTCTTTGTCTTACAGCTGGAGGAATACCAAAAAGTCCTTCACCCCTAATGTATAAACTTAATTCATTACTGGTTTTATCTTCTTCAGCTACATCTTGAGATAATCTTCCAATACATTGATAAAGACCATCAGCTATTTTCTTATCCTTGGCAATATCAGGGTTATTGAAGAAATATTCAGGATTTAAAAAATGTCCTGCTGCATGTAGTGGCCGATGTAATTGCACTTCCCATCTTCTATCAATCATTTTAAAAATTTGATCATACTTATCACTGTTATTTAAGCTTGCAGCAATTGCCTCTTTTGCTCTATCTATTGCTTCATATATGTAAGCCATTGGGGGCTTCTTCTCTCCATCAACCAATCTAAGAATCTTTAATAAAGGACCAGCTGTTTTTAAGGCATACACTATAGTGTTCCAAAATGATTGTTGTAAGATTGTATGCTGATATTGTTTTGCTTTAGCCTCTTTCGCATAAAGACCCAAGATAAATTCCTCACAAGTGAACATTTTCTTCAAGTTCAATTGTTGATGAAAACGTTGTAAAGTTAAGAAAGCTGTTGCAAAGCGAGTCTTTGCGGGTTTGACAAGTGCTCTTTGATTTGTGCACCTTCTCATTAACTCAAGTAAGCGAGGCCTAGAATATATAAAACTGTGTACTGCCACTGCTTTCTCAAAGCATCGTCTTAGCTTTTGAATTTTGAAAATGTCCTCCATTAATAAATCCAAACAGTGAGCAGCACAAGGAGTCCAATAAATGTGAGGATATTTGTCCATCAATAATTTTCCTGTTATGTCATTATAATTTAAGTTAAGATGTACACAAATTCTTCATGAAATAACATAACTTTAGAATAAAAGTTGTGACAAACCTGCAAGAACATTTTCGGATGCATTATCAGTGACTACTTGGATCACATTATGTGGTCCAATAACCTCGATATACTTGCAAAAAAGTTCAAACATTTTCACAGCATTCTTGGAGAAAAAACTAGCATCAATTGATTCTATGAACGCACTACCTCTTGTACAATTAACAAGAAAATTGATTAAGCTTTTCCCATTCCTTGACGTCCATCCATCTGCCATTAGAGAACAACCATATCGTACACAATCTTCTTGATGGCATCGCAATAGCTCATGTGTATGGCCAACCTCTTTCTTCAAACAAGTAACTCGTACCTCATGATAACTAGGAGGTTTCATTCCAGGTCCAAACTGCCCAAGTGCCTCCACCATAGCAGGGAAACTATCATAGTTCACAGCATTAAATGGAATCTCAGCATCATACATCCATCTACTAAACACTTGAACAGCCCTTCCCCTCATTTCCTTTTTAGCTGCATCCATTTCTTTGTTAAACTGACCTTTTCTATGTTTTACTACATCTTCCGGATTTGGTGTAAGGAAAATATCTAATGGACCTTTAGGTCGTGATGTTTTGAAGATAGATGTAGATGTCGATCATTGACTAGATGTGTTAGATTTATTTGTCCGCAACATTTTAGATGGTTTAGCAACTAAAATATCATCTGTCATCACATCAAAGTCTTCTCCTTCTTCTTCAGCAAGGTTGACATTTGATATGTCATTAAACTGTTCCTTTAAATCTTTTTTTTTCAACATGGATGTCTTAAATTCAGACTTCACATGCTCGGGACAGTTAGAGCAAGACCTTGCATTCCTAAAACCCCCAACGAGGTGTTGTTTGTGGCGTGTAATTCCTCCTTTTGTTATTTTACCACAAAAAATGCATGTCACCTGACCGGTCGCGGGGTCAAGGGGCAGCGCCCTTGTGAGGGTTTCAGGGGGAAGCGCCCCCGGAACAAAATTTATTTGTAAGAGGAATTTTGAAGTTCGTTTGTATGGAAATTAGGAAGCGATACCGAACGTGTACCTAGTTGTACCGAGCTGTACCGAGCGGTACAGAGCATATAACTAGTTGTACCGAGCTGTACCGAGCAGTACCGAGCATTTACATAGCAATACCGAGCGGTATCATGCATGTACTTAGCAATACCGAGCATGTACCGAGCGTGTACCTAGTTGTACCGAGCTGTACCGAGTGGTACAAAGCATGTAACTAGTGGTACCGAGCATGTACCGAGCGGCACCGAGCATTTACATAGTGGTACCGAGCAGTATCATGCATGTACTTAGCAATACCGAGTGTGTACCGAGCGTGTACCTAATTGTACTGAACTGGTACCTAGCTGGTACCTAGCTGTACCGAGCTGGTACCTAGTTGTACCGAGCAAGTAACTAGCAGTACCGAGCGGTATCTAGCATATACATAGCTGTACCGAGCATTTACTTAGCGGTACCGAGCATACCTGTTAAGTTGTAAATTCTTGTAAGAAATAGCTGTGCAAAACAACAGAGCTGTGCGGAACAGTTGGAGGTTGCAAATCAGAGTCGGTAAGATTTTTTATTGGAACAGACGAAGGAGGGGGCGGATTTGACAGAAGCACTGCTCTGCGGGACGATTCGGCGGAAACAACGACTTCAACTTCTGGACATATTCGGCTGGATTCGACGGAAGTAGCGAATGCATCAAATAAAAAACAAAAAACATTCGACTTCGAGATAGATTCAGCGACCTCGACTTAGGGAATGCGGGATGTGTTCGGCGGATGCAGCAAACAGAAAATCTTTCGTGAAATTAGGGCAATGAATAATCGTTTATCTTAAAATATAGATATATTTTTAAATATAAAAAACATTCATAAGTATACGGAAATTTAAAAACAATTTGGCGCGCTATTTTGCGTCGTGCGCAATGCGCCATGGCTCACATGTGGCGCAAATAGCGCGCACTATTTTAAACACATGCGCCTCGCCATGAACATGGCGCCGTAGGTGCGCCGCGCCGCGCCGTACGCCATGGCGTGCGCTATTTTGCGCCATTGACAGCTATGATTTAAACTTTAGTATTCAGGTAGGAGTCGTACTAGAAATGGTGTATGTGTTATTATAGATAAGAGTTTGAAGAATAATGTTATAAAAATTAATAGGATTAGAGATAGAATTATACCTTTAAAGATTGTTGATGATAAGATTGTTAATATTATAACTGCTTATGCTCCTCAAGTAGGTTTGGATATGAGTTCTAAATTAAATTTTTTGAATGACCTAGAAGAATTATTACAAAAGATACCTCTAGAAGAAAGAGTTTTTATTGGAGGAGATTTAAATGGACATGTTGGTAGAGAGGTAGATATGATTTTAAAAACATTCATGATGGCTATGGTTTTGGAACAACAAATGAAGGTGCTAAGACCATATTAGATTTTTGTTTAGTTTATGATTTTTAATTGCTAATAACTTATTTAAGAAAATAAATGAGGATCTCATCACTTATAAAAATTGATATAGTACAACCCAGATTGACTATTTTCTTATAATAAAATTAGATCGTTTAGACTGCAAAGATTTTAAAGTTATTCTGAGTGAAAATTTATGTACCCAATATCGATTATTAGTTTTTGACATTAAGATAAAGGGGAAGATAATAAAAAATAAATTAAAACAATATTCTAGGATAAGATGGGGGCATTTAAAAAATATTAACAAAAATATTTTTGAGAGTAAGATTTTAGATCTTAAGATTTTATACATGCATGAGGATGGGGGCATTTAATGAAAATTATGAAAATAAGATTGACTATAGTGACCTTAGCACCCTAAATGAATATAAAAAAAAAAAAATTTATCGGCATATTAATAAAACCGAAGTTAGAGAGGCTTTAAAGAAAATGAAGGGTGGAAAAGCTGTTGGACCTGATGATATTCCAATAGAGGTGTGGAAATGCTTAGGAGATGAAGGAATTTCTTGACTTACTAAACTTTTTAATACTATTTTGAAGACTAAAAAGATGTCAGATGAGTGAAAAATGAGTGTGTTAATTCCTATTTTTAAGAATAAAGGTGATGCACAAGATTGTGTGAATTATAGAGGAATTAAGTTAATGTGTCATATTTTAAAACTATGGGAGCGAGTTATGGAGCATAGGTTGCAGCGTGATATTAATGTTTCTCAAAATCAATTTGGATTCATGCCGGGTAGGTCGACTATGGAAGCCATATATTTATTAAGAGGTTTGATGGAAAAATATAAAGAAAATAAGGAGGATCTACATATGATATTTATTTATTTAGAAAAGCATATGATAAAGTTTCAAGAAAAGTGCTATGGAGAGTTCTTGAAAAGAAAGGAGTTAATAATGCTTATATTCAAATCATTAAAGATATGTATGCAGGAGCTATTACTTGTGTTCAAACACAAGGTGGTTTGACCAAGTATTTCCCTATTTCGGTTGGGTTACATCAAGGATCAGCCTTAAGCCCGTATATTTTTGCTTTAGTCATGGAAGTTCTCACTAGACATTTGCAAGAGAATGTACCTTGTTATGCTTTTTGCTGATGATATTCTTCTTGTTGATAAGACTAGAGAGAGAGAGTTGAAAGTAAACTTGAATTATGGAGGTCAACATTAGAGACTAAAGGTTTTCGCTTGAGTAGATCAAAAACGGAACATATGGAGTGTAATTTTAGTAGTAATAGACCTAGTGAGGGGATTGTGACTTTGGGCAATCAAGTCATTAATAAGAGTACATGTTTTAGATATCTTGGATCTATTGTTCAGAGTGATGGTGAAATAGATGGGGATATTATCAGCAGAATTCAAGTTGGATGGTTGAAGTGGAGGAATGCATCGGGCTTGTTGTGTGATAGAAAAGTACCCCTCAAACTTAAGGGAAATTTCTATAAGATGGTAGTGAGGCCTGCAATGCTTTATGGTGTTGAATGTTGGCCATTAAAAGAGAAGCATAATACTAAGTTAAGTGTGGCAGAGATGAGGATGCTCAGGTGGATGAGTGGCTTTACCCTTAGAGATAGGATACAAAATGAGCATATACGTGAAAAGGTTGGAGTAGCTCCAGTGGAAGATAAGATTAGAGAGAGTCTTCTCAGATGGTTTGGTCACATAAAACGGCGGCCTTCCAATGACCCGGTTAGGAGAGTAGAGGTATTAGATTTGTCTTATGTTAAGAAAGGTAGAGGCAGACCTAAAAATACTTGGTTAGAAAATATTAGGAATGACCTTTCTTTAAACAAGAATTTGACCTTTAATAGGACACAATGGAGAAAAAGGATTCATGTAGCCGACCCCACGTAGTGGGATAAAGGCTTGATGTTGTTGTTGTTGTTGTTGTTGTTTTTTACTTAACAGAGGTCAACAAACCCTAGTAAGATTGTATCACCTTCACTTGTTTAACATCTTTTTAGTCTTCAAAACAATACTAAAAAGTTTAGTAAGCCAAAAAATTCATTGATATTCTAAGCACTTTCACATTCTTATTAGAATATCATCATGTTGTACTGCTATTCCACTCTTTATTTTCTTTAAAACGTCTCCAACTTATATTTTACTAATACAACGCAAAAAAATATCTACTTTCATTTAGGGTGCTAAGATTACTAAAGTCAATCATTTTCTCATAACTTTCATTGAAATTATCCATAGATAGGAAAATTATCCAATTATGACTCTTAGAAAGCCTCAAACCACTCAATTTGAGTTGAACAAACCATCTTAAAAGAACATGCTTAGAAGGTGACGGTGAATGGGGTAACTTCCTTGAAAGCTATCACTAAGAATCATGGGCTAGCTTCATCTGATAGCACCAACCGACACTCTTTATCGTGTAGTTTGCTCCAACAATTTTTTTTATTTCTTGGGGTTGATACACCATCCACAAACCAACTATTCATAATTGGTTTGCATCAATGGCAACTATTAAAGGGATAAATATTTTGATATTAAAATGGTGAGGTATCAACATCACATTCTTGTGGTTTAAAAAATTATTTCATAATTTCAATCATCGATAGTTCGTTGTCACCTCTTATGGACTCATGGAATTGAGATCTATAAGATGGTACATTTGGTTTATCAATATAAGATATACCTTATGATGTTAATAACCATCATATCACTATTAGCCACCCAATTTAGGTTCGATCATAATAAGTTGGTCGGGTAAACCCAAAGCAGTGTCATTCAACCATACTTCAATCATGGAGGTTGTGATATAAATTGTTCGGTGTTGATAACTTTGGGGAATACTTCTACCTACTCAAAATATAAAAAATTGATATATTTTGAGTTGTAGGATTATTTTTTATTCCGAGATACCTCGAAGCTTGGGGGAAATCCTAAGAGGTGGTTGTCGTAAAAGAAATGCATGATTTTTTTTTTTTTTTTGGGTGGAATCTGGAGCGAGAAGGAATCCCACAAGTGATAGTCACAAAGGAGTTGTTGGATTTTCCAATCATAGGAGAGCCCATAACCAGGGGAAATCTTATACGTGAGATAAATGAAAAAATTCCAAAGAAGATTACACAAATATATGTGAGGCAAACACTTAATATATACACAAATGCATCGATTTCACTCTTATTGATATGGTTTCAATTACAAAAGGCATTGTTCTTCTAATTATGAGGATACTAGGATCTAACCAATAGATTAAACATGGTTTTATATAACCATTAGCCCGCAAATAGTAACAACAACAATATTATCATCAAACCTTTGTCCCACTATGTGGGATCGGCTACATGAACTATTTTTTCTCCATTGTGTCATGTTAAAAGTCAAATTCTCGTTTAAATCTAATAAAGAAATATCATTTCTAATATTTTCTAACCAAGTCTTTTTAGGACTACCTCTACCTTTCTTAACATAAGTCAAATTTAATACATCTACTTTTCTAACCAGGTCATCAGAAGACCGCCATTTTATGTGACCAAACCATCTGAGATGACTCTCTCTAATCATAACCCGCATATAGTAAGAGAAAGCTAAAATGAAAAAATGAAAAAAAAAAAATCCAAAAGTTAATCACCAGAGTAAAACATGTCATTATAGGATCAACACTTAAAAAGATTTGCAAATGCACCAATTTCACTACAAGGATATTGTCCTTATAACATAAATATCTCTTTCAAGACTTGTCACAACTTCAAGTGTACTATAGTCATCTCCATCAAGACATATATCGCTGCCTTGATTATGTCATAACTAACTTCGCCTTCATACTTGTGCATAGTCATCATCTTCAAAACCTTATGTAAGAACTCAATTTGTGTCACAATCATCTATTTCAAGACATGTGCCACAATATCAATTACATCACATCTCCTTCAAGAATTACACAATAACCTCTTTTTTTTTTTTTTTAATTACACTATAACCTCACTTGCAAAGTAGTCATCTCCTTCAAGACATACGCCACAATCTTGTATGTCGTAGACATTTCCTTCTAAATCTAACCAAATGTTTTTCAATCAAAATTGTGAGTGGCCACAATCATCTGATTTCCCAATCTTACAATTCAAAATTTACCTAATTTCCACTCAAAACATAATTTCTAGAGAAAATGTGATTATAAGTTCTTTGGTTACTTACCTCCATCAAAGTAGATCCTTATAAACTAGCCCAACCTAAAAGCCTAAGCATAGTAAGATAAATAAATAAAACAATCCAAAGAAGATAAATATATGTACGAATAAACACTTAATATATTCACAAATACATTGATTTCACTCTAGTTGATATGGTTTCAATTACGAAAGATATTGTCCTTCTAAATATGAGGATATTAGATTATTAGGATATAACCAATAGATTAACCATGACATTTATATAATTACTAACCTGCATATAATAAGAGAAAGCTTAAATAAAAAAATATTCCAAAAGTCGAGTACCAGGGTTGAAAATATGTCATTCAGAGATCAACACTTAATAGATTTGTGAATGCATCAATTTCACTCTTTTTTTATAAAGTTTCAATTACAAAATATTGCCTTTTAAATATGAGGATATGATCCTTATAACCTAAATATCTCTTTCAAGACTTATGCCACAATATTACTTGCACTATAGTCATCTTCATCAAGGCCTATATAGCTACCTCGCTTATGTCAAAGCCAACTTTGCATCCATACTTGTGTCACAACTTGCTTCTACCATAGTCACCACCTTCAAAACATGTGTCAAAACCCTGTTTTTGTCACAGTCATCTATATCAAGACATGCACTATAATCTCACTTGTGTAGTAGTCATCTCCTTCAAGACCTGTGCCACAATCTTGCTTATGTCGTAGACATCTCTTTCTAAATATAACCCACAGATTTTCAATCAAGATTGTGGGTGGATACGGTCAACTAATTTCCTAATCTTACAATTCAAAACTTTGTCTAGTTTCCCCCCAAAAAATAATTTCTAGAAAAAAATGTGATTAAAGGTTCTTTGGTTACTTACCCCCATTATAGCATATCCTTATAACCAAGCCCAACCTAAAAGTCTGCACATAATAAGATAAATTTAAAAAAAAAAAAAAAATCGAAAGATAAAATATATGTGAGATAAACAATTATTATATTCACAAATGCATCTATTTCACTCGTTGATATGGCTTCAGTTACAAAAGGCATTGTCCTTCTAAATATGAGGATATTAGGATATAACCAATAGATTAATCATCATATTTATATAACCACTAACTCGCAACACGTAATAGATTTGCGAATGCATCAATTCCACTCCTTTTTTATAGAGTTACAATTGTCCTTTAAATACGAGGATATTAGATTAACCAAAAGATCAATCCAAAAAGTAAATGAATCTTAGCTAGTGGTCAACTTCAGGAATCTCCAACAAATACATCTTACAAGCCCATCAAAATTAATCCAGCACAATCCCACAAGAAAGGGCGCTACATCCATGAACAGCTGTAGTTAGCATCAGGCATTTTAGTATTTTACGTACTACAAATGCTCGCTCCCTACGTCCCAACTTTCACATATTGATTATGGTTGCAGCAGTAAGAATGGCTGCCCTTTGGTGCATCCTATGCACTTTACTAGTATGAAAGAAAAAAGCATACTAATGGTCCAACTATTAACCTAATTTTGAAGACTGAAAAAACATTTAAGCAATGCCTAACTACCACCACTACAATATCAAAGAAAAAAGAGAAAACCTTAATAATAAAGATGTTAAAATTATAGGAGAAGATGATATATTACAAAATCTTGGAATATGGGAAAGGAGGTTACGGTTACATAAATCACAAAAATCACTTGGGATATTACCACCTTGTTGGTTGACGACCTTTTGTAACCCAAAGAAAGCCTCAGAAACACCACCAGATTTTAGTGGAACAACAACAGCTGCCAGATTGTCCATGCTTCCTCTTTCAAAAGCATTATTTACAATTGAATCAGCACAAGAATGTGATAAAGCATGTACACACCAAGGTTTAGTACTGGATCTTAAGTTCTCATCCCATAAAACCTTACAAACTTCTTGAGTGGTCATTTTTTCAAAGATTCCATCAGATGCGGTAACCAGAAAACTATCATTTTCACTTACATATTGCCAATCTGTCACCTCGGGAATGGATATGACACCGTATCTACACTTGTTCAAGATAAGAGAGAAAAAACTTCATAAAAGAAAATTCCATTCGAATGTATAATATGAATTATAATCAAAATACGTTGGAAGCAGATAAATATCATGAAAATAAAAATGGGGCAGATGTATGATGAACAGGATAATGAGAACATTATAATGATTTTGAAAAATTAAAAAGGTGAAAAGTTAGCAGCTATAACAGTAATAAATAAACTCTCTCAAAAAGGGCAGAAAAAAGGATATTTGAATATATCATATTCCAAAAAGTTCAAAGACATCTACTATGCACATTGTTGCTAGAAAAATAACACAAGCTAACAATGTGCCTTGCCTAATGCGAGTGGTACAGACCTGCATCACAAGCATCTGCACTGCGACCCTGTTCATGATCTTCATAGAGATCACTGCTCAATTTTTTCCCAATTTAAAGGAATAATGTGCGCAGTGCCTAAACTTTGCCACATAATCACCGCAATCTTCCTCTTCTCCACCCTCTTCCACCTATTTTGTCTTTTTTCATCCTCCAACAAACACTAGCAAAAATCCCATTGTGGCCACAATTTCGACCATGTGCATCTCTGTGTCCGCCTTCTCTTCTAATGCAACCTATCTCTGTGTCTGCCTTCACTCGTGTTTGAGTTGCTTTTTCACAGCTCCGATTTCATTACTTCAATCAATCCATCTTACAATTCTTAGGCACTATTTGTGCTAAACATTTACAAGTGGATATTGATACGGCTAACTCATCTTTCTAGGCTATTTGTGGCTAGAGTTTTGGTTGAAATAGATGTTAATATTCCCCTAAAAAGGAGGTGTAAATTGGTTTCTCATTATGTTGCTATTAGTACAAGGTAGAATTTGAAGACATTGCTTCCTACCATTTTTCTTGCAAAATTTGTAAGGATAACTACAAATAAAGTTTCAAAGCTCACATGAAACTAAGGAAATCAACCATCCAAGTACATAATGAGCATACAAATGATCATACTTTACCTTCAAACTTGATGGATAAAATGCGTACCTCTGACCAAATTTGCACACATAATTTGGAAGCAACTCTAGATCTTATTATGGAATCAGAGCCTCATGAGCCTATCCCTACTATCATACGCCCTAGGGATTTGGTTAGCTCTTCATCTGCATGCATGATCATTGATCATGATCCTCCTGATATATTAGTCCCTCATCTTCTTCTTATTATTGAGGATGTTGATGACAAAGTTTATTATCTTTGAGCATAGAAGCTCAAGTGAATAGAAGGTTTTAAAGTATGCTCGCCAACCAAGCAAGAATGAGAAAATATTTATAATCATTCTCCAAGGTTCAACAGGGTTCAAGCAAGGCGTTGTAACTAATAGTTTAGGTAAATTTTCTTTTTAATTGATGAAAAATTCCTCATATGTCATCATGTGAACTTTAACTTTATTTGTATTTTTTACTTTTCATATAACAATTCTTCAAAATTTCTTTTCACTAAGTGATTATAAATTTATGTATGGAAAGAGTTCACTTCTAGTAATTTTGTCTTCTTGTTTCTCTCCATGTTTCATTCAATAAAGTTACACTGAAGTGCAGCTTATATGGTGTTGGAAGTGGGATTTCCATGGGTAACAATAAATGAATGTGAGAAACTTCACTGGGGAAACATCAAATAGTGGATAATCAAAGTCTATTAAAGCCTTACCTCTTGAAAGGCACATCTCCAATTGCTCGGGACAAGGCTAGCTCACCATTGACCCGAAGAACTCCAGCCCACTCCACAACAAATCCACCAGCAGCTTCCACGCGATTTCTTTCATCATCTCGGGCAAGGTGATGATCTCTTGTAAGCTCCTTAGCATAATATCCTACTGCATTATAATTTGTCATTTTAGACCCTTCATATACATTTACTGGAGAAATAACTGCTTCATGTCTCCTGCGCCTCTTTAACTTTGATTTACTGGCTGAAATAGAGAAATTGTAAGGAATGCAATGACCCTAAATCTTTATTTCTATTCAGACTCAAAGGAGTAAAAAATTTGCTAAAAATAGGTGTTGGTTTTTGCTAAAGATAAGTGTTAACAAATATACATTTGTGCAATTACTCTTTAATGCTTTTGCATTTTCCAAGATTTTATTTTTTCTCCTATCGCAATAATTAGAGAAAATATGATGAATATGTTTTTCTTTCAATAAACAACACCAACCTTTTTCAAAATAAGGATTCAAACTTTCTGAACACAAAAAGGCCTTCGAATCACCAACATTGGCAGCCAAAATATGGCCATCTGCTATAAGAACAATGGTTGCAGTTGAGCCAGAATGAAGGTTAAGTTTTAAAGCTTCCTGCATGAGATAATGGAAAATGGAAATTCAAAAGCGTGTCCTCCTCAAAAAATTATGATAAAATAAATAAGCAGATGAAAAAACTTACCTTAGAAAATGTCACATCAATGTCATGAATTGTCCTCAGCAGTGATTCTTTGAGAATTTCCAAATGAAAAGATTCTTCGAAAATAGTAGATGACCACTCTGACCTGCCCATTAATATGACAATACTAATAGAATTAGTATGATGACATGGCCAAACTGCAGCAGAAATCAATTTTTAGGAAAATGCATTTTCCCATGAGCACATCCATTCATGCTAAAACGTAGAAGTAAAATGACATAAATTTGGATATGGTCATTCAATAATAATGCCTCAGCATTGCGAAAATCAAACTAAATAAGTTAGATTACATGGAACTAAAATCAAACTAAATAAGTTAGATCACATGGATCTCAATTTATGGTTGAGGAAATTATGAGACTTTGTCCAGGTCTACAATCACCCCCTCATACAGTTCATAAGAGAAACATTTCCCCTCATAGACGAAGACCATCAGACAATAAATTCCCAGCACATACACAGCAAAAAAATGCCGTTAGGATTCAACAACCTAAATCCTAGTTTCTTGGATTCAACAAAACTGAAACACTAAAGTGGCACAAGGAATAACCAGATAAAACATTTCACAGTATCAGAGAACAACAGAGGAGGAATCTAGCCCTTTTTAATCTAATAATGATGAGTTCAACTAGATAACATCTCCAACACCCAAAAACTAATGACAACTTCCAACCATGTGACCACTCTAAGGCCCAAGGGCTGCATTTCCCTCTCACTAGGTTATAGACTATAAATGGACTGAAACAAGAAATTTTTTTTAAAAAAAGCATGTCATAAGTAAATATTCAGCTATTACCACAGGTATAGATGCCTAAAAAGAATAGCACTAATGCCATGTAAAGGAATATTATAATTATGAAAAAGAGCTGTAAGATAAGAGATAAAATAGAATATAATTGATGCAGGCACTAAATATACATGAATTCCAGATGATTCAAAAAATCAAAAAGCAAAATTCAATATCAACAACCAAATTTATCATATTTTGATAGCCAGCAATGCTCTATAACAAAGATGGTTCTTCATAGAAGAGATATGTACATCCAAACCTTTTTTGACCCCACTTTAGCCAACTTTCGTCTTTGTCCGATTCAAGCACTTGGACAATCACATCTTGCTCTTCATTGTATGTCAATTTCTCAGAAGCCTTCTTAAGTATTGCAGAATATATCCCATCAAGGACAAAATATACATGTAGTGAAAAATACTCCACTAGAAGTTTGGAAGCCAAATCGCTGGCTTCGGCACCATTATGACCATCAAACACAGCCACAATGCCAACTAGAATCTTCTTGATTCCTTTTCTCCCTGAACCAATCAAGAACCAACAATGTCAAAAGCACATAGAAAAATATAAAAAAGGACAGTTACCAACAACCAAAACTCACAGGAAAAAGTTCAATCAGTACCTTAAAGAAAAATAATTGTATTACAAAAAAATCAGTGCCATTTTCTATTTTCCATATGTGCCTTTTGAATCATAGTTTTTAGTTTTGGTAGAAACCAATTTGTTTTGCAGGGCTGAAGATCAATTTCAGTTGAGAACTCTCAAAAGTTGGGTAAAATGAAGAAAACTATTTTTATTTTTAAAGGTTTTTTTAAATTAAAAAAATAATCAAAACTAAATGCCAACACAGCCAAGACTTTCAAACCTCTAAAATGTAGCTTCTATGATGACAGTCAGAATTGAAAGCAAGGGCTGAAGCAAGTGGTGTTCAGGGGGGGCAATTGCCCCCACTTAAAAAAAAAAAAATTTAATTACAGATAAGGGCATTTTAGTAGTTTGTCCCCTCTGAAAAAATACTTTTGCCCTTTTTCGCTCTAACATCCCGCGACTGGTCTCATTCTTCCTCTTCGTGAATCGCAAGCAGGCTGCTGCTCTCTTCCATCTTCTTCACTCGTCAGCAGGTAAAAGCTCTGTTTCTGCATGTAAAAGCTCTATTTTTCTTCTTCACGCGGCAGCAGGTAAAAACTTTGTTTTTCCTCTTGTTTTTTCTTCACGCGGCAACAGGTAAAATTGTAAAAGCTCTATTTTCTGCAGGTAAAAGCCCTCTTCGCAAGCAGGCCGCAACCCTCTTTGCTCTTCCCAAGGAATCGCGATTGTGTGAGTTTTTCTTCTTGTTTCTGATTTTTTTTTTTCAGATTTTTGTTTCTTCTCTCAAGTTTCATATTTTGGTTGCTAAATCAAATGGTTTATCTTTTCTAGCAAAAGAATCTGCTGAGTTTTGGCTTTCCTGTTTTTTTTTTATGTTTTTTTTTTCCTTTTGATATGTTACAGAAAGAATTTTCTTTCCTGAGTTTTGGCTTACAGAAAGAAGTTTTGTTTTCTTATGTACCTGAGAATGTTCACATCAATCTTATGTTGAATAGAAGACTTGTTTGGCCAGCAGTTGCCAGCAGTTGAATGCATATTATACATTTTCTAATATATTCCATGCCTTGGAGAAATAATGAGAATTTTAAATTATATTATCTTCTGCTTTTATCAAAAATAGAATTAAATTGTGGGTTGATATAAGCATCATCTTGCCACTAAAATGTCATTTTGTTAATTTCTTAAGAGGGACGTCTGAGATTGTTGTATCCATGAAATTCTCTCTATCTCTACCTTTCTATCTCCATCCATCTTTCTCACAAAATTATTAAATAAAGGCTTCGTATAAATGGCAAAGCATAAGTTAGTGCTGAAAAACTAAACTTTTAAAAAGGGGGATTACATGCATTATAGTTAATATTGTGGAGATTGGATAGCTTAAGAGGCTAATCTTATAATTTTTTTTCTAATTGTTGCATATATGTTGTTATGGATTTTTTTTTCTAATTGTTGCATATATCGTATAAATTGCGAGTAAAATGGGTTATAGTTGGCTCAACGACTGTCTAGTTCCATATATTGAAAAAGAAGTGTTTGATTTAGTTCCAAATGAAGTTGTAATGCAACATTATCAAAAAATGCAAAATAGAATGCAAAGCTTGTAACTTTCATTGCATATAATAATTTGTTTGAATTTTGTTATATATATATATATATATATATATATATATATATATATATATATATATATATATATATATATATATATATATATATATATATATATATATATATATATATATATATATATATATAATATTTTTATAATTTTGCCCCCCTAACATTTAAGGCTGATTCCGCCCCTGATTGAAAGCCAAACTAAGCTTATAAACCTTTTTTTCAAACACGCACACAACTAATCTATAGTTGTTTTCATGTCAGAAAATTAGCTCACAAAAGCTTAGCATAAGTCATTTTTCACTCCCATAACATTGAGCAATGTAGCAATATGAAGAAGGCTTCCTTGGTTTTAGGACATAACTATAGAAATAATTGCAAACCTTGTCATTACCATTTATCACCCATGCAATTCTAGGTTTTGAATTAACACATAAGGCAACAGCCAAATGCACAAGCAATCACGCTCGCTACAAGAGTTTGCACGTTTAAGAAAAATAAAAACCTTGTAGCAACGACTATACTCATCAATTTATCAATTATCTCGCAGCACCAATTAAGGAATAATAATTAAAGCTCATTCGGTCTTCCTGAGACAATGAATGAGCTCGGTCTTCCTGAGGAAAATCAGGATGCCAAGCGTCCACCGGGGAAGTAAACGCACAAGCAATCACTGCCCTTGTTCAATCAATCAAATACGCCCTTCAAAAAATATCGGCAAGGAAGAAGTAAACGCACCTAAGAATGGGATCCTTATATCTAAGACACAGACGGCTCGGTCTTCCTGAGACCTGCGCCTCCCCTGGCGAACAGCGATCTGGCAGTTGGTGGGAGGACCGCCAGGAGCATCGGCGGGAAGAGTCCACCGGGGGCACTTTGGCGACTGGAAGACTGCCGGGGCGCCTCCTTCCTTGTAAACAGCCAGACAAGTTTGGGTTTCGCCAGCGAATGATGGGATCAATAGGAAGCCCAGAAAACCTAACAGGATGATGTGCTCGATGTACATATCTCGAAAGAGTCTCGTTTTCGTCGCTCACTTTCAGTGATTCTGTCGATTTTCATGGAGGCAGGACCGAGCAAAAGCGTTCCGTGTCTCCTCCCTGAGGAAAAGAGGGTGGAGGGTGGAGGGTGGAGGGTGGCGGGCAAAGCTAACTCGCTAAGCACGAAGGCTGCGTTTGAGCATAAATCGAAATGGAATTTTATGAATTTTATGTGATATTATAAAAAAAAACTATTTATAGAACATTTAAAATATTAATATGTATATATTTAATATTAATTTTATTATTCATACTATGTAACTCCTTATTAATGGAGTTAAAGAATTTAGGGTTAACTTGTAAAGCATAATAGGGCTCACTGTCGTTGCTTATAATTGATCATCTCCTCGTGTCTCCGAGAAATTATTACGTGCGGTCACCTTAACGTCCAGAGAAAAATTAAGATTTGCCACGTCACCTGGTACATAGTCTTGGTACACAGCAAAATGATGACATGGTGCATATTGATTCGTCTTCAGATGGTGTCCCGTGACTATACGTAATAATTTCTCCTTGTTTCCACCCTCTTTGGCATAGATAGCATTTAAAACATCAAAATAAAAATAAAAAAACACCTTTAATTGATAGTTGTCACCATGTTGTTCACCCTTCCCTTGTAGCTATTTGTCATTGTTTTTGTTGTCCTACACATGTCTTTAGTTGTTTTCAATCATGATTTATTATAGAGGAGCAATGGTTCATATCCTCTAGGTTGAGTAGGGGTGTAATTAAGTCAAGCGAACTCATGAGCCAATTTGGGCTCGATTTCATAAAGGGCTCATGAGCCAAATTTGATGAGCTAACAAATCAAGCTTGAGTTAACATCACCTTAACTCGTTAGCTCATTAACTAACTCATTTAAAAAATATTAATATAAAATATATTTCAATAATTTTAGTATAAAAATATTAAAATAATACTTAAAATAATATATTTTCCTTCTTTCAAGTGATTTTTTTATTATTTCTCATTTATTATTATTATTATCATATTATTATAATAAATGCTTGAATACAAATAATATTATTTCATTTATAATAAATGAATATGACTCCTTAGTCAACCTGAGCTCATAAAATAAAATTCACCTTGAACTCGATCAACTAATCAAGCTCAAGCTCAAGTTGAGGGTGCCTCGAGTTTAGCTCAACTCGTTTACACCCCTAAGGCCAATGAATGTGCTCGATGTGGGGTAGGACTGGCTTGAGCAAAGTTGCACTCGATAACATTTTGGCCAAGCAAAATTGGGTTGCAGGACAAGTTCGGGTGGAATCTAGAATTGACCCATCGCTATTTGACACGACCTAAACTTGACCCATATTTACAAATGAGTTGGTAAGTTCAACCTAGACCCGGCCCAGTCGAGTTTCCGAGTTGACCCTTCCCGACAAGGGTTATGGCCGAAGAAGTGCGCGAATGGGAGGAATGTTGCTAGCATTGAATCCAAGTGGGACAGTGGAGTTGAAGCCGCAATACTGGAAGGAAATGTGAGGGACGGCGGGGTTGACCCTAACCCTACGGGACGGCGCCATTGGCAAGATGGTATGTCGTTGGCCTAAGGTTTACTAAAATGCATAGGAAGGAATGTTGCCAGCGCTGGCGAGGCCGTAGGATGGTGGGAAAGGTGGACATCGAGGCCTTCATGCAGAAAACGAACACGGGAGATGCGGATGGCAGGATTTCCGGGTCATTGTCAGGTTTTCGGGTCAATCAGAACTGGAGTTTGGTTTACTTCAAAAATGAACTAAAATTACTTACATGAAATTTACTTTATTTTGCTCTACTTTGTATTCCAATCAAATACTAAAATTTTCAAAACTCTTGCAATTAGAATACTTTATACCACTTTGTATTCCAAACAAACAATGCTAATTGAGAACTTGTTACACAAGTAGAGATGAAAACTCCTTACAAGCATAACACGTGGATACTAACTAAGCCATCCATAAATAAGAAGGAATTGCAAAATAACTGGATATACAATGAATAATAAATAGGAACCCAAAGGATAAAGTAATACTAATTATCAAGGAGCTCCAATAGAAATAAGGTATAAACTTTACATAGATATTATCTCATGTAGTTAAACTAATGACTATGTATCTAATATTGAGCATTGCAGAAGCATAAGATCTATACCTTTAACAAATGGATGTTAATATAGCATTTCTCCTTGGTGATATGGAGAAATTCATTAACATGATTTAATCAGAAAGCTTTATTGAACTTTGAAAAGAAAGCTTTGTTTGTAAGTTAGACAAAAGCCTTATGGCTTAAAATGAACACCTTGTCAATATTATCAAAATTTTGATGAATTTATATATATATATATAATTAATTAATTTTATAGATCCAATGCTAATCACTATTATTATATCAAAGAAATTGATAAATATTGTATTATCATGCTTCTATATTTGAATTTTCTTTTAATTATAGAGGCTATTATTTAAAAGATCAATGATCTGAAAAGATAATTATCAAAGGAGTTTGACATGACGATTTAAAAGAAACATAAAAAAATATTGTGATGAGAATAGGTCACACAACAAGGCCACATGTACACTAAGTATTTCATGATCATAATATATTGAAATATGTCAAACATGTTCAATACGATAAATACATAGACTATAAGTACACCACATGCTAGTCACTCCAATTTATTCAAGAAATGTATGTCACAATCTAAAGAAGTGAAAGAGTGCATGCCCAGAGTCTCTTATGGCTACTAGATCTCTTTTGTATGTAATGATCTCCATAATATCATATATTATACAAGCAAAAGGAGCACTCAATATATATATATATATATATATATATATATATATGTTGAATAAAAAAGGAACATTAGGTTGATGTGAAGTGCTTATTATGCTATATAAAATATATGATCAACCATTCTTTAGAGTTTAAAAGAAATGATTTCAAACAACAATGTTAAGTTGATTTAGGTCTAGGAGAAGACCAAGTTACAATAAAAAGTACAATCATGTATATCCATATCTTTGGTGACACTATTATTAGTTGGGTGTCATATCTTTAGAAGATAGTTGAATTATCAATAATATAAAATAAATATAAAGTTGTCATTGAAGCAAATGAAGAGATGATTTAGCTAAATTTTTTTAGAAGAATTGAATCAATCATAAGAAGATGCTTCTATATTATTTGACAATCAAAATGCCATTCAATTAGTAAATAATGGTGTATTTCACTCCCATATAAAACATGGTAGACTTACGAACCACTACATATGTAGCTCGCTTGAAAAAAATATTTTATAGTAATCAAGATTAAATGTGCAAAAAATCATGCTGATATGATTTTTAAAATTGTACATACTGAAAAATTGAGATTTCTCATTGTTCAGTTGATTGAGAGCTTTGCCCAATAATCAAGAGATTTTGGGTTCGAAGATAGCATATGTGATGTGCTTGCGAATTTGTCTTAATGGCTCAAATGTCTCAAAAAGAAAAAAAAAATTAAGGTTTTGCTACTAGTGTAAAGCCTCAATTAACATCTAAGAATGATATAATATAGAGGTATCATATAGATAAGTATTCCACAAAGCATATTCTATAAAAAGTAGTTAAATAAGGCTTCATTTGGAACAACTTTCCTACTGCCTTTTAAAGCAGTTTTATAGTGCAAAAATTTCTAGTTCAAGAAATTTTAGCACTTAAAAACAGTTTTGAAAAGCAATAAAAAATTTATCACAAACAAAGCTATAATTTAGGTTATCATCAAAATCTTAATATGTTTTTTATTATTTTTGTATTTTATTTGATTATTAGTTAGTAATGCTTGAAATTATATAGTGTCCATGTCTAATGTTTTTTTTTTATTATTGTATTAATTATAAAAATATGTCATAGTTAAATGTATAACAAATACAAAAATTTTGTGATTGAAATCATTCTAAATTTCAATTGACATACAAACAATACAATCAAATTATAAAATCAAAATAATTTTACTATTTTTAAAACATATGTTCTGCTTACAAGCAACCAAATGGATCCATATATTCCTTCAAAGCTTAGAAGAAGATTAATGATAGTTCTGTCTAAGAGGAGAAAATTTTCCAAATAAATTGCCATACAAATTAAAGTTGACCAAAATGTATAAAGAGTTCATGCATAACTTCTTAGTTCCTACTGAAAAAAACACATCAATCATACTTTACAGATCAGTGAAATTTCATTAAACACAGAGCATCATATAAGTACAGTTTTAAAAGCTGCAAATTTCTTTTTTTTGGACAAATAGTGGCCTCATACACCAGAAAAATTATTCTCTACGGACCCTAGACAGGGTCCAGAGACCAACCAGGACACGCCACGTAATTTTTTTGCTCAGTACCACTATGGACCGGGTGACATTGCACGTTCTGATTGTTCTCCAAACCGTCCGGTGTCCACACAGAATAATTTATCCATACACCGAGGATAAACTCAGATCTACATAAGCACTTCATTTGGGATAACTTTTCTATAACTTTTTAAATCAAATTTATAGTAAAAATAAAAAATAAAATCAATCAAAAAATAGTGATAAAAAATGTACCAAACGAAACATTAGATGCACAAAAAAAACATACCAATCATACAAGACATATTACACAAAAACATCTTATAAGTTGTGTTTAACAACTGCAAATTTCTTCTTTTTTTTTGGACAAATACCATCCTTATACAATGAGGATGAGCTCAGCTCTGCGCAAACATTTAGTTCCACAAGCAAGACATGCCAATCATACTACACAGATTAGTGAAATTCTATTGAACACAAAAGCATCATACAATCACTGTTTAACAGCTGCAAATTTATTCTTTTGGACAAAAAGTAGTCTTATACGCTGAGGATAATAAACCTCAAGATCAACATAACCATTTAGTTTCACAAGCAAGGTTTTTATTAAAAGACAATTGAGCCACCTAGGCCATGAACATATAGGGATGCATAAGGTATTCAAAAGTAGTATTCCAAGAACTATATAGGAGAAGGGTAAGGCAAATGCACTCAGAGTGCCTCAACTGCTTGGCTAACAGTTGGCTTCTTTATAAAGGCATCAACATACTCCCTCCTGTAACATGAAAGCTATGATAAGTACTAGAAGCAGCCACACAATGAATCTCATTCTACTGTAGAACCAGAAAAAAAAAAATAGAAAAAAAAAAAAGCTTGTTTTACCTCGCAGGGAGATGATCATGGGGTCGGTTATATGGAGTCCACACAGGTTCCCCCACGAAAAGTCGTAGAGCCTGTGAAAGGAGATATTTAGTTCGAAAAACTGTTGATGAAACTATAGAAAAAGCTAATAAGAACCAGGCACGTTTCTCTGGATACATGCATGATTAATTCTGTCAGAACGGTATATTGGACCGGTCCAGCCGGTAGGACCGGCCCATGCACGAAATGGCGGAGGACTTCCGCCTCCCTGTATGAGCCGCATGAGCCGCAAGGTCCATGGAAGCCAATTTGGAAGGATTTTTAGGGAGTTAGGAGGGAAACTTGAATGTAGAGACGGTTTAGCTAGGGATGTCCTTTTGATTTGTATGCATTAAATAGTTTGTTTTCCTAGGGTTATGACATCTTGAATTTGGGCTGAATTTGAGATCTCTTAGATTTAGATTTTCTTTTGGGTTCTAGCGGCGTCTAGAAATTTGTGAGAGATAGAACCTCCTCTTGAATGGAGGATCAATTGTATCTTGCTATTTTCCGTTTCCCTTTCATCAAATAATACAAATTATCTACTGTTTTCTATTTTTGTGAGGATTTTTGTGGAGAATTCTCGCTTTTTTCCGAAGATTGATAGGAAATATATGAGATCTATAAGTGTTTCCCATCAAATTCCTAAAATATCCTAAACATTATGGTATTTGCCACACTAAAGAAGATCTAAAATTACTTCTTTGTGTATTTAATTGGACATTTTTAGCCTTGCTTAAACACTAGGGAAATTAATTTGTCGCCAAAGATAGTGAAACCAAATAAGATAATCTGTTATACCTTTATGTAGTTATCTGTATCAAGAGTGAAACGGTGGTAAATTCCAGCAGGTAAGACAATCATTCCCCCTTTCTTCACAGCTATGCGAATCCATTGCTCCTTTTCATCCCTCACATCAAAATAACCTTAACAAACCGAGTAAATTTAAGATAATGAAAGAATGATAATCACACCAGATGCAAACAAAGTAATAAAAAAACTTACCGCTTCCTGCAACGCAGTAACGGATCTCTTCATCAGTGTGCAGGTGCTCCTCAAAAAAGCTCTTGATCTTGGCTTCATAATTTGGCAATTTCTCTGGGCAAATATCACATATGTCCTGCGATGGAAAAGAGAAAGCAAAGAGATGAAACCATAAAATATTAGCATCTTCTTCTTCTTCTTCTTCTTAGAATCGAACCAAAACAAAGGGATAATAAGCTTAATCAGTAACCATGTAATTGTAGCCCCTGGCTTCACGAATCTTTTTCAGCGCTTCATCATTTTCATAATCATTAGCATTTAATCGCCAGCTAACAATACCAAGTTCTACAAAACAAACCCATCCGCCTCAAACTTTAAGCAGAGTGAACAGCTCATAAAAGGTTATTAAAATGGAAATCTGGTCACCTACGTACCTGCAAGTCTGTCAATAGAAACAAACTGCTTTGGTTCACGGTGATGGGGAAGCCTCTGGTCTTCTTCACTGTCATCCATATACCATGCTTGGATAACTTCCTCCTTTCCTTCCTAGATGAGCGGGGGAAATAAAACATCTCATGGAATTCATTCTTGTTTAACATCTTTTTTAATGATCAAATCAAGTACATAAACTTCGAATACAAACTGATTGTACTCAACGTTTGAAGCAAAAATATGAGTGGCAGATGAACAAAGTACATTAGCATAGCATGCTAAAGAGATAAACTGAGATAATAAAGATTTTATACTATTTTGGCACTTCAACTGCCTAATGAAATGCAAGTTTCACATCCATAATGATTTAAAAAGTGTAAAAAAAGGTACTCATCGGTAAATTATCTCAAATATTTGAGCTTATTTTAGAATACTCATTTGTCAATCCTTCTTGTTAAATATTATAAGAAATGTTAAGCCTATTTTTCATAGTTTTTTAGAGCAGTTTCTATTTATGTTATCTTAGGTCTACCCATGATCCATCTTAATCCTTCAAAATTAATTTTATTTCCCCGCCTAATGGTGTATTTTCTATATCATGTCATACATGTCTGAATTCTCCCTCAAATATATTAAATTATTTTATAAATGTTACTCTCATCAGCCCTCATATATAATATCTACTTATTTATCCATCTAATTTGCCACAAATCCATCTTAACATTCACATTTCCGTCACGCTCAACTTAATTGTCAATAAATTTTTTATTGCCCAACACTCAAATAAGCATAATATAATTTTGTAATTCTATAACTCAACCTTTTAAGTATCCAAAAAATTCCTTATTGCACAATATAACTAAATCACTTCTTTATTTTATCCAAATAACCTTAACTCTAAATATTATATCCTCATCCATATCTCAATTTCTGATGTACAATAAATCTAAAATACTTAAATCAATCACTTCTAAGTATCTCTTTATTTTCTAATAATATTAACCGATGAAGTTGCATATCATAAGCTCAACCTTCAATCTAATAATCCAACAATACCAAGCTTTTATCCTCGGGTACATGAATCCTTTTTCACCGTTGTGTCCTATAACGAGTCAAATTTGCATTTAAATTTAATAAAAAAAATGTTATTTTTAATAAATTCTAACCAAGTCTTTTTTAGGTCTACCTCTATTTTTCTTAACATAGATCATATTTAATACATATACTCTTCTTACATAATCATCAAAAGATCGACATTTTATGTAACCATCACATCTAAGGTAGATGTCTCTAATTTTAGCTACCAATGGAGCTACTCCAACCTTTTTTACATATATACTCATTTTGCAACTTCTCTAAATGTAAAACCACTCATCCACCTGCGTTATGCAACACCTAAGTTAATTTTATGCTTCCCTTCTAAAGGCCAACATTCTAAGCCATAAAAACATTGCAAGTCTCATAACCATCTTAAATTTTTTCCTTAAGTTTGAGAAATACTTTTCTAACAAACAATAGGTCCAATGCATTCCTCCACTTTTACCCTTCCAATCATGATAGCCCATCAATAAAGTCCATGGTGACCTCCTTTCTGTCAAGCAATGTTTAAAATTGCGTATTGAGGCGTTTTTTATTTGTGAGGCGAGGCATAAGCCTCAAGGCGTTTTGAGGCGTAAGCCTCAAAATCAAAAGATTGCGTAAACATAAAATGATAATTTTTTTATATACTAATGAGTGAATAATATAAAACATAAAAAAACATAAGATGTGAAGTGAAATCAAAATATCTCAATTATTCTTTTCATTAAAATATAATTTCAATTTCTAAAAATAAATAGCAATGGCATATCACATAAGAACTCATATGTCATCAGCACTGACATCACTAAGGGGTTCTTCATTTGGATTATCATTATGATGAACTGCTCTCTCGCCTTCTTCCTCTCCTATAGAGTCCAATGTCGGGCATTTACTTCAAGATTTATGTAAGTTTTAATATATATAGCGTGAGGCGAGGCGGGCCTAATAAAAAAAAACTCGAAGCGTAAGCATCGAGGCGTTCTTACTGGAATTGCGCAAAGGCGAGCCTCATATTGCGCAATTTTAAACCATGCTGTCAAGTAGAGCTATGGTTTGAAGTAACCCCCCAGGAGCCATGACCACATCCTTGTGCATCCCCCGCCAATACAGTTCCGCTGCCAATCTTTTGTATGTCTTCTGTACACCTGAGTGATCTCCAACAGCGCTCCCATGGAACTCTTGCAGCACAAACCTCCATGGTACAGCAATCTCTCCTCCTCCAAAGAGAAACCCGGGTGACTGGTCTCATCCTTCAGAAGATCTGCTCGGATTTTTCCCAACTCATCTTGCATACTCTCCTCTTTGATGGCCCCCCAATCCAGCATCAATGGTATCGACATAGCCAACTCCTGGAGTTCCCTCGTGCATCTAGACAAGGCATATCCACCACTTTGTTCTCCAATCAGGCCTATATTGGATCACAAAATCATAGCCTAATAGCTTTGATAACCATCTCTGATGCTCCTTCGTAACCATCCTTTGCTCTAAAGGAACTTCAAGCTCCTAATCCGTCCTGACGATGAAATGACATCCCAACAAATATGGTCGCCACTTTTGAATGGCTAACAGAAAAGCCATCAATTCCCTCTCATATACTGACTTCAACCTAGCTCTGACAATCAAAACTTGGTTGAAGTAGGCCATGGGTCTGTGATTCTTCATGAGAATGTCCCCCAACCCAGATCCTGATGCATCCATCTCAACCACAAAGATCTGACTAAAATCTAGTAAAGTCAAAACCGGTATTGTAGTCATGGTCTTTTTCAGTCTCTCAAAGAAATGTGTAACTGCCTCACCCCACAGGAAACTGTCTTTCTTCAGTTGCTCCATCAATGGCCAAGCTATGGTGTTGTAGCCTCTCAAGAATCTCCTGTAGTACCTTGTCAACCCTAGAAATCCCCTCAGCTCTCTCAGATTCCTAGGTAGAGGTCATTTCTGCATTGCCTCAATCTTGGCATGATCGATAGCCACACCCTCTTGAGAGACCACGTGCCCCAACTCCCAAGTATTCTACACTAATTTGCGCAAAGCAACATTTCTTCAAGTTGGCTCTCAGCTGATGCTCCCGTAATACTTCCAAGACCATCCTTACATGCTCCTGGTGCTCTTCTATCGACCTACTTTACACCAATATGCCATCAAAGAAGACCAATATGAACTTCCTGAGATATGGTTTGAACCCCTATTCATGAGCAACTGGAAAGTGGCAGGGGCATTTGTGAGCTCAAATGACATCACTAAGAACTCGTAATGCCCCTCATGTGTCCTTAAAGCAGTCTTCATAACATCCTCTTCTCTCATCCTGATATGATGGTATCTTGACTTCATATCCATCTTGGTGAACACCATTGCACCACATAGCTCATCTAGTAGCTCATCAATCATCGGAATGAGAAACTTGTCCGACACAATCTCCTTATTCAAGGTTCGGTAGTCCACACAAAATCTCCAGCTCCCATCCTTCTTCTTGAATAGTAGGACTGGACTAGAAAAAGGGCTTACAATTGGTCCGATGATCGCCGCCTCCAACATCTCTTGGATCAGCTTCTCGATCTCATCCTTCTAAATCTGAGGGTAGCGATAAGGCCACATACTAATTGGTGACACCCTCTCCCTTGAGATGATGGCATGCTACTGCTCCCTTCATGGTGGTAAGCCTTGAGGTGGCTGAAAAACCTGACTGAATTGTTGTATGAGTAGATGTACTGGAAGAGGAATGTCCCCTCTTCCTGTAATTTGATCCCTTCTAAGCTCTACAGTTCCACAAGAAATCCTCCCCACACCTCATGTATGATCCAGGCCATGGTTTTAACAGACACCATGGCCCTAGACAACCCTGCATCTCCCCAGATCATCATCCTTCTTCTCTCCACCACTAGCTCCATCATCAGTGCTCCCTAATTGACCTTGATATCTCCCAAGGTCTACAAAAACTCCATCCCCAGGATGACATAATGCTCCCCAACTCTAATGAGAGAAAATCCTCCCTCACCTGAACCCCCTGTATAGTCATCACAACTCTCTTACACACTCATCTACCCATCTCCACCTTCCTAGTACCCATCATCACCCCATAGCCCCCGATGTCCACCAATTTCACCCCCAATGATCAACGACCTGATTGAAGATAAAATTGTGAGTAGCCTCACTGTCGATTAAAACTACCACCTTTGTCTGCTATTTCTCCTTTCACTTTCATGGTATGATTCGAGGTGAGCCCCACCACAGAGTTTAAGGAGACTTCAGCCATATCAAGATGCAGCTTCTCCTCCTCTACCATTGCCTCACTCTCACCTCCCTCCTCAGCTTTATCATCATCACAGATGGTGAGAACCTGAAGAGTAGTCCTTACACTTGTGCCTCGGCGTGTACCTCTAATCACATCTGAAGCACAATCCCTTCGCCTATTTCTCCTGCAACTCCTCAGTGAGCTTTTTGAAGTTTCCCCCTAATTCCCCCCTTCGGGCTTCTCCTTTGGGACCTCATGAAGGCTTCCCAGTGTTGGTTCCTTATGAGCTAAAAAAGTGGTGGTCATCTTATACAAGCGTCCTGAAATGCTGTCTATGGCCCCCTCTCGGGTCCTCCATCAACTGTGCAAGCTCCATATCCTCTCCCAAATCACGCGGCCTCATCACTTTAACAACCGCCTAATCTCGGGCTTGAGCCCCTTCATGAAGTTTCCCTTTAGCATAGTCTCAGAAAGCCAATCCAGCTGGCTAGCTAGATACTCAAACCTGTCATAGTACTCTGCTACAGAACCCTCCTACGTTTGAGTGAAGAACTACTTATAGAAATCCATTCTGCAATGGCGGGGACTCAATGAGTGCAACGATGGGCAAAGTACTAGTTTGCAAAAGCACAAAAATTCTGGTAAGTTTATGAGGCAATGAATTTGGAAATCTCCCCATTCGCATGAATTCCAATTTCATCAAAATAACTGAGTTATTGGAGATATTTAAAAGTCCTTAGAGAAATATTTTGTATTTATTTTACTCTCAATCAAACACCTAAAAGTTTAAAACCCTTATATATTTCAAATGCATTACACTCCTAATGCTTGCAACCAAGCATGCCCAAAATAACTTCAATTTTAATGGTTGGAATATGTTTTAAGTCATGATATGAAAAGTTAGGCTACTTTAAATTAAAAACGATTTTTATATATGCATGTATACTTATGTTATTAAATATGCATATACAGATAAAAAGCATACATACAAAATGCACGTGCATAAAAAACCATCAAATTAATGCCAAACTTTTAATTTTTTTCTAAAAAAAAAGTGCATGAGCAGCCTTCTTGTAAAGTAGAAAACTTGAAGCAAAGTAAAACTCAGCCAAAATTTACACAAAATTGACATTATGGTCCAACAATTGCACAAGTTAATAAAATATTGTAATACAAAATTTTCCTGCTTAGCCAGTCATAATCATATATGTCTATTTTAACAATAGCTAAACTAATAAATATTGAAGGTTGTTAGAAAGAGGACATTAAGGAGGATAATTACAAGATTAGTTTGTTTTTAGGTTCAGGGTCCAATTTTCATGCTTGTAATTTGTTTCTTTTGAATTATTTTGAAAATTTTGTGAAGTATATAAATAGACACATCATTGTACATAGTTTTCATGATAATTTCAATGCAATTTTAATAATTCTCCAAACTCTCTCCCTCTCTTAAAGCTGTCAACCCTTCTCTCATTTAAAAATTCCTTGGCTGGATAGATACCCACTCTATCTCCTCATTCTCCCTCTAGGAGATCGCTCAACTGAGAATCTCTCTCTACTTGAGCACATAAGGGAGAAAGGATTCACTTCTAAGAAAATGAAGAAAAAAGATGAAAGAAGGGGATGCAATCCAATAAGTTGAGGAAGCCATCATCCAATATCTACATTATAATTCTAAATTTATTCAATCAATATTAGTTTCAATAATCTGTCCAAATTTCTTAAAACATTCACCGCACCCTGACGATGTATTCCATATCCCTACTTGAGTTAACATTCAATAAAAATCCATCCCTTGTTTGAGTTTAAAATGCCTTATCATCAAAATTCCACAATTTAGAAGGCCACTCAAGTACATTTTTTTCAGCATATCATCCAAAGACTATCACGAACCTATATCCCCATCATCATCTGGGTTTAGAGAAGATTTTTCAATAACCCCATCAATCCAAGGTCACACTTTTCATTTCATTTTTTTCTTCCAAATTTACCAATTATGAGAATGGGTGTCAATATTTGACACAACCCAAAAACCCAAACCGAACTGAAAATTAGGGATCCGGGTCAACCCGTTTGAAAAATGGGTCAGGTTCAAAGCAACCCAAAACTGCCCGGCTCCTGCTCACGCTCAACTGCCTCTGCGCGTGAATGTCTACTCGCTTGCTGCGCGTACTCCAACTGAGTTAGTGGGTTGGGTTGAATATAGTTAGAGGTGGGTCAGGTTTGAGCCTGGGTTTGTGACTTGTTTAGCTAACCGGGTCCGGTCAGTTGACGTCGGGTTAGTTTCGGGTTGGAGCTGAACCCGACCAGAAAACCCATTTTGACACCCCTTAAGTATCAGGGTAAATTGAGAGATAATTAAAAAATGACCACTTAAACCACCTAATATTTGTATTGATAGTATATTTATCATGCAAAGATTTCCATTGATGAAATAGTTCTAGATAAAATTGTTAATATTCAACATGCAAAGACTTCAATGAAAATGTGACAACATAGCAAGGTAAATAATAATATCCCTTATCAAGAGGCAAGTAAAAAATGTAAAATTCCTAGCACCATCACCAATACATACATACATATATATAAATCAAAGGAAATCAAATACCTGATGGTTGTAAGTAAGAAAATAAAGGTAGAAAGTTATATCTCATTAATTCTCCTTCAAAGTAATTTAATTACAACAAAAAGAATAAAAAAAGTCACTTTAACGGTTTAAACATTAGACACTTACATTGATAGTTTGGAAATAACTATCTTTATGCCTGTAAAGATTCAATAGGAACTATGGTTGCTATCAAACTTCAATTTCTTTGAACTAAATGCATGTACCTCCGCATCAACTAAATATAATAACTTAATGGGGTAAATAAATTTATCAAAAGACAAGAATACACAACAAAATTAACCATTTCTTGCTTAGCACCTTTACAAACGCAAGAAAATATTATCTGGCAGCATATCATACAAGTACAGTTGAACTTTTAGTTAGTTATCACGATTTCATAAAACTAAGATAATATTCATCAAAGGTTAAATATGAATTGAGTATTGTGGGAATCAATCAGCCAAAGGCACAATGATCTTTATTTAATCTTCTTCAAATTGTGGTTTACAGCAGCTATTGTTAAGAACCATCATTATTGTTCTTTTTCCCTTTTTATCATTGCAAGGATTTGAACCTTGCACATCTAAACTTTAGATATCAAAGGCAACGCCTACACAATATTTTAGATTCTGAGACTAAACAAAAAAGCAAAGCCAACCAACACAGAAATAAAGAAAATTATAGGTCGCACTATCAAACTATAGATTGACAAGGAAAACGGACTCTTTTCAATCCACTTAAAATCATTTAACTTCAAACGAAAAAAGCCATCTTTTCCCATCCAGTCATCCATCCTACTATCTGAAGATAATTTTGGTAAAACATCAATTAAACAAAATGGATCACCAGCATCCCTGGCCTGTCTACTTTAATCAGTTCCGAAAATTTAAAACCCTATCAGCAAAAACAAATAAAAAACCTAAACATAGATAAAAAATATCAGAATATTTCATTATGTATTCAAAATTCGATTTTTCTTGAGCAGCCGATATTGACTCTCTCACCATCTCGGCTTCCAAAACCCTAATTCAAATTTACGAATAAAAAGTTGAAATAAATTACGCCGGAACTTGTTTTAAAACAATGGAAGCGCTTGCGTCGACTGAAACCCTAATTAAAAAGTCCAAATTCCATACCTGGAACTCGTTCTCCATCTCCGCTCCCGTCTTCGATTCCGAAATATCAAAAGCTTAGAGGCAACGCGATGTGGCGTGTGTTGTCCAGCTTCCTTTGGTCCTCAATAGACGAGGCTGCGGTTGTTCGAGATGTTGGTGCTCCGCCGGAACAACGCGAACCTCAACGTACTAATAATAATAAGAATTTGATTAGGAACTTTAACTATTAATTAAGATATTTTAAATTACTTATACATATAATATGAATATAAATTTATCTTAATGCTTTAAATATTTCAAAATAATAATAATAATAATAATTGTCGATAATGTCCTTGAAATAGATATTTGATCGTTAAATTTTTAATTTTGATAATTGAAATACTTTGTGGGTGTTTGGATTCAATTTAGGTGTAATTGTAATTATTTTTTAACTATTTTTTTAAATTTATAATTGTTGTGGACTAGAATATACGCGGCGATAGAGTTCGAAAGTTCACATCCTAGCATTATACGGATATTCAGCATACAAACAGAAGATGAAAAAACACTAGGATTTTTACGTGGAAAACCCTATAAAGGGAAAAAACCACGGGGTCATGCCCAGTTGAAAAAGTTATACTAGTGTTGTTTGAGATACAAGAGGCTAACTCGTCCTTGAAATTTAGGACGATCATATTACAATGAATCAATTATAGATTGAAATCTAGTTACAGCGTCGGGCAGAGTTTCGGCGTCTCTTGGAGATCGGGGCAGAATTCTGGTGTCACTAGAACATCGAGAAGAATTATGGCGTCACTCAGGCATTGAGAAGAATTCTAATGTTCCTCGGGCATCGGACAGAATTCCGGCGTCACTCGGGCGTCGGGCATAACTCCGGGGTTGTTCAGAAGTTTGGCAGAACTCTGGCGTCGTTCGGAAGTTGGGTAAAATTCCGGCTTCAGAGTTCTGCCAAACTTCTGAAATACCCCGAAGTTCTACCTGATGCCTAAGTAACGTCAGAGTTCTGCCCGACGTCGGAATTATGCCCGACGCCCGAGTGACACCGGAATTCTGCCCGACACCCGAGGGACATCGAAATTCTTCTCAACGCTTGAGTGACGTCAGAATTCTTCTCGACGTTCAAGTGACACCAGAATTCTACCCGATCTCCAAGAGACGCCGAAACTCTACCCGACGCTATAACTAGATTTCAATCTATAAGTGATTCATTGTAATATGAACGTCCTAAATTTCAAGGACGAGTCGACCTCTTATATCCCAAACAACACTAGTATAACTTTTTCAACTAGGCGTGACCCCGTGATTTTTTTGCCTTTCCAAGGTTTTCCACATAAAAATCCTAGTGTTCTTTCATCTTATGTTTGTGTGCTGAATATCCGAATAATGCTGAGACGTGAACTTTCGAACTCTATCACTACGTATATTCTATTCCGCAATAGTTTGGAGCTGTATGTGGGAACGTGGTTCCCAACTGGGGGGCAATTATTGCTCCAATCTCAAAAGATCACTCTTATCAACTTTCTGATATTAGTTATTACTGCACCAATATCATAAGAATCAGATGCGAACTGGGGGGCAACTTTGACTCCAACCGTAGTCAAAAAAATCCTCAAATGATTTCAATTCAAGATGATATTCTAGTAAAATCCCAGCAAATGCAAGGATACTTCCAATCAATTATAAGCTTCATAAAGTATCCTGCTGTACTTCTACTCCTTGGGCAAGGTCTTAATATCGACCTCAAAAAGGCGATATATAATTATTTACCTTTGGTTCGGGATACACGTGGCGTTCACCCTATCCCATTCAAGGCAAAATCGATCACAAGGGCCTGTATTTGATTCGACCTCTTCCATACAGGTTAACGTCGTCGAGCAGGACTCTGACATACAACATCGGATATGTCTCACATCCTCCGTGGATTCTCCCGACCTCTTCCATACAGTTTAATGTCGTTGAGCAAATGCTCTGACATACAACATCTGATAGATCTTACATCCTTGGTGGATTCTCTCGACCTCTTCCATACAGGTTAACGTCGTCGAGCAAAAGCTTCGACATACAACCTTGGATAGGTCTTACATCCTAAGTGGATTCTCTTGATCTCTTCCATACAGGTTAACATCGTCGAGCAAAGGCTCCGATATACAACCTCGGATAGGTCTTATATCCTTGGTGGATTCTCTCGACCTCTTCCATACAAGTTAACATCATCGAGCAAAGGCTCTGACATACAACCTCAGATAGGTTTAACATCATAAGTGGATTCTCTCGGCCTCTTCCATACAGATTAATGTCATCGAGCAAAGGCTCCGACATACAATGTCGGATATGTCTTACATCCTTGGTTGATTTTCTCTACCTCTTACACACAGGTTAACGTTGTCGAGCAAAGGCTCCAACATACAACTTCGGATAGGTCTTACATCCTTGGTGGATTCTCTCGACCTCTTCCACACATATTAATATCATCGAGCAAAGTGCTATGATATACAACCTCGGATATGTCTCACATCCTTGGTGGATTCTCTTGACCTTTTCCACACAGGTTAATGTCGTCGAGCAAAGGCTCCAACATACAACCTCGGATAGGTCTTACATCCTTTGTGGATTCTCTCAACCTCTTCCATACAGGTTAACGTCATCGATCGAGCAGGGCTCTGACATACAACCTCGAATATGTCTTAAATACTTGGTGGATTCTCTTGACCTCTTTCCATACATGTTAACGTCATCGAACAAAGGCTCCGACATACAACCTCAGATAGGTCTCACATCCTTGGTGGATTCTCTCGACCTCTTCCATACAGGTTAACGTCGTCGAGCAAAGGCTCCGACATACAACCTCGGATAGGTCTTATATCCTTAGTGTATTCTCTAGACCTCTTCCACATAGGTTAACATCGTCGAGCAAAGGCTCCGTCATACAACCTCGGATAGGTCTTACATCTTTGGTGGATTCTCTCGACCTCTTCCATAAAAGTTAATGTCGTCAAGCAAAGGCTCCGATATATAACCTTGGATAGGTCTCACATCCTTGGTGGATTCTCTCGACCTCTTCCATATAGGTTAGTGTCGTCAAGCAAAGGCTCCGACATACAACCTCGGATAGGTCTCACATCCTTGGTGGATTCTTTCGACCTCTTCCACACATGTTAACATCATCGAGCAAGGCTCTGACATACAACCTCGGATAGGTCTCACATTCTTGATAGATTCTCTCGACATTTACAAAGATTCTTTACAGGCTAAAATCCTCAAAAAGTATATTATACAATATATAAAAATATGACTCAAAGATACATAAACAATTCAACTTTCTTCAAGGATAAATTCTGAACTTCATTCATATACAATATCATTGAAGTTACATTATAAAAATTGTACATCAAGTTCATTTTTGCAAAAAATTTGAAATTAAAAGTACATTCGCATCATATGTATAAGTTATAATCATCAAACAACTTCAAAAAGGTCAAATGTCTTTGATAGATTCTATTGGCCTCTTCTCTACTGCACATTGAAGTATCTCCTATAACTTCTTCTTCAAAGAAGGATTATAATTTGATATTCATCAGACCCCAACTCAGTTAACAATATACATGTGTCGTCAAATGACTAACATAGTATACTGCTTTGGTTCTTTGAATCAGGGATATCTGATGTCGGCAAACTTTCATATGTATGCTTATTATCTTTGTAGAATGCAATTGGACAATTGTCATCATCGGCCCTTCGCCTGATGTTCGCCATCGGTCCTTTACTTCATATCAGCTATCACCGGCTTCTTGGTCAAACTATTGATCGTAAAACGCCATCCAACTCTCTTTTTTAACTCTCCACTTGATCGTTGACTACCAACGAACTCCAACTCAGTCGTTTATCACCGACGAACTTCTTCTCAAACAACATCAAAATTCTCCCAGTCTACTCGTCGCCAAGTTTCTACCCGACATCGGACTTCTACCAGTTGTCAGACTTTTGCTGGAAATCTATCCGAAGATGGATTTCTTTCCATTTTTGGACTTCTACCAGACGTCGTTCTTCTGACCTTCGTCGTCAGACAACAGTCCTTCCGACCTACGTCGCCAGCCGACTACGGCCCTCCTGACTTACGTCGTCCACCGATTACAAACTTCTCGACCTTCATCACCCGCTGACTACAGTCCTCCTGACTTATGTCGCCCACCGACTACAGTCCTTCCAACCTCCGGCCCCAGCCGACTACGGTCCTCCTGACTTACATCATCCACCAACTACAGTCTTTCCAACCTCCGTAGCCTGCCGACTATGGTTCTTCTGACTTACTTTGCCCGCCGACTACAGTCCTTCAAACCAAACGAACACGTCCACAGTGATTCTTTGTATTCATACAATGTAATGTACTTCATAAGATGTACTTCAAGCCAAAGCCTTCCCCCAAGGAAGGACCTCATTTGTAATCAACTGTTATATTAGTGGATTCATTCAAATTGGGCGCTAGGCCCCGTGATTTTCCCCCTTTTCAGGGGGTTTCCACATAAAAATTTTGGTGTCTCATAAATGCTAGTCCCTCTCTCTTATCTAATTGCGTGCCGGATTTTTGTACAATGCTAAGACACTAAACTTTATATTTCTCTACCGCCGCGAATACACAACAATAATAAAGATTAAAATAAAAAAAATTACCATATTTATATGAAATTTTAATTAATCTTATTGGTAGAATAATAGTAAATTTTTTTGTAGTTAGGATTCAAACTCGTAACACACTAATTGAAAATAAGTTAGAAAATTTTAGTGGGCAAGATCTAAAAAAGATTTATGAATATTGAATATTTTTTTTGAAATTTCCTTAGTTATATATGAGTTATTTAGATTTTAATGAAACTTATCAAAGTTCAATTGAAACACAATGAGACGAAATTAAGAAATGAGGAATTTGAAAATGTGAAATCAAATCAAAATTAACAAAATTGAACTAACTCAATTCTCCTTGTTAAAAAAGTCATCATGAAAACTAAATTTAGTTGATATTATTTTTCTAAAATTTAATATATAATGTGAAACTAGGATTTTTTTTGTTGTGTGCTGAAAATAATTATCAACCAAATATTTGTAGTGGTAGAGAGATAGAAAGTACTTAACGTCTTAATTTTATATACAAATCCAACACACATAAATAAAATAGGGATTTCCAAAGACGATAGTGTTTTTTCATGAAAATCCAAATAGAGAAAATTTATGAGCCTGACTCAGTTGAAATTAGGACAGCAAACAAACCGAGCCGAGCAGAGTATGTGAGTGTTCATGTTTGTGTTCATTTATTATTCGCTTGTTCAAGTTTGGTTCGTGTTTGATTTGAGCTTTATTGTTTGTATTTATGTTTGGTTCGTTTAAATTAATGAGTGTTCATATTTGATTCATGTTCGGTTCATGTTTAGTTCGTTTAGTGCTTATAGAGCTTTAAACAAATAAGCCTTAATGAACTATAAACGAGCTCTATTTCTAGATCTTCATTAACTTAACAAATGAATTTTATCGATCCTCTTAACAAATAATTACATCGAGCATTTTCATGAACATATTTAGTGAATTTTTTAAAATATCAAACGTGTACGTTCATGAATATACCTAACGAGGATTCTTAAGCTATCAAATGAGCAAGTTTATAAACATATATAACTAATTTTTTTGAGCTACCAAATGAGCTCGTTCATGAACAAGTGATCTATGATTCATCTTATATTTGTTCATGAATATTCTTTAAACAAATAATCAAGCGAACATGGACAAATGTGAAATTTCTCTTGTACATGAATCAAACACGAATTGAGCTTCTTATCGAGCCTAAAGTCAAGCTTGTTCATGAGCTTTAAATGATGTTGTTCACGAACATAAATGAGCCAAACCCATTAGTGTTCAATCTTGTTTATTTAAGTATCGAGTATTTAAAATATTGTTCAAGTTTGTTTGTTTAGTTAATTAAACGATCACAAAAGAGCTTTAATCGAATCGAGCAACGAGTAGATCGTCAAACGCTTGGTTTGCTTGTAGTCCTAGTTGAAATGATTCTACTAGTATTTCACTAGTTATAAATGATGCATTCCTCTATGATTGGAAAAAGATATTTATAGTTATAAACTATATATTATATTTTATGGTAAGGATTAGAAGAGCCTTGTGATATGGAAGTTGTCTTATGAGATTATTTGATGTTTATTTTATTGTACTCTTTTAAAAAGTTTAATTAAGAGATCAATAAGTCCATCATAAATCATGATGCTGAAGTTAAAAGTAAAAGTAAGGTCGGTGTCGTTGAAATACATCGGTCTTATAGGTGATGACACATATTAATATTGTTAGTGATGATATACGACAAAGTTAGTGAGCATTATTTTAGCTTAGTGACCATAGTTAGATTATATTTGAGTGATGGTGGTTGAATGATCATAGTAAGGGAATTGTGGCCAAAGGATTAAAGTTAGGTGATAGTGGTCGAATGAACATAACCTAAAAATGGTGGTCGGATGATCATTATTAAGTGATGGTGGTTAGATGACTGTATTCAAGTGATGATAGTTAAGGGATTATAGTTGGGTGATAATGGTAAGAGGGTTGTAGTTTGACAAAAGTGGTTAAGGGATCTTAGTGGAGCGACTGTGATCAATTTATCATAGTTGGGCAACAATGATCAAATTATCATAGTCAGACAATGGTGGCCAATGAGTGAAACATCAAAGTTGAATGATTGCGTCAAGGAATCGTAGTCAAGCGACGTGGGTTGGAGGATTGTAGTCAGGCGACGAGGTTTAGAAGACTATAGTTGAGTAACAGAGGTCGAAGGGATATACTCCGATGATAGTAATTAAATGATTATATCCAAACGACAATATTCATAGAAACATAATTAGATGTTGGTGATTATCATATTTTATTGAGGTGACAATAGTCGAAGGATTATAATTTGACAGCATTTGTCGGAGCATTATAGTAGATGATGGTTGTCAGGAGACTGTAGTTAGATGACAACGATTGAAATATTATAGTCTAGCAAAAGTGGTTGGAGGATCGTAGTCAGTGAGTATGGTTAGAGAATTGCACCTAGGCAATGACAACTTGATATTGTTTAAGAGGTGATCTGATGGTGATGGTCGGGCAGTGGTCGAGCTATGGTTTGGTAGTGACGCTCAAGTTGATCTCCAAAACTCTACAAGCTTCCAAGCTCTCTTAAATGCCAAGTTAGGAACCTAAGCCCTTCTTCATATAGAGAGTGAGGGCCTATTTAAAGATTTTTAAAATTGACATACAATATAAATATGGCTCAAATCTAAAAAACTTCATCAGATTGCTCATATTGATTCCTTTAATCATATATCATTCTTTTAATATTTAAGTGTCTTAATGATATCCAAATTATATGATTTTGATATCTATTGATTTATCTCATCGAGACATTTGATTTTATTATTAGCATGCTATATTATGCTTTTTTTTGTCATCCAATTAATTTCTTAAAATTTCTAATTACATTTTAAATGTTTGATCAGTGCTCATTTGGACTCAAATTAGATCACTTTTGATGTTAATGGGTTTATATCGTCAAGATGTTTGGTTCGAATGTAAGTTTGTTAAAATTAGAGTTTGGGTGGCTTTGAAGTTAATTGCAGAAGTTTCTAATTGAAATATGTGTTAAGACTTGTGTCCCATAAAGACAATTTTTTATGACAAATCAGTCTCCTACTTTTGAAAGTTGAAGCTTGTATCATTCAACAAAATATATTTAAGCAAAATTAATATTTTAAAAAGTTTATGGGGCATGACGTTCTCTAGACGCCAACATAGATCTTCTCTCGGGGTCATGAACCAAGCAAAACCTTCTTAATTATAATTGCAATTATTTTAAGGTGGCGCATTAATCAAAGCAAAGTTATTGAGAAAATTTACTTTAAACTTTCAAATTGAAAAAAAAAATTAATGAATAATTCACTTGGGCTCTGAAAGTGTTCAAATAAAGTCTAGAACATTAAAAAATGAGTATGGAGACCCTAAAAACATTTGAAATAGATTGCTAAAGACAAAAAAAAATATCTCGAACAAGCATAGACATACTGCTAGGCGACTACCAACTAACTTTATTGTTGTCAGAGGCACACTTGTTCGCCTTTAGTCACAAATATAGTGATTTAAATAATGTGCAATTATGAGCACCTATTCATGTGTAGTCACAGCTCGCTCACCTGTAGACCTTTGAACTCATTCCATTAAAAGAAAGAAATTTATTATTAATAATATTAATTTAATAAATTTCTTTCCAAAAAAATTAAAATATTTCAAAAATATTTTTAGGTTTTATTCCTCTTGGATTTATAAATACCCTCATTAGAGCAAGGGTAGAGGTACAATTCTCTTAATAGGCTCTAATTTATCCTCTATAAAGGGGGTTGATGTAGGCAGGGTGGGTTGGCTGAAATTGATGCTTTCAAAATATTTTCATTAAATCTTTTATATATTTTATTGCTCTATTGTAGTATGGATTCTATTTTCACTAATGATTGAAGGCTACTTATGATCATGCATAGGTTTGGGGGCTCTTTGGTCATGTTGGCCATGTGGTTTGCTGGCTTACTTGATATTTTAGGTATTTGTTGGTGGGCTTATATATCTATATATGGGCTTGGCCCATTACTTCATGTTGTTTGGTGTTGGGGCTTGTTTGGATGATTCATGGTGGCTGTTTGGTTCTTATTCCGTGGCTTTTTGGTTCCTTCTTTTGGGTTGTTTGACTCTTCTGTTCCTATCTTGATTTCTGGTTCCTTCTGAGGCGGGTTGTTCAATTTCTTCAAGAGGGGGTTGGCTTTTGGTATGCTGTCTGCTTGGGTTCTAGGCTAGACGAACCTTTTTCATTGGGTTTTTCTCTGCTTTTTGGTTGGTTGGAAGGGCCGGCTGCTTTGGGGACTTTTGGGCTTCTTTCCCTATTTATATGGCGTGATGGCTGTTGATAAAAAGTGTGTTATGGAGTGATTTTTGGAAAGAAAACCTGAGGATTTTTAGATAGCTTGCGAGCTATGTATCTCTTTCTCTTCTCCTCTATATAACTTCGTCTCGGGCTTCTTATCTATTTCTTCTCTCCGCAAGTTTCCACCCATTTGTATCTCTCTTTTCAATCAAATAAAATGTTCGAGGTGTTGTTGTTGGCCGGTTAGTTGGCACGTAATCAAGTTTGTTGTGGTGGACTGCTGGTTGGCATGTTCCTAAAGAGCACTCTAATTTTCTATTTTATCGATTACATGTGAGGTGACCACTGGTTGGTTGTTCTAAGGGGATGTTCATTTTAAATTTAGTTTAATCGAGACTCTCCAAGCTTTTAAATATCATATAAGTTGTAAGTTGTGTCTTTGTATGTTCATGTTTTAGTCCAAGTATAAGTTGTATTAGTTTTATTTTGCAAGTTTGCAAGTCATATTTTTTAAGTTTGTCCTTAAAGTTGTTTTGGTGTTCTCCAACTTTCTTTTAGAGCTTACTTTGTGTTTTATCTTAAATTATATGGAGTGTAGTTTTTGGCATTTTGCATATCGAGTTTCTCCCACTTGGTTGGGGAATTTTTCTTGATTGCATCAGGTGTGAAAAAAAAATTTCATCAAGAGTTTTAAATTAGTTGGAGGTAATGAGACTCATAATCCTTATAGTAAGACTTTGATGTTCTCTAAAAAACAAATTAGCTGCCTTTATCAGACGGATTAGTTCGGAGGGGCATGGTTCTATTAATAGGTTCAAAAATTTCTCCCATAAATTGTAGAAAAACCATATGACATGATTTTAAAAACAATTTGAAGAGATCAAGTCCCGTAATATATATGATGAGGATTTGGTCTTCCTTTGAAAAATGAGTTAACTATCCTCCTCAAATATACTAGATTTGGAGATGGTTAATTGTTCCATTCATTAGGGAGAGGCTTTGGTCTTCCTTTGAGAAATAAATTAATTGTCTTCATTATGCAAATTGAATTAGAAAGTTATTAAGATTTTCAATCATTGCAATGAGACTTGAAGAGTTTACTTTCCTTATGTTGGCTGGATTCGAAGGCAATTAAAATTCCAACCACTAAGATGATGCTTTGATCTTCCCTTACAAAAAGCTTTGACTATCCTCATCACACGGATCAACTTTGGAGTTGGTCAATGCTTATTTTTGCTCTTTTTCTCTTAAAGTTATACCCTATAAATTTAGATGTATTGTGGATTGAGAGTTGAGACCATTTTTTTAAATGACTTTAAAAGAGAAGATTATGCTCATTGATAGTATTTTGGGTATCAATATTGATGATGGCAAGTATCAGTGTTGTCTTTGATGCCATTATAATCATTTGAGATGTATTGTAATTGAGGTAGAAATTATATCCTTACTGCAAACATTAAAGAGTTAGAGATTGAAAGCTAAGGGGGGAGTTTGATGGTTGTAGAAGACTATAAAATCTCTTGTGATGTTGTTAAAAAGGTTTGTTGATATCATATTCATTTATTGGTCTATATATGGTATTGAAATAAAACTTCCCATTTTTATAGCCCATAAATATATGTTCCATTATCTAATATATAAATTTAACTCATTAATCATGATAATTAATGAGTTCTCAATCTTCTATGTACTAGTAATTTGATGCTTAAGAACTTTCCACCATAAATGATTAAACATTTTTTGATGTCTACATCTTTTAGTTAATATTCTGACATAATAATGATAGGATTTACTAATGATTTAATTTTAACAAATTCTTTTATTTATAATAAGGAGGGTTATGAATTTTTTTTAAAGAAATTTTATCTTCCTACGATTATCAGTATGAGGTGCCACCCCATCCCTTAACATACGATGGAAGAAATTGTGGAAATACACCAAGTGTATTTTACATGACCGAGATTATCTATTAGAGTATTGCTCGATGATATTAATATGAGTGAAAGATATCAAGAAAAATCCACTAAATATGTTTGTCCTATCTGAGGTTATTTGTCAGTGTTACTTAATGATATTAAACTGTGTGGAAATGGTTGTGAAAAATTTATCAAGCATGCTTGATCTATTTGTTGTTGTTTATCAGAGCATTATTCAATAATATTGAATCACCTTATGATTGATTATACTTTAATTAACAAGCGTGAATGCTACATATTTTTTGAATCAAAGGCGAAATTATTCTCTATTTAAATTGTTATTAATCGTTAGAGGTTATGATTGTAACATTGCCCAATGAGTAGAAGTCTAATTGGGGACTATATGTAAAGTTTGAAATTCACTTGAAATTTCTCATATTTGCTAAAATTTTAAAGAAAAAAAAAATTTATATGTAGTTTTTCCATTGATGATTTAAAAAGTTTGAGAATGAAAGGATTTGGTTGACTATAATCATGCCTGATACGTTAACATGAATATCTCTTTGAGGTTACTACCAAGATTACATCAAAACCATGATATATTTTCTATGAAATTGGTGCAATAATGGATGATAGAAGGGGATACTTTTCTAACTATATTCACGGACATAATATATTTCATTTGAAATTACCTATTAACTCTAAATTGCTTATATAATAATTGATGAAATAGTTTATGATCAAGTGATTGCCCTACTAAAATTGTGCCCAGGAATCGACATAAATAATATTTTGCAGTTATAGTAAAGATTACCCTCTAGCTAAGAAGCATTTCTTAGAGACATTAGCAAACTATTGTGTACTAGATCATTTGTGGTGGTATACAGAGTTTATTATCTTAGATTTATACAAAAATTAAACATATATACACGGAAAAATAATAATAAGTTGTAGGAATCATTTGGGTTTTTAAATGGAAATTTAAAATAAAGGAAAAGTCATGAGGGCTACTACTTTGAAATGATTGCATTGATGTTTGTTATATATTAAAAATGATGTTCTTTCTTGTGATTGACAAATTTTTTAATAGACATAAACTATTCAATACAAAATTTACGGTAAATAGTTGAAGAACCCTACAATATATGAGCTATCTTTAAGAAATTATTTGATGTTTATTCGATTGTAGTCCTTTGAGGAGGATATTCCAGAGACAAGAAGTCTAATATAAATTCTTGTATGGACATCAAAAGTCAAAGTTGGTATTGATAGTACACATTTATCTTATGAGCGATGACATGCATTGACATTATTGATGACAATATGTGACAAAATGAGCCGGTACATATCAAAGTAGCCATTAATAATTGTCAAACTAAAATAGTCCAACTCTGATTTATAAATCCTGTGAAATCATCAACACCGTTAATCTTATTTGAATTATTTGAATTATCCCAACTCTGATCTATAAATCCTTCACAAGTCCTGTGAAATAATTGATTTTATTTTCAGTTTAATTCGCCGTCCTTATCGTTCAATGGCAGCCCGTTAATGGGTTCGGCCCATTAACCTGTTTTCAGCCCAGCGGCCCATCCTACAGATTTGCAAGTTAGTTGAAGAACTTATTATTCAACTGTATGATTATGGTGATTTATATGTAGGTATTTTTCTTGCTGATAAAATAATGTTTTTTCCACAGTGTTTTTTTTTCTTTTATGTTAAACAAATTAATTGAGTTTCTCTGTTTATTTTTTTAAATATTGAGTGCTAAAACATAAAACTAAATATATGTGAAATTTTTAAACATTAAAGTATATTAAAAAATATATTTTCCTTCTATTAATGCATTTTTTTCAAAATGGATAATTTTCTTAGTTATTATAGTTCATCATATCTATGTAATTTAAATTATGGGAAGCACATCTAAAATTCAAGTAAAATATAAAATGTCCTATTTTTTTTCGAATGAAAATAATATAATATTATGAGTCTAAAATGGGTATTATTAATCACATCTAAAATTCAAGCAAAATATTAAAAAAAATCCAAAATCTATCAAATGAAAATAATATATTATTGAGGGTTTGTTTGAGATAGCTTTATAGTATATTTCCTTTTTCAGAAATAACAAATTTTTTTACTATTGCTTTGTTGTTATTTTCTTCCAAACATTCAAAATTTTATTTCAGGAAAAGCTACTTTTTATAATTAGAGTAGTTAAGTTACTTTCCTCCAAACCCTTCATTAAACTCATTTTCAGATGCTGAGTGGGCTACTATATTGTATAAATATTAACATAGCGGTGCCAACTTCTCAGGTGGATAGCACTGCGACATCAAAATGTTCAGCTTTATAGTGTCATGCTCTTTGTTTTCAAGCGCTGCAGCATCATAATCTATCACTCCCCATCGTCAAAATTATCATTTCTGCTTCGCAACATTTGAAGCAGCGCCGCGGTGTAGTAGTTGAAACTTTCAAAGGACACGACCTGTTAGCGAAATGACGCGACTGTTCTCTATGTAACTGATCCACAATAGCAAGTGCCGCGACAAGGCCAAAACAGTAGCGCAGCGGCGTCGATCTTTCAAGTGTCGCAGTGTGAGATGTCTACTTTGTGTTTTGCTAGAAATAGTCATTATGATATGTTTGTAAGGGGAGTTTAGCCATTTGGATAGTTTATATACAATTCAAAGTATTTTTCTAAATTTCCCATAGGGTGACAACTAAGGAAATTTGTGTAAGTACTTGATATTATCATTAGAGTATGTGGCTTGTGTTTGTGGAAGCAACTCTATAGATAAAAATGAGTGTAGAGGAGATTCATTTTATCATTCTGGTGATATCTATCTCTTGTAGTTTCTTTCTATCTTGCTATTAATGAAAATGAGTTTGCTTCAATTCTACTCCATGTTTGGCTAAATATTTTAGCTTTCGATTGATGATGTAAATATCATATGTTGTCCTATTGAGTTATCTTATTATTCAAATGATTAAAAATGATATTTTCAATATTATCATATCTTAATTTAATGCACATAGTGGCCATATATGTAGTTAAAATTAGGTGTAATATGGAGACTCGACAGAGGAAAGCAGGCATAACCAAGAATATTTAATTAATATGCGGTATAGGGTATAAAATATACTCAATTCTTAAGGAGATGATATAAGCGTTGGAAGTCGGTGGACATCCTTTGTCCCTACAAGCTCGACAGAGATATAAGGTTGCATATGCTCTGAATAATATCACAATTAAAGAGATACATTAGGAAAAATATGTTATTTAGATTCATGATCAATCCAAAATATTTTATCCATATAGTGTATTTATTATTTTTATCTAATTTTATTTAAGTGATTGAATCTCCAAAACATCCATTTTTATTGAGTTTAATACTTATTGTAACTTTAGTAGATGATGCTAGTATTTGCAAGTGAGCATTTTTTTCTTGTGAAAATGATACTCTACTTTATCATTATATTATTTGATTTGGCACATATACTTGCATATATTACGTATCATTTTTTATAATTTTTATATCAAAGAAATCATAAACATCGTTAGGGATTTATAGAGCCCAAAATCATTTCACAATTTTATAGGTTACTCCACAACCCCTATCAAATTTTTGGTGTCGTTGCTGGAGAAGTATTTCGCTTTTTGTAAACATAATCTTTTATTTTCGCTTGAGAAGTTCAAATATGAAAAAATGTTGTGGAAACTCATAATAGTAACACAAAATTTATAGTCTTGAAATGAAAAAGAAGTTACCATTTGTAGATATATGCCGACAAAAATCTAAAGTTAGAAGGGGAAAACCTAACTAGCTAGGAGAGGAGAAAAGTAGAGTTGAATTCATCGTCTGCGCTTTGGGCCTAATTTCTTGGGGAATCAAGGCTACAATAAACATTGTAAGACAAATAATACAAACAAGAATGGGGCAAGGGTACATAGCGAAATAGAAGATAAGAGGGAAAGAGGCAATCCGCAAGAACCATGAAGAAATACACGTGGCCTGCCTAATCCTATTTCCTTAATAAATTTATGAAGGAGCCGGGTTGCATTCAGTTCAATATCGGGCTTTTGGGATGGCTTGAATCCGACCTACAACTTAAACCGGATCATATTACTAAAACCGAATTCAACCTGTATGCTAAATGGGTCAACTCAAATCCAAATCAAAATTTCAAGTCATATGAAATATCGGTACAATCAATTGATATTCTTACACCAATTAAATATAATACTCTCAAATAAGTTGCGAGTGTGTTGTAAATTTAAGGAAATTCACATAAGAGCATCTTTAGCAATGAAGCCTTAAGCTTTACTTGTCACTGCACCTGCTTTAGTTTTCTCTCTCAGTGATCATTAACGTGGAGAGAGAGAGAGAGAGAGAGCCCTTAATTAATTAATCAGTAACCGGATCCGAATTTCAAGGAACTCATCATGTCGGGTTTGATTGTAACTGGTTTGGTCCAAGAATATGGACCAGTAGCCCAATTGTTGAAAGCTGTTACGCCTATTGTGCTGTATGAACATTGTAAGCCTGTTTGTGATAAGCATGGTGTGACCGTTAATAAATGATCGGACTCACTAATTTAATTCTAACTCGACCTAAAAAATTTAGGTTCAAATTAATCTTTTTAATAAATAGGTTGAATTCATGTCATATACTTTGACCAATTCATTAGATGAGTTAATCATTTAAACTAAAATCTATGATTACCAAACTAATAAAAATATATTTTTCAATTAAAACAAAATTTTGGGTCAAGTTCGAGTTGCTAGTGGGTTATATTTGGGTTCAATATTTTGACCATTTTATTAAACGGGATGGGTTTAGGATTGACTGGATTCAGGTCAGACTACAATTGAATTGAGCTAATTCGGATAGGAGCTCGTTAGAATTTCAGCTCATTTGCCAAATTTATGTTCTGAGTTTTAGGTTGAGTTAAATTTGAATATTTATTGTTGTATTTAAGCTGAATTCATTTAAAATTATGACTTTTTGAAATTGGTTTGAGCCGACTCGTTTGCTAAGCAAATAAGCATTGTCGAGCCTATTACAAGACGACACTATTGTGTAGCTTATTTGCTGACTAACTAAGTCTTAACAGGCATATCAACAAGCTACTTAATGAGTTTAAAAATGAAATTTTAATTGAATTAACTATAAAATAACAAGCATTTTAATGAGCATAAATAAGTAGTTTGTATTTTTGAGTAAAAATAATATAATATAAAAAATAACAAGACTCTTAAATAATCATAAATCAAATAAAATAATAATCAATTTTTAGATGATCATATTATCTTGCCTTAATTAAATTCTTAATGAGTATTTAAAGAGATTTAAATGATATTCCTCACATTGAAAAATATTTTTCCTTCTACATGAAGAGCAAGGTAGTTGTTTTTTTTTTTTTTTTTGAAAACAGCCAACGGCTAAACTTATTAAAAAACAAAGCAACTACTTATTACAGGCATTATTAGATTCCTCTTTTAATAAATCACTAAACAAAGGAGGAATCAAACTAGGCGAAAAAAAATCCCAATAGAAGTCACTCAATATGGCATAACTAGCACATAGATTAGCTAGTTTATTATAATTCCTCTCCACCCAGTTAAACAAAACATACCTGTGATCTTTTAAGAAAACCAAATCATCTCTCCATTTACCGTCCAATTCTTGTAAATATTTGATAACATTGAAGTTATCACTTTCTATGATTATACCTTGATATTCATGCATCCAATCTTTGAGAATAACTCCGATTAACCGAATAGAGAAAAGTTCAAGATCTCCAATATCCCAATGAGTACATGAATGACCATATGCCAACAAAAATCTCCCTTTGTTGTCCCGTACAACTCCTCCAACTCCAGCTTTGTATGATTTAAGAAGTGAAGCATCTACATTAATTTTGATCCAATTTGGGGGAGCGGGGCACCAACGATTAGACAATCCAAAGGATTGATTCGTACCCCAGTTACCCAATTTCCCTTGCGGCAAGAAGGAAATATAAGCCATTGAAACTGCATATGAAGCAATATACACAGACCTGTCCTCGGTTTCACCATGAACTAGCTTGTTACGGGAATTCCATGTGAGGTAAACAACATTGCAATAAATGTTCAACATAAATTTTTTAGTCTTGAAGTCCTTTACCATCCATTCCCAATAGGAAGTTGAAAGATATAAATTGCTGAAAACCAAAGCCGGCTTTATTAAGACAGTTCATGACATCTTGAACCTTCCTACAATTGATTGTAAAGTGATCCATATCTTCTACTAAACCACAACCTCTAGGACAGTTAACATCAGCTTGAAGTCTCCTCTGAACAAGGAATTGATATGAGGGTATTGCATTATTAAAAATTCTCCACCAGAAAACTTCAACCTGAGGTCTCAGTTTTAATTCTTTAAGAACATGCCAATAAAAACAATCCTCCTCATACATAAATCTGTTTTTATAAACCAGAGTTGAAATGGTGTTCCCCAATTTTTGATGGATTAGTTCCAAGAAATCTTCATCTTGGTCTCCATGGATTTTTACCAACAGTATGACTTTAACAAGCTCTTCACCAAATCTCTTACTGAGCTTAGAAACATCCCAATTGCCCTCTGTTAACAAACAATCCACCTTTTCGTCTTCATGAAATGTAATTCCTACATAAGTTGGCCAGCTATTCAAATTTTTATCAAGTATCCAAACATCTTCTAGGATATTAATAGAAGTACCATTTGCTATTCCCCATCTAACAATAGACTTAAGAGCTTTCTTACCACTTGCAAGAATTTTATTGGTTGAAGAAGAAACAGAACTAGAATTATTCCTCAATTGTCCATATTTTGGGTTTAACATATGAAACAGAATTAAATCTTCATCTTTAATGAACCTCCAAGCAAGCTTTGCCCTCCAGCCATCAACATTCTCTATACAAGAACGGATACCTCTCCCGCCCAGATTCAGAGGTTTACACAAATTGCTCCAATTCACATAATACATTCCCAAGCTACCGTTCTGTTTATTCCAAATAAAATCACGACAAATTCTATCAATTATTCTAAGAATACTTTTGGGAACAAGAGAATGAATGCAATAGAAGATAGGAATAGCTAAAAGCACAATTTTGATGAGTAAGATTTTCCCAGCTAATGAAAGCTGCTTACTTCCCCAAATTCCTGTCAGCTTTACCGTCTTTTCAATTATGAATTTATAATCTGCTGCATACAGCCTCTTAGCTACCAATTTTATTCCCAAATACATGAACTCTTTCACCACTTTCAAACCCATTATCCTTTTTAAGATCTTCCTCCTCCTCTTCTTCACTTGAGAACCAAAAAGCATAACAGATTTATTCAAATTAATCCTCTGACCAATCCAGTTACAGAAGTCCATTAGTATCTCCTTAATTTCTTTAACTGTTTTGACATTTGCGAGAGCAAATATAATAACATCATATGCATACAACATATGAGATAGTTTTGGAGTATTCCGGCCTAGATTAATACCCAATTCAATGTTACTAAGTGAGAAACGGTTGGTAAGGAGTTGAGAACATAAGATGAATAGAACCGGTGACAGCGGGCAACCTTGTCGAAACCCGCTTTCAGCCAAAATCCAGTTAGACTTTTTGCCATTATTGATTATGGAGAATTTCGAACTAACAACACATTCCATAATCCACTTAGAGAATTCCAGTGGAAACCCGAAATAATCTAAAATTCTCTCAAGAGGATTCCAACTCATACTATCATATGCTTGTTCTAATCCACCTTGAAAGCCACCAACCCCTTCACTGATTTAGAACTTCTGAATTTCTGCATAGCCTCCTGTGCAATAAGAATGTGGTCACTTATAGATCTTCCATTAATGAAAGTCGCCTGCTCCACCGAAACCAGCTTATGGATCACCAATTTAATCCTATTTAAAAGAATTTTTGCTATCACTTTGTAAATAGACCTACAAAGGCTAATGGGTCTATAATGACTTGGCAACAGAGGATTTGAAGACTTTGAAATAAGAACCAACAAGGTCTCTTTCCATTCATCCAACATTTTCCCTGAGGAGAAAAAGGATTTAACTGTATTCCAACAATCAAGTTTTATTATATTCCATAAGGATTTCATAAAAGAAAAAGGAATTCCATCATTTCCTGGAGAAATTCCATCAGCTGTTTGCAAAACAACCAACTCCAGTTCTTCCATAGAAATATTTTTACATAAACTTTCTTTCTCATTTTCATCAATGCAGTTGTTCGGATTAGGCCAACCATACAGGTTACCCATTATTTTTCTCCACTTCCCTTTAAATAAATTTAAAAAAATTTCCTGGATTTCACTCTGGTCCTCCGTGACCACTCCATCATCATTCTTACTACAATAAATGAAATTTGAATTTCTCCTAGCTGAAGCAAAGGTATGAAAAAAACTGGAATTCGAGTCTACCTCATTCATCCATTTCATTTTAGATCTTTCCTTCCACCAAGTGCTAAGCCGAGCCAAGACTGTATTCAGCTCACCAACACATGAACGAAGTTCCAATAATTCTTCATCTGACAACCATCCAACATTAGCTTCCAAGAACTGTAACTCCATAATTCTTGATTTGAAAATCTCTTTTTGCTTTTCAAACTCCTTAAACTTTGCTTTACTCCAATAATACAGTGCTTTTAAAGTCTTCTTGAACTTTAAGTTCAGAATCTCTACAAAACTCCCCTTACTGTTTCTCCTCCACGCCGCTTTAACCACCCCCATTGTAGCAGGATAGGAAGCCCAAACTTCCTCATACCTCATAATTTTTTATGTAGCAAGGTTCCAATTCAGAAAATCAAGTTGAATTGGGCAATGATCAGAAGAGACCCTGGATAAATGTCTCACGATCAAACGACTGTCTTTTAACGCCAAAGGATTCACCAAACACCGATCCAATCTTTCCAAAATTCTAGCACTTCCATTTTTGTTATTGCACCAAGTATATCTTGGGCCGATAATGTTAACTTCATGAAGATCATTATTAGAAAGGAACGAACTCATTTCCCTTGCTCCTTGCGAAAAACAGAACGGTCTGCCTCCTCTCTTATCTTCTTTTGACAAAATACAATTAAAATTGCCACCAATTACTAAGTGTAAGTTATTAGAATTAAATTCTTCTAACTTTTCCCATAACTGTGTTCTGTGCACCACATCCTTACCACCATAAACGGTGGCCAATCTCCATCTCCCCATATTTACAATTTCCAGATTCCCAATAATAACTTGTTTAGAATAATACAAAGTAGAAAAGGAAGCCATTTTGGACTTCCATAGCATCAAAATACCCCCGGAAAGTCCTTCAGCCGGCACCTGAACATAATCCCATTCTTTACCAATAAGAGAATCAATATCAGCTTTACTGAGAAAAGAAACTTTTGTCTCCAAAAAGACCAACACAAAAAACTTTGCCATCTTTCACCAACTCCTTCAAGTATAGAGAAGCGTGTGCCTTCCTCGCTCCTCTACAATTCCAAAAAATAATGGAAGCCATTATCGATTAAGAGGGGAAGAGTTCCCCATCTTATCTCTAGTTTCTACACCAGCTTTCCTTCCTCTCGGAAAAATTTTAATAGGCCCAAGTCTTTTCAGTTCCATAGCAAGCTTACTTCTGGATGAAGCATAATTATCAATTTTGTTTCCTACTTTATTATTACTCTATGTACAGTCAATAGATTGATCATCTTTTCCATCACCTGGAGTGTTTAACGCCATAGAAATATTCACTCCATCTCCATAATCTACCTGTATGTCCGGTGGAACTGAACTTTCTTCAATCCTTTGTAACTCTCCTGACTCAGCCAGATTGCTTAGAATTGAAAATTTGTTTCCCTCTTCAAAAACAGTCTTCTCAGCAACAGAAACATTCAAATTCAGCTCATTGTTCGTGATAGATTTAGCTTCCACCACTTTAACCAAATCCACCTCCTTATCCTCATTTGATTTTGCATTTAATTCCTGCTTCTTTCCCCTAAATTCCTGCCTTGGCCTCTGACTAAACGTGAAGTTATTAGAATTCTTTGCTCCAGCATTCTTCCTTGCAGGAACAAAGTTTTCAGCAACCATCTTCCTGACATAACTGACATGGATCCATGGGCCATACTTTCCACATTCCTTTGAATATACATCTGCAGTATTTTCCCTACTCAATGTAACATTTTGTTCCTTCTCATTGCCATCACCTTGGATACCATCATTAGAACTGTTGCCAACGATCTTCACTGGACAATTGATTTGGTCATGGCCAATATGACCACAACCAAAACATATATTCGGGATCCTCGTATTCAAAATTTTGGAAAAATCTACCATAATTTCCTTCAACCCAAACACCAAGAGGGAGTGGATAATCAATACGAATATAGACGCAAATTCTAGCAAATTCGCGTCTTGCCCACTGGAACATATTATCATCAAGTAAATATGGCTTCCCAATCTTTGACGCAATTCTACAAACATTTATAGGACCCCAACAGTGAAGCGGTAAGTTTGGCATTCTCATCCAAACTGGTGCCGTCAAACCTCTTAAAGAATTCGGAGAAAAGGACTGACTCCACTTATCAACTCCCACAATACTCCCTTCACATACCATGGTCCGTTAGCTAGAATCTTTTCAACAGCATCTTCAGTGTCAAACAAGCACAGACTCCATCCTTTTCCAATCCAGGTAGAATTAAACTTCCCAAAAATTGACCATTGTCTTTTTAATTCAGCATTCACAATGAATTGAGGAATGTTCTCCCCAAAAATTTTCACCACTAACGCATTGTGCAAAGCCTTAGTATTCTCAGCAACTTTCTCTTCACACAACTGCACTGTCATGCCATCCTCTGATAAGCAATTCTCAAAATTCTAGTCAGCCTTAGAAATTCTTCTATGTGAATTCTTCGTCCAGGCATTATAAATCTCATTGCCCGATTGAATGATGTCAGGATGACTTCCATCTTCTTTAGAATTCTGATCCACCAAAATTCTTTCTCCAGAAATACATTCGCGAACCACATTCAAGTCTCCTCTACCTCCCAGATTGTCTTTCATAATTTCTTGATCAATTGAAATGTCTTCCTTTGAAGTGTCGTGGATAACAACCTTCTCCGATCCACCCAACAAAGAAACAGATGTTCCAGATGGATTGACTTTTTGAATTTCTTGTCTCAAATCGGACGAATTCAGATCATCATCAATGATTATTCCTTTGCCTTTCCCAAAAACCATCTTTGGTTTAACATTTATGAGTCCTCCTTCATTAATAACCAAGGCTTTAGAGACCAAAGCAGAATATCTGTCATTGTTATCATCATTTTTTGACATAGATCCCTTTCTTGAATCTCCAAAAACTGGAGGAGATATAGTCAAAGGGAAAATCTTTACCGTCTCGGAATAGGATCTCCGCACATCTTTAGGATCACCGCCGGTAAAAGACCGACGATCATTCGCCGCCATCAGCGGCAGCCACAATTACCGCCGAACAAAATTTGAAATTTCGCCTTCTCTTTGTTTTCTAACAGCAAGGTAGTTGTTTGGACAATTAAATATAATAGAAAATTACAATTTAAGTAGTTAATTTTTTTTGTAATACATATATAGTTTTATAATAATTATGTGAAAGTAAAAAATTCTCCAATGATATGAACATGAAAATCCACTAAAGCGGTGTACGTCTGAATACCCAAAAAATTTGGTTCAAATTAAATCGGTCAAGTTCGAGCTAAGTTGATGTTGTTCGAGCCAAGCTAACTCGGTCTCAGTTTAGATGAGGCTCATCAGTCTACAAGATAAATCATTTCAAACAGATGACTACGATCAAAGAACTTGTCCATGCCAACTGAGACGTACTATTAGTCAGCCTTAGCACGTAAAATTTATGAAGTTAGATCTAACGACAACTCAAGGATGAATTTCTTAGGGAAACTACTTATTGATCACGTGATTACTCGACCCTCAATACACGTCAAGACGATGACTTTTTTAGAGCTATACAAATGACTTCATTAAGTCTAGCATTACGATCGTGCTACATAACTATTGTATTTTTTTTTTCTTAAATTTTACATTGTCAAGTATGTAGCCAATTATGTAACACTCAAGCCCAAATCAAACATAGATATAGATCGTCGAGGGATAAGTTCAATTTATTCATTTTTTATAAGCAGATTGATTTTTAAGAAATCTTAGACCTTCTCTTCTCACTTTATTTCTCGGTTCACTTTCCACTCAGTATTGTGTGATACATTGATATTTTTGAAATTAACAGATGGCCTATCCATTCATGATTGATATATACAATCAATCAGGAAAGAGTCGGCGCACCTAATTATTGATAATAACAAAAATTATAAATAGGTTAAATGATAACATTGACAATTAAAATAAATATTAATTAGCATAATATCATTGGATTATATAATAAAATAAGTAATTAATTAACCAATTAATTATAAAAAAACAATGGTCTAGTTCTTGCAAATAGTGAATGGATGATCACTGCTGACTTGATCTGGCCCATTAGGCTATGCTGCTGCCTAAGAAAGGACAGACATTTGCTATTGAATTCCTTTATCTACAGCATTGGAGAAGCCACCAAGTTATATTACTCTTTTAAATTTTATTATTATTTTTTTTAATTTTCTCAATTTTAATCTCTGCAGTGTTAGTAGAAAATTAGATATATAGTGACCAAAATTATATAAGTTAGATATTTTTTTTTAATTCAAATAATAGTTTGAATATTTTTTTAATATTTTATTTTATTATTATAATGGATGAATTGATGTATGCCATAGACTTTTAGTTATGACTATATTAGGCTATCATTATGCAAACATTATTGAATCATGAATACGTTAGTCTATTGGCTGGGGGTTTTTTATTTATATAATATTTAATTTGAAGTAAAATAAATATAAAATATTTATATAAGGATTTAAAATATCTTAGATGGCTATTTTCTACTAATTTAAAATTTATACAAATGAAGAAAATTCCAAATGTAGGGAACTCACCACCTTCGCCATCCCTGACTTGCACGTCGTCGCCAATCCCACCCAATCGATCCTGACATTGTCATCGCCAACATGACCCCACACATCATTGCGAGCTCCAACTCAGTTGTCCTCAACCTCATCTTTGTCGGCACGACTTTATCGTGTTGGTCGTATCTGTTTACAATTTTGTAATCCTTTGTTGTCATCAGTGGTCCCCACCTGACCCGACCTTGCTATCGCCGCACCTGCCACAATCTTGGGCCTAATTTAGAGTAATGTATTTTGTTTTTAATATATAAAATATAAATTTTTTTATTGCAATAATTTATTTAAAAATAAATTAAGTTTAAAAGAAATCAAAATATAATATATATATTTTTTATTTGAATTATTGCAGTCATTACAATAGTTTTCACTAAAGAAGGGAAACGGTCTTCATTGACTCTCAGAAGTTGTAGTTGAAGTTAACGGTCGAGGTTTAGCCACATATGCAATAGGGCCACCACTATGACTATACTACAATAGGTTTTTTTTTTTTCCTTTTAAAATGTTTTTATTCGGTCACACCTGTTGCGTGCTAGAATATACGTGGTGGTAGAGTTTATAAATTTGCGTCCTAACGTTGAACGAGTATTCAGCACACAAGCAGAAAAGAGAAGTGAACACCAAGGTTTTTACGTGGAAAACCCGAAAGAGGGAAAAAACCACGGGGCCTCGTCCAGTTGCAAAGTTTCACTAGTATTTGTTTGAAGTATAAAGGTTGATCCGTCTTACAAATCAAGACGATAAATTACAATCAACTTCTCACAAATTTACAAAGTTCTGCAAATTCTCGGCGTTTCTCGAAAAACCGGAAGAATTCCGGCGTCTTCAGGCGGCAGGAAGAGCTCCGGCGGTGGTCGAGGAGGAGCTTCTTCCTTCTCCTCATTCTTCTCTTTTTCTTCTCTCTCTTCACTTGAGTCCCCTTTGTGTAGAATGAGGGCTTTATTTATAGTTTTTCTGGAGTACATGACTTGTAAATAGGTGTGAGATCACGGGCGAATAGGGAGTGGTTTGAATGGACGGCCGATATTGAACCCTTTGATCGTGCACCGTTCGTTGGACATTTGGAGACCTTAATGATGTCGGAATTTGACGATCTTGAGCTCGTTGGATTTTTCTCGTCGAGCCTCTCGATTCGAGTATAAGCTCGTTAAAATTCAAAACCGTTTGGTAACTCAAATTGCGGTTTGAATCTCTCAACAGCGCTTCAGGTCCTTGATTCAGACTCATTTATCGGATTGGGTTTATCTTGGTGTCGTTGGGTTCGTATTTCCGAGACGCTCAGTTTGACTATAAGCTCGCTGAAATCGGAGTTTGGGTGCTCCCAAAATTAATTTTTGAAGTTTCCAACTAGCTTTTGCCTTGAGATTCGTGCCCGATCCAGATAATTTTTGGAGTGCGTATCAGTTGCCCCCCTATTTTCGGACTCGAAGCTCCAGGAGTCCGAAAATATATGCTTCAAAAATTTGTATCGGCCAAAACACCAAAAATTACGTTCCAAAAATTAAGTGTTTCTCGAAACTTGATCATAGAGGCTTCGTTGAGCTCCGAAAGTTGCAAAATTGAGTCCGGAACGTCGAAAACGTGTCCGGGGACCCCAAAAATGTTGAATTTGTTCTTTTCGGGATGAAAAATGGGTCCATAATGGACCAGGCGGCCGGACCAGCCGGCCCGCCGCCGTCGTCGCCGCCGCGCAGAACCGCGCTGAGCTCGACTAGGTCCGCTGGCTCGCGCACCGGCCCGCTTGGGGTCGCCCGCACAGCATCAGGGCTAGCCTGGCCTGTTCCGCATCCCGCGCAATGAGCCGCGCGTGGTCTGTCTCGGTTCTACTGGCGGGCTGCTGCCGACCTATGTGGGGCCCACGAGTGCAAAAATGTCATTTTTTGCTATTTTTTGACCCAAAAAATTCCGATAAAGTTTGTTGACCCTAACATACGATTACTCATTACTGATCACTATTTTTAAGATATATATTTATATTTAAGTTTTCCTATTATTGCGTCCTGGAGTATTCGTGGCTTTAGAGAAATATATAGTTTAATGTCTTAGCATTGCACGAAGATCCAGCACACAATAAAAAAAGAGGAGAGGGTGTAGCATTCATAAGAGACACCATAGTTTTTATGTGGAAACCCCTAAAAAGGGGGAAAAACCATGGGGCCTGGCCCAGTTTGAATGAATCAACTAGTATTTGTAGTCGATTACAAATGAGGCCCTTCTTAGAAAGAAGGCCTTGGCTTGATGTCACAGATGGACATCATATAGAGCACATTAAATGGTTGGAGTTACATAGACATATTTGTTTGGTAGGCTTGACCATAATTGATAGGTTGGAGGCCGGAAATACCGTTGTCTGGTGATGGAGGTCGGAAGGACCGTAGTCGGTAGGAGACAGGGGTTTGAAAGACTATAGTTGGAAGGAGACCGGGGTCAAAAAAATTGTTGTCTGACGATATAAGTCGGAAGGACCAAAGTCAGCAGGAGACCAGGGTCAGAAAGACTGTTGTCTGTTGATAGAGGTCGGATGGACCATAGTAGGTGACCTAGGTTAGAAGGATCGTAGTCTGCAGAAGACCAGGGTTAGAAAGACCGTTGTCTGGTGATGGAGGTCGGCAGTATTCTAGGAAAACTCTTGGCATCAAGTGGTGGCCTAGTGGCGCTCAAGGCCTTAAGTAGTCGTCCGATAAAAATCTGGGCCTCAGGTGGTGGTCCGGTGAAAATTCGGACCTCAGGTGGTGGTCAAGTATAGTCTGGGCCTCAGGTGGTGGTCTGGTGGAAGTCCGGGACTCAGGTGGTGGCTTGGTGGAGCACAGGGCCTAAGTGGTGGTTCGGAAAAAGTCCGGGCCTCAGATGATGGTTCGGCAGAGCAACAGCGTCACGCGGTGGTCCAACGGAGGTGAGGGCCTCAAGTGGTGGTCCGGCGGAGCACAGGGCGTCAGGTGGTGGTCTGGGGAAGTGAGGGCTTCCAGTGGTGGTCATGCAGAGTAACGACATCAGTCGGTGGTCCGACGGAGGTGAGGGCCTCCAATGGTGGTCCGGTGGAGCAACGACGGTGGTCCGATGAAAACTCCGGTGGTGGTTGAGGAGGCAAGGAAGTAAGAGCGATCTCCGTTCTCTCTCTTTTTTCCTTAGGCTTAGGGGGGGTCCTCCCTCAAGAGGAGAGGGAGCTCTATTTATAGATTTCTGGAGTGGCATGACCCGTAAATAGGTGAGAGATCAAGGGTAAATGGGGAGAGGTTGGATGGACGACCGATATTGAATCCCTTGATCATGGACCATTCGTTAGACATTTGGAGACCTTAATGATTTTGGAATTTGGTGATCTTGGCCTTGAATCAGATCGGGTCAAAATAGGTGGGATAGTGCACTGATCTATAGGTGTTACATAATACAGACCTAATTATGATGATTATGACTACATAACTCTTGATGATGGTGTGCACTTTAAAGATTATTGTATGATTTAAAAGGGCTAGGAGAAATTTGAAATATTTTATGATTTAATTGAATGAAGGCTATTAGTAAATTTTATAAAATATATAATAATTATTATCTAGCATATTCTAGATAATTATGAATAATAAATGATATAAATTATGTCTTAACATGATCAATCTATGAACTATATATATCTAGCCCATTAGCCAACCAAACTAATATTTGTTCTATAAAGGCTGCAACAAACTTTAAAATTCTAAATAATTTGGGATAGTTTGTGCAAAAATCAAAGTGTGCATGGACGATCATGGTCATTACAGTGTGGCATGCATTGAGACAAGCTTGGGGATTAATTGCAAAACACCTAGTTGTTAGTGATGGCAGTGACAACTTGATAGCCATAGCCCAAGGAGGTGTCAATTGGGATACAAGCCATCAAAATATCCCACAACATTTATAAACACTACCTAGCTTACTTTTTAGTAATTGCTAAGAGTTATTTTAATCCACTTTTATTTATATGCTTGTTTGGCTTGTGTTATCCCTATATATAGAACATATTTTTTTTTTAAGGATTTTACTCTTTGATTGATCTTACATACGATCCTAGATCATACAGATGTGTGATCCTATGAACCATGGGATAATATGATTAACATAGATGCTCCTGGATGGATTTTTGAGACCCATCAAGTGTTCACAATTTATGAATGATGTTGCTAGTGAGTTTTTCACAAATTATAATATTTTATACCTATTTTTCGTATTTTTAAGCATTATATAAATCAATCATCAACTACCTATGGAAGTTAATTTCTTAAAAAATTTGTAATTTGAAAAATACCACCTTTTTTTTTTCCCATTTTAGTCATGTATTAGAGAAAGAAGAGGGGGAAACTAGAGAAGCCTGAAATCGAGAGGCATAGAGGTTGATTTATTAGATAAGACATTTAAAAGATATATTTTAGAACCTAAAAAATCTACCGCGTCTTGAGGGTTCATTGTAGCTGTAGATGTGTAATTCATTTGCTCATCAACATCCCTACAATCTAACACATTTCTTTTAGAACCCGCCTAAAGAAGGGGGGGGGGGGGGGGGGGATTCTTAATGTGATGTTGGACTCTTCCAGCTGGGGAGACATCAACTACCTCTTTTGCCCTTGTTAATCATAGGTTGCCCCAAGAAACCTCAACAACACCTCTTTTTGCTTGAGGGAGCTCAGTGTGCTCCTAAGTCAAATTAGTTATATTATTATTTAGTCTACGCTTCCAAATGCCACTATAAATAGATGTAACATGTTATGCTCCAATGACTCATATTCAAGTCAATCCAAGATGATATGAAATGTTAGAATATCATGTCTAAATTTTCATCTCTTTTAGCATTGCTCAGACTATTATATCTACCATCTTCACCAGTCACCATCAAAACCCCACAATTCCATCTCTAATGACCTCGCTAGCTCATCATATGTAATAGTTTGAGGCTTTTGGTGCCATGCCTTGCCATTGTTATATTGGATCCCAACCACCTATGCTTCAATAGTGATACCACTCAGTGAGTAGCATCATGAGGAAAGGGACATGTTTTAGATCCTGCTTTCAAAGGGCTTCAAGAGTTGGAAGATACATCTCATTTTGTGAGTATTATTTTTACTTCTCTCCAAGAGAAGTCTTTGTAGCCTCAAATATAAGGGCATTTTTTCCCTCCAACTTGTTCTTCCTATAGCCAATTTTTTGATTAATAATATTTTTTATTTTGATTTATTTCACAATGGACATAGGCCACTCGATCGAGTCTCTTTAAAATCTCGAGTGTCTCATTATATTGATCATATTTACTCACTCTCTTTCTCTCTCTCTCTCTCTCTCTCTCTCTCTCTCTCTCTCTCTCTCTCTCTCTCTCTCTCTCTCTCTCTCTCTCTCTCTCTCTCTCTCTCTCTCTCTCTCTTTCTAATCTTATTGTGTGGATTCTCTCACCTCTTCATCAAGTACCTAGCTCGTGTACCTTATTTCCATCTCTCCCTCATAAATTGTTGAGGAATGTACTTCTTGATGCTAGCTTGGCTGGATGAGTTTTCTTCATCTGCTCATTTTGTGTGAGGCAAGTTGTCATTTCCCTATATTTAAGGTCAATATCTATAAATTTTAAGTTGTTTATGCCGTAAAAATGTTGAGAACTATATGCTTACGAAAAAAATTCTCAACTTAGTGGCTACATATTGGGTGTACTACACATGAAGGTGAATTGAGTGAAGAGAAGAGTGTTGGCTCTACCACCTGGGTGAAGGGATGCATAAAAATGAATATATTTATTACCAACAGGAAAAATGTGATGATCTTGTAATTAGTCAAGGGAATGAGATTATTGAATTTTTTAGATTGAAATAACAGACCAACCAATTGACTAATATTTTCCTACGTTAATATTATTTGATTTATCCATTATGTTACTACTATTGATCACCCATATTACTTTTTTCTTGATTTTTATCATTAATATTAATCATATTTATCATTACTCATTTCACGTGGCTCATGTGGTTACTAATATATATATATATAAACATGGTCTGTCATTTTAAAATTGAATTGTTATACATTGCAATTTATGTGTGTGGGTACTTTATTGGTGTCATGCTATACACATATATATTGAATACTAATTATATTTATTTAACTACAAATACACATATTACTCTCCTTTCTAAGCATTAGATTTTTTGGTAGGTTTCATGTAACCTACCAAGCTTATTGCTCACTTTATTACATCACCATACACATTTAGTTTCACAAAAGGGTGAGAAGCATACGGACCAGAGGTTGAGCTTTTCATGGTATATATGTATGCAACGCTTTTTTTGAGATAATATACATGATTATTATATTTTAGTAAAAAAAATTATAAATGATTTATAAAGGAATTGATAAATCTCTAACTAAATCTTAATTTATGAAAAGAACTTGTACATGGTAAATGATGCAAATATATTATAATAGAATGAGCCAGATTGAAGTTCTTCTCATGTGATGCACTGTAGCTCAACATGGCTCCTTACAATGCAGGGGTCACATTAATCTACATCGTTACATTGCATGTGTCTGGCACCACACATAAAGAAAAATAAACTCTATGAGCCAAGTTAGCATGTCACAAATATATTGGTCAATTTTATGCATTTTAAATATCAAAATTAAATGATTTTGAAATCAATGGATGGATGGATTCAATCTAATGAACTAGATTGATCTGGCATAAATGTTTTGCATCATTCTAAGCATATTTAGCTTTGACAAATAATTTCTTAACAAAATTTTGAGCCAATGTAATCTTTCAAAGCTATCTTGAGATGAATGCTCATTATGAATATTTTTTCTTGTTTCCATAGAAATTTTCACAATCCCAATAAATATATTACTACTCAATTAGTTCTAAATTGTGATTAATGATAAAATTATTCAAACAACAATAGTAATATTAACAGCCCTAATCAACCTCATTCCTCTCATAATATAAAAATTCTTCTAAAAATGAGATAACTAATTCTCCATTTCAAAAGACTCCGCCCGACGCTTCCCCGGTTTGCTAGGCTTTTTCCCTAGCAGACTCTTTGGCAAGTTTTTGGGGAGTTCCGCTGCTTCTTTGGGAGAAGCTTCAACTAGGATTCCTCCCCCTCATGGTGCTCCCCATTTTCTGCCTTATTTGTGGTCACTTGATGGTTCAGGGTAGTTTCTTTGCCTTTCACTTTTGTGCTTTTCTTGAGTTGTTTGTGCTCTCTCGGGCCTTGTCGATGGCCGGTAAGCATTTGGTTTATCTTGATTTTCTAGATGGCACAACTTCTTCTAGGTTTTTTCTTGATGCTTTATCCATTAGCTTGTCCTCATTTTCTGACCTGAAAATCTCTACTCACCATGGTTTGCCCTCATTGTGGATTTCAGAGGCCAAAACTTTTGTGCTTGCTCCGCCTTTTGATTTCACTTTGGTTGGAAAATTTCCTACCCATTATCCCTCCCTTAAAGCTATTCACAATTTTTTTCAGACTTAAGCTCATTAGTGATTTTTTATAACTGTTCTTAGTCAAAAGAATGTGTTAATCAAGCTTGTGAATAATTTGGATTATTTCCGTGTCTTTGCTCTCTGCTCATATTTTATCAACAATTGTTACATGAGGTTGATTAAGTGGTCGCCTTCACTTGATGTTGATGTTGAGTCGCCTATTATTTAGATTTGGGTATCTTTCCCAAATATGAGACATCATCTTTTCTTGCCTAGAATTCTTCATGGCATTGGGTCCATTTTGGCCGCCCCCTTAAAATTGATCATGCCACCTCCACTGGTTATAGACCTTCAGTTGCACGTGTGCTGGTGGAATTAGATGTTTCCAAATAATTTTCTGATAAGGTGTGGGTCGTTGCTCTAGACAATTTGGGTTTTATCCAGTCTATGGTTATGGAGGATTTGCCATCGTATTGCTCTCACTGTAAATCTTTGGGGCATTTCAAATTGGAATATCATATCCTACACCCACATTTAGTTTTACGTACTAATGTGGGTATTGAGTCTATCAATAATGGTAACAAATTACATTTGATCATTTTTAATCACATTGAGACTGTTTCTAGTGACCCTTTGCCTACTGGTGGGGAGGGGCCTTCAGTTATGCTCTCTATGGATGTTTTGCGTGATCCTTCTGAGCAAGTTGCTAATGAGATTGATGGGTCTTTGGACTGTTGCCTTGTCATTAGCTCATTCCTGTGGCAATAATGTTGATAAATTTGCAGCTTGTGAAGCTCTTTCCTGTGGTATTAATGTGGATGTTGTTGAGGTTTATGTTCAGAACAATTGCTTACTTAATGTGGCAGCTAGTTCTTTCATTCCTTCTTATTCTAATATAGATGTTAATGATGGTGAAACTGTACTTCCTGATGTTTCTACCCCCCCCCCCCCCCCCCCCCCCCCCCCCCCCCCTCTTTGGGGATTGTGCTTGTGTATCTATTGTGGATGAGTTTTCGCCTTCTAATTGTAGTAAGGGTGCTGAATCTTGGTTACTCCTCATCGCTTTAGTGATTCTTTACCTAAGGGTGTTGATCCTATGGCGGAAAGTTTTTGTTCACCTCTTATTGAGGTTCCTATTTCTGTTCTATCAAAGGATGCTTTGATTTTCATTTAACTGGTAATACGAGGGATTCAGAAGTTGGGCATGGTGATTGTTTATATGATGACTATTCCTCAGATGTGGAGGATTTTAATGAGAACCCTTACACTTTGATGTGAACTTCGATCTTAGAATCCTTCAAATTGCTTATGATGGTTTGTTTACAAAGAAAAATAAGAATAAATAAAGGAAAACAAAGAAGAAATTATCACTCCATTTGGTTTGGGGTGGCTGATGGATTATTTTTTCTCTGTTGTTGGTTGTGGCTTGGTTTATTGTTTCTAATTATGTTTGGTTGATGGTATTTCTTTTGGCTATTTTTCTGGACAACGATGAAGAGGTTTTTGTGTGCTACCTCCTTCCCTTGCATGATGGCAACCTTGGTGGTCTTTCTCCTTGCGGGTTGGGTGACTTTGTTGGGTTTTGCGGTTTGGTTTGCTTAGGCTTCTGCTGTGTTGCTTCCAATGGAAGGACCTTGCTTGGCCTAGGGTGGGTGCGCGAGGCCTCATAACCGAGTCCTGTGTGCACTCGCCTTTTTCTTGCTTTTATAACCCTGTTATTTTTGTGGGGTCCTAGTTGTATCCTCTTTATTTTAATAAAGTTTTATTTTTGAAAAAAAAAAATCTTCTAAATATTTCTAATTTAGAAAAAAGAAAAGAAAAGAAAATGTTTCAACAAAATTTAACATATTTCATCATTTTATTTTATGTTGACTTAAAACAATAAATCTCTATTACTAAATATATATATCATATTCACATGAAATATTATTTTAGCTGAAAATTTTATATCTCAGAGATAATTAGACAGCCTTATCAGATAAGTGATTTAAATTATGCTAATTTATTAGTGAATATAAACATTTTATTTATCCCATAGTATCAGATGCCCTTTCTCTTTCATAAATTATTTCTTTTTTTTTTTCTTTTGATATTTTATCTATTAACAGCAAAAAAAAATATGAAACTAAATTGGATCACCAAATGCACAAGTGGGATGGAGCTTTTGCTCCCACTTTGTATGATGCCTTTCTTATCCTTATCTTCATATGATTACAATGATATAGCTTTCACATGAATGAAGGAATATAAAGCTTAGAAAACTTAAACTAAAATATTTTTACTCAAATTTAATAGAATAATGTTATAAAAATATTTATTTTATTTTGTTAGAATAATATTTAATTTTAAATAAATGTGATGATTATAATCTTAATTACATTTTATTATTATATTATATTTCATGATATTAACAAGTCATACTATTAATTATATATATATATATTGTAAAGGCTGTTTTCCTTTCCAGGATCCTCCGGGACGAAGTGGATCGTTCGGGATGATCGGTACAGATTGTGAAGAAATATGTATGGTTCATCTGGACGAACCTGGAAGGGTCGGGACGAACCATCGGGACGAACCCAGACAGAGAGTTTCGTCCAGGGATGAAAAAATTGGAATTTATTTTCGTCTAGACGATCTGTGTCCAGAGAAGATAGTCCCGGGATGAATCGGGACATCGTCCGGGATGATCCTGCTTAATAAATATCTGAATAGCGTCATTTTTGAAGAGAGAGAAAGCTCAGGAGAGAGAAAAACGAAGGGAAAAGAAGAAAAGTGGATTTTTGGGTGACTTCCATCCATTTTCGTCCGTCGTCATAGTTGAGAAAGTTGATCGACTCGAGGTAAGGCACATTCCACCTTTCTCAATTTTCAAAAACGTGAATTTGATGACTTTTATGTTCCGGATTTTGTTTCCGTTAGCAAATTTCTGGTATTATTTTCTTCTAACAAAGGTTTTACCGCGTAACTTTTGGTATGTTTTTGAGATGATAATTGCGCACGTTTTGAGTATTTTTTGGAAGATTTTTACCGGATATTTTGAATTCTGTGACGTTTTAATTGAATTGCAAGTTATCCGGATGTTGAAAAATGTTATGTCAGTACAGTAAAAGTTTTATAATGTTGTTGTGGATATTCAGTGATAATTTGGTAAATTTCTGAATCTGTAAATTTTGTGTAAATTTCGTATACTGCCGTTATGCCGCCGATTTTTCGTACAAATTCTGATCTTTCTGAATTGATTCATTGAATGAATTGAAGTATTTGTATGCTATCAGAAAGGAGTTATAAGGGGCCAGGATCCTTTGAGATTCTGTAAGTGTCAGGAAAATCTGAAATGAGCTCTGAAATCTGAAATGAGCTCTGAAATCTGAAAATAAGTTCTATTTCGGAATTCTGAATATCTGTTCTGTTCTGGTGCTATAAGCACAAAGGGAGACATAAGGGGGCAGAATCCGTTGAGATTCTGTAAGTGTCAAGGAAGGGAGACATAAGGGGCCAGAATCCGTTGAGATTCTGTAAGTGTCAGGGAAGGGAGACATAAGGGGCCAGAATCCGTCGAGATTCTGTAAGTGTCAGGGAAGGGAGGCATAATTCGTAAAGATTCTATAAGGGTTTGGGAATCTAAAATCTGATGTTTGATATCTGATAATCTGTTCTATGACTTATCTGGTCTGTTTTATGAATTATCCAATATATGAGTTCTGATTTTCGTACGATTCTGGTTATTCCATACGATTCTGTCTGCTCTGTGACTTGAAAGCTTTATGATATCTGTTATTAGACCTGTCAATTTCGGGTTACGGATCGGGTTTGGGTCAACCCGGAATTGACCCGACATTATTCGGGTTCGGGTCAACCCGACCCGTTTTTGTAAACGGGTTAATTTTCCGGACCCGAACCCGACCCGCTTCGGGTTCGGGTCAACCCGACCCGCTTCGGGTTCGGGTCAACCTGACCCGACCCGCGGAAAAAGACTGACAGCAACGCCGGCCAGCCTCCTCCCGTCCTCGGTCCTCCGCGGCTCCGCTCCTCGCGGACCTCACCAGCACACCTGCGGACGCGGCGTGAAAAAGGCGCGGGCCCGGGCCACGCGGCAACGCCGGCCAGCCTCCTCCCGCTCCGCTCGGACCGCCCCTCGCGGCCTCGCCTGGGCCTGGGGTCGCGTCGACGCGACTCGGAGTCTCAGACTCGCGACCCGTGGAAAAAGCCAAAAAGGCTGGCCTCGTCAGGCGTCAGCTGACTGCTGACGGTGCAGGGCCTGCACATGCAGGCGGCTCGAGACAGCAGAAGCAGCGGGCAAAGAGGCGGGAATCAAAAAATTTTAAGTTAAACGGGTTTTCGGGTTGACCCGGCAACCCGTCGGGTCAACCCGAACCCGACCCGTTTTTGCAAACGGGTCGGTTTTCCGAATCCGAACCCGACCCGCTTCGGGTTCGGGTCAACCCAAACCCGAAAATTATGGGTCGGGTTCGGATCGGGTTTTCGGGTCGGGTCCAATATTGACAGGTCTATCTGTTATGAACCCTGATTTGAAATGACTTCAGTTTTCTGTATCAGTTGTTTGATTTCTGTTGATCAAGTATATGTTATGTCTGTTCTACGATTTCCGTACGGCTATTTTCTGATGATTTTGATTGATGAGTGATGTCTTGCTGAGCTGTTAGCTCATCCTTGTTTTCTGCGTGGTTTTCAGATTTTGGGAAAAAGAAGAAGGTCTTGGACTAGAAGTCCTGTGTATGATCTGAGATTAGGTATTTTGTACTTTTGATTTTTGGTACAGTCATGGTTTTTCGGTTTTGTTATGTTATTTCTGTCTGTAGCCATGGACTGTATTGTATATGATTATTTTGATGAAAGAAAAGATAGATGAACTGTTTTGTATTTGGATGTTTATAGTAGCTCTGTATTTTTCTGTCTATTTAATATTTGGAAAAAAGTTCTGAAGCAAATTCCAAAGCCAGATCCTGGATTTTCAATGGTTATGTCGCGGCCCGATGCGAGCGGTATCCGTCTCGGTTGGATTGGGTCGTGACATATATATCAATAATTGATGTGATAGCAAGTAAATAACATTAACAATTACTTTATCAAAAAAGGGAAAAAATTGTAGCATTTGATAGCATTAATTCTTAAATAAATACTGAAAATGTCTTTAGTAGTGGTTTAAACTATTGAAGTTTTAAGTAAATTTCATTATTTTACCATGTTAAAACGGCCGAAAAAACTATAAAACCATTATCTTCCGCGTAAAGTTTTTAAAAAGTAGTCATAAAGTTATTATAATTATGCATTTAGGTTCATAAAAAGCTCATAAAAAGCAAAACAATTTAAAATATTTCAAAGATTGGAAAATTGCATAATTATGCACCTATATGAAATATTTGGAAAAGTCAAATTAAAAGATGATTTATACTTTATATTAAAAAGTCAAATTAAAATATTTAAAAAAAATTAGAGTTTCTTCTTTAGATATGCAAAGTAGAATGATAAAAAGATTCATACCTTTTTTTTTAATGCAAAGCGCATAATTATTTATATGTTGTTACTCAATGTATTAAACGATTGGTTATAAGTAAAATAAATTATTATTTTTTTAATTTATAAAAATGATAGGAAATTAAAGGAGATGAAAAAAATAATACATAGGCCTATAGAAAGTGCTTGAGAAGGGATATTTATGAGATGTACTAGTTTTAAATATTATAATTGCATGCTTGATGATTCTATTCATCCTCTCTCTCTCTCTAATTATATATATCAAAACTCTCTATAGTTATTGTAGGTTGAAAAAAAGTTTAGATTATTCTTTCACTCAAATAAAAATTAATGAGTGACACATGTCTCATTTGGAATAGCTTTCTTACTGCTTTATGAAGCAAATTTTTAGTAAAAAAATTTTTTGCACTAAAAAACAGCATCATAAAGCAGTAATAAAATTGTCCCAAGCAAAGCCTTAATCAAGCACAAATTTTAACAGAACAAATACTTCGACATCAAAGGTGATCTGATTCAAGACCATACATGCAAAACCCATATCATGCACTTAAAGCATAGTTGAAATTTTCATAAAATTAATTGATTAAATAAATGGTCTTCAAATATTACATGTTTATAATCAGTTTGATCATCTCGACAAGATAAATCCAACAAACTCATGATTATTTGATTCTGACATGACTAATATACTCAAACATTAAAAAAAATGCATTATAATCAAGAGAATCAATACGTGGCTCTCAATGAAGTTCTTTGAATTCTTGTTATATTTATGAAGAGTGTCACTCTAAAATAAAAATTAAATGTACCACTACTCTTTACAAGAAACGGGCCGTAGTCTTGGAGCTTAAACCTTAACTTGAAATTTGATAGGCCTTCGCTGTTAGGCCACTGCCATCCAACTTTCATTAGCAATCTACTATAATCTAATAATTGCTTTTGGACCAAATTGTCCGACCACATCAATTTGACAACCTTCATTTGAACAACGTTATTTGATCATCTATGTTGGATCAACATCATTTGACCATCACTTCCAAACCACCACCATCAAACAGTCACCACTATAATCAAATCACTTTCATCTGACCACTGTCATTGGACAATCACAATTAAATAACCAACTTTGAACCACCACTGCATGACCACTATCATTAAACCATCTCCTTTTAATCACCATTGTTGGACCATTGTTGTTCAACTACCTTCGTTCGGACCACTGTTGTTTTGTGTTGTGTGTGTGTGTCAAACCACTACCATACAACCACCATATTTATTAAATTAGTGGATAATATGGATGAACTTAAAAATTAGTTAATGTTATAGCTATTGTGGTTGTAGTGTCTTATAAGAACGTTATTTGATCATGCTTGTGGATAATTACACTATCATTTACAACAGTGTCATCATTACTCAACGTGTCACAATGACACATTTGTCTTTTAAGAACCCTATTCGAACATGTTTGAGGTAATGTCGAACAATCTTCGAAGCTATGTTGAAAAATGGTTGATTAAGTGTTCCAATAAGTTCCAATTATTTATATATTTTTTTTAAGAATGTCTTTTAAGGATATTATTTGGTTATATTCAAACTAATTATCGAACAAATGTTTGGCATTTTATTAATCATGTCGAACTATCTTCAAATATGTGCCAAAAAAAGGTTGATAAAGTGTTCTAACAAATTTTAATAATTTATAAATAATATATCAATCATATTGGAACTTTGTTCAACACCTATTCGAATTAATAATGGCCATCGCTTTAATTACCTCACGATAAAAAAAAAGTGAGGGTATTTTAGTTTAAGCAACAAAAAAATTAGGGCACATTTCTTCAAAAGGAATGAAGCATCAAATATATTATCTACTTTTGAGTACTATATGACATATAAAGTCAAATTTATGAACTATTTTGTAAATACATATGAAAAAAATAAATATTGATACATCATGCAAAAATTATCTTGATCGGGCACGAATCTCGAGGCAAAAGCTAGTTGGAAACTTCAAAAATTAATTTCGGGAGCATCCGAACTCCGATTTCAGCGAGCTTATAGTTAAACTGAGCGTCTCAAAAATACAAACCCAACGACACCAAGATCAACCCAATCCGAGCCCAAATGAGTCCGAATCAAGGGCTCAAGTCACTGTTGGAAGGTTCAAACTGCAATTTGAGTTACCAAATGATCTCCGATTTTTACGAGCTTATACTAGAATCGAACGGCTCGACGAGACAAATCCAACGAGCCCAAGATCGCTGAATTCCAACATCATTAAGGCCTTCAAATGTCCAACAAACGGTGCATGATCATAGAATTCAATATCGACCGTTCATTCAAACCACTCCCAATTCGCCCTTGATCTCACAACTATTTACAGACCATGTCATCCCAGAAAAATTATAAATAGAGCCCTCATTCTACTCCAAGGGAACTCAAGTGAAGAGAGAGAAGAAGAAGAGGAGAAAGGGGAAAAGGAGATTCCTCACCTCCTCGACCACCGCCGGAGCTCTTCCTGCCGCCTGAAGACACCAGAACTCTACCAGATTTTCAGGAAATGCCAGGAATTCGCATAAGAGAAAAGAAGAAGAGGAGAAAGGGGAAAAGGAGATTCCTCACCTCCTCGACCACCGCCGAAGCTCTTCCTGCCGCCTGAAGATGCCAGAACTGCCGGATTTTCGAGAAACGACAGGAATTCGCAGAAGAGAGAAGAAGAAAAGGAGAAAGTGGAAAAGGAGATTCCTCACCTCCTCGACCACCGCCGGAGCTCTTCCTGCCGCCTGAAGACGCCGGAACTCTGCCGGATTTTCGGGAAACACCAGGAATTCGCAGAAGAGAGAAGAAGAAGAGGAGAAAGTGGAAAAGGAAATTCCTCACCTCCTCGACCACCGCCGAAGCTCTTCCTGCCGCCTGACGACGCCGAAACTCTGCCGGATTTTCGGGAAACGCCAGGAATTCGCAGAAGAGAGAAGAAGAAGAGGAGAAAGTGGAAAATGAGATTCCTCACCTCCTCGACCACCGCCGAAGCTCTTCCTGCCGCCTGAAGATGCCGGAACTCTGCCGGATTTTCGGGAAACGCCAGAAATTCACAGAACTTTGTAAACTTCCTGAGATAAACAAATTGTATTCTGATTATCCCAACTTGTGGGACGAATCAGTCATATGTAATCTACAAAATCACTAGTTGAACTTTACAACTGGGCGAGGCCCTGTGGTTTTTTCCCTTTTTGGGTTTTCCACATAAAAACCTTGATGTTCATTTTCTCTTTTTTGTTTGTGTGCGGAATACTCGTGCAACGCTAAGACGAATATTTCCTAACTCTACTGCCGCGTATATTCTAGCACGCAACAAATATATAAAATAAAAAATATTTATGGAAATAGTACTTCCATAAATGTTTTGGCAAAATTTTAAAAAGAGAATGTATAAATTTAAATATTAAGAAAAATGAAATTAAACTTAAATTGGCATGTGACTAAGATTTTGTTTGGGGCAGCTTTCTTACTATTTATTTAAGATATTTTTTAGTATGAAAAATTAAAATTTTCTACTTAAAAATTGCTTTAAAAAAAAAGTAAGAAAGTGACCCCAAACAAAGCATAAGTTGCTCTCTATATAAAACAATTATTACGTCCATTCGGCCGCCAATAACATGTCGGCACGTGCTCTTACTCTTTATCGTGCGGCCCGACGACTTGACCCAGACCGGAATCCTGGAATGCTATGTTCGCGTATTGCGAGGTATTACTCGGTATTTGTTTGGTATTGCTAGGTATTGCTTGGCAATAATGAGAAATACCGCTATGTGAAGACCAATACCGAGCAATACCGAGTTGTACCGAGTTTTTCTAGAAAAACTCAGTACAACTTGGTTTTGCTCGGTATTACTCGGTATTTGCTCGGTATTGGTTATTGCCGAGCAAAATCGACCAATACCTAGCAATACCGAGCAATACCTAGCAAAATCGAGAAATACAGAGCCATCCTGGGTTCGTTCCGGGTTGGGTTGTCGGGGCACGCGGTAAATAGTGAGAACGCGTGGCGCGATTCTACTGGCGGCCGAACGTAGAGCTACGTCATGTGACCGGAACAAATAAAAGTGTCTCTATATGGCAGCTTAGGTTATGTTTGGTGTGATTTTATTACTGATTTTTAAATCAGTTTTTTGGTAAAAGAAAATAATTTTAATTTTTTTTAATGAAGTCTTAGTATTTTTTGAAATTTATAAATTACTTTATTTAAATTTAAGTTGACCGAGAATATGAGCCTAAGTGGAGGTATTATTATATAGCTTTTTTTGTTTTTCGCCGGGAATATAAGAACGAATATCCAAAGAAAAGGACTTCTAATTATGCGATAAGTTTTGAGAAAGCAACTTTGCTTTTAATTGGAAAAATATTTTATATTTCAATTGCAGCAGGCTACAAAGAATGGGTAGATAAAATAAAAAAGGAAAATTTACATGCATAACACTTTAGAACATCCTATTTTCATATCTAACATTCAAAACTTTAATATTACATGCATACCACCCTATATTATTTTAATATCAAATATACCACTTATATTTCCTTCCTACCACTCATATATTTCATTTATACCACTCATTTTTTATATGAAAATGAACTATGAGTGGTATGTATGTAATATTAAAGTTAAAGGTGTTAAATATGTAAATAGAGTAGTATTAAGTTGTATGTATGTAAATCTCCCAATAAAAAATTACTAAAATAATCCTGCACAATATTTATAAATAAAAAATAAAACAAAAATATCAAGTTATCATGTGGACGACAACATATCCATGCAGCAGATAAGGGCGATTCTAACATTTTTTTTCAAGGTGGTCAAAATTTAAATTAATTAGACAACAATATTAATAAGAAAATAATAATAAAACAATAACATCAAGCCGGAAAAAAAGAGTTATCTCACTCACAACCAGGGTTGTAAGTGAGCCGAGCAAGCTTGGAAGCAGAGCTTAAACTCGAGTTTATTTGTTAAACGAGCTTGAATTTGAGCTTGATGAGGCTTGACTCGTGAGCTTGCGAGCAGACTCAAGTGCATATGGTGGAATCACAAAGGGAACGGAAGGCAAAAGGAAAAACCGCAGGTGCAAAAGTCCGAGAAGAAGGCGGAATCGTAGACATGAAAGCTTAAGCTCGAGCGTACAAGCAAAAGGGGGGAGGGGGCACATAACGGAAAAGGCGGGCATGGAAGCAAAAGCTCAAATGCTAAATCACGTGAAATCGAAATAGGAACCAAAGAAAAAGAGAGCATCGGCCTTACGCCTCGTGAGCTTGCATCTATCGCGACGAGCAGAGCTCGAGCAGCCATTTGAGCACAACTCGAGCTTGAGCTCTAGTTCAAGCTCGTGATTTGGCTGATGAGCCAAGCTCAAGTTAAATATGACTTGAACTCAACTGAACTTTTTTACACCCCTACTCACAGCCCTAAGTAGGGGTGTAAGGGAGCTGAGCCGGCTCGAGCTCGACTCGTTTATGGGCTCGCGAGCCGAGCTTATTGAGCTCACGAGTCGAGCTCGAGCTCAAAATTGAGCTCGTTAGTAAACGAGCTCAAGTTCGAGCTTGATGAGGCTCGGCTTGTGAGCTCACGTGTCGGCTCGAATAATTTTTTAAATTTTTTAAAAAATTAAGTAATTACTATTTTATTAATTTTAAATCTTTAAAAAACTACATGGATGTATTAGTTTATTAAAAAAAAACTATTTCCAAGAACATAAAAGGAAAGGGCCTCAACTTGGGTGTCAGGTTTAAATGTTTTAACAGAAGTTACAGTAGCTGAAGGAAAAACGCAGCACTCTGCTAGGGTTTTCGCCTCCCTCCGTCTTGATTTCCTGCTAAGTTAGGCTCTCCTCTAATTCATCTGGCTCTTATCGGAGGACCTGTCGGCTTCTTGCTTTCGTCCATGGAGGCTTTCTCCTCCATGGACTTCCCTCTGCTTCCTTCTATCACTGGGGTCTCTTCCCCTCCCCCAACCCGCAACTAGAAAAATATTGTTGTGGACTCTAATCCTATATCCAAAGACCTCCCGCAATCTTGCTTGCCTCTGGAACTTGAGATTGTCCCATTTGCGGGAGAAAGAATGGTAAAAGGCCTTGAATACTGGAATTTGTGCTTAGTGGGTTACTCTATTGGTTTTCGGCCATATTATAAAGCTCTACTGGGAGCCATCCAGAAAGCGTGGACCTTAAATGGTTCGTTTAAGCTCTTATCTTTAAGCGATGGTTTTTCCTTGTTGTAATTCTCTACTATGGAGGACTACGAAATAGCTTGGTCAAAAGGGGTGTGGTTTTTCTTGGGTAAGCTACTTCTTCTCTAGAAATGGTCTCCCAAATTTCGGCCCAAGCAGGAAAACTTTGCCTTTGTTTCAATCTGTGTTAAAATCTATTATCTTCCATTGGTGTGCTAGAATTATGAGGGGATTTCCAGAATTGCTAGTAAGATAGGTATTCTGCTTGCTGTGGACGCTCTCACTACCTAGAGAGCTCGCCTTACCTTCGCCCGTGTTTGTGTTCAAGTCACTGCCGAAGCAACCTATCCGGATGAAATTCCCATTTCTCTAGAGGGTGATGTTTTTAGCTTAAAAGTTCAATACAAGTGGAAACCTTCTCTTTGTGAACACTGTAAATCTCTTGTCCATTTTTCTACATCTTGCCCCTCAAAGCCTGAGCCTATTTCTAACTCTGTCACGACAGAGAACGCCAATGTGTCGGCTTCTTCTGCTATGGTAGGAGCAAGAGCAAAAGGTCGCAATCACGTAATCCCCTACAGCTTATACTCTCCCATATACCAATTTTTCTTTTGGTCCACCTCTTATTCCCCCATCCACTTCTGCCACTGCTATGAACCATAACACGTCTCAACATTAACCTTTAAATGTCCCCCCTCCTCAGCAACCTCTTTCCATCATCAATCATCCCCAACCCAATCTCTCGTCGGTCACGATTATCCCATCACCTTCCATCCTTACCTATGAGGAATCGTCTACAATGTACTTCATTCCCCTCTCCCCCCCAATAGGTAGTTATGTATGTGCCTGTTATTATTTACTAGAGTATTAGAGGTTTTAATAGTTCATACAAGATTTGTTGTTGCAAACACTTGACCTCTTCGTTCAAAGTTGACATGTTGTGTATCTTGGAGAATATGATTCATGTCTCCTCCCTCCAAAACTCTTATCTCTCTGGTTACCACATGATCTTCCCTTCTGAGATTCATGCCACAATTTTGAGCTCTCCTCCTCTGGTCACATATGGATCAAGTGGAACTCTTCCACAATTAATTTTTTGCCAACTCACATCTCTCAATAGATGATCTTGGGCTAGGTAATTTTTGGCAATAATCCTCCTTTCACTCTCTCTATTATCTATGTCACAAATGACAGGGAGATAAGTCATGTCTCTATGATTTTATTAGAAGATGCGTTTCGGATCAATTTTCTCCCTAGATCCTCACACGCAACTTTAATTGCTATAGGTTTGCCTTTGAGAAACTTGGATGTTATATCTTATCCCACATTAGATTAGTGGAGTTAAATTCCTTGATTTTTGATACAAAACTTGAAGAGCTAAACTTCTTTGGTAGTGTATACACCTAGTACAATCAAAGGTAAGATAATCACATTCACATCAAACTTGATATAATACTAGTGAATGATCAGTGGACTGCCAACTATCTGCATTCCTATTATTCGATGCAGGCTCCCTCAAGCTCTGACCACTGCCCCTTAATCCTTTAGTATACTAACATCTCCTTTACTCACCACAGATTCCTTTTTAAGAACTACTAGACCTCTCTTGATGGGTTTTAAAATATCTTGCTAGATATTTTCTCTACTAGTCCCACTAGGAACCCTTTGGCTAATTTATGTTCCAAACTCAGGACTTTAAAAAGAATTATAAAAGAGGAACCTTAGGCAAACTCTAATTCTATTAAAGCCCACTTATATGTTCTCCATTTAAAACAATCTGATTGCTTGGATCAGATTTATGTGGCACCTTTAAACTCTACTCTTAATAGAAATTTAAGCTCATTAATATGCAAATATCGGATTTTACCTCTCTATAATCTTTATGGATTATTCAGCGAGCCAAAGCCTCGTGGCTCTCTCAAGGTAAAGATGATCATAAGGTTCTCTATGCAAAAATTCGTCGTAGGAATGCTTCTAGTAATACTGCTCTCAATTTGGGTGCTTCCTCTTAATCTTTGAGATCAGATGATATTAATGATATCATTCAACATTTCCAAGCTCTTTACAAATCCGCCTCCTCCGGAGTTTAGTAATATGGGGTTATTCCCTCCTAGTAATATCCTTCCTTCCTCTTTTTCAGACGCTTAGACGATTTTTGTTACATATGATGAGATAAAAAAGTCTATTTTTGCTGGAGCTACTTTATCAACTCTCGGTCCTGATGACTTCAATTATCAAATTTTTTAAAAAAGCTGGCACATCATATGGCCTTATGTTTGTAAGGCGGTCAAATTCTTCTTTCGTAAATGGCACCTTCCTTATGGTATCAAAGCTACTGCTTTGGCTCTTATCCCTAAGACTAAGAATGCATCCTCTTTTGCTGACTTCAGGCCAATCGCATTTTATAATGTGATTTACAAAATTATTTCTAAATCCTTACCACCATAATAAGGCCTTTCATGCCCCTTATTGTGAAAGATATATAAGCTGGTTTCATTAAATCTTGAATATCCGCTGACAATATTATTCTTGCTCAAGAGCTCATTTTCTATGTAAAAAAGGGGGGATAGCAAACTGTTTTGTGTTAAATTTGATATTCGAAAAGCATTTGATACGGCTTCTAGGGAATTCTTGTTGGCTAGAGTGGAGCAGAAAGGTTTACCTAAACAATTTATCCAATGGATCAAGGCATGTATCACTTGTAAAACCCTTCAAAAAGCTAATTTTTTTTTGAGTTAAAGCTGTTTTTTTAGTGTTGTTAGTCTCGTACGAACTGGTCTTAGTCCCGGACGAACTGAAGAAATTGTGAAGAAATCTGTCATTTTCGTCTGTACGAACCTGGAACTGTCGGGACGAACTGAAGAAATTGTGGAGAAATCTGTCATTTTCGTCTGTACGAACCTGAAACTGTCGGGACGAACTGTTTATACGAACTGAAGAAATTGTGAAGAAATCTGTCATTTTCGTCTGTACGAACCTGAAAGAGTCAGGACGAACCAAACCCGAGGGTTTCGTCCTGGGATGACGAAATGGGCATTTAATTTCGTCTAGACGATCTGTGTATATGGGAGATCGTCCCGGGATGAACAGGGCATCGTCCGGGACGATCCTGTGTATTAAATATCTGAATAGTGCCAATTTTGAAGAGAGAGAAAGCCCAGGAGAGATAAAAACGAAGGAAAAAGAGAAAAAGTGAATTTTTGGGCAACTTCCGTCCGTTTTCGTCCGTCGCTGTAGTTGGGAAAGTTGACCGACTCGAGGTATAAATTCCTGGCGTTTCCCAAAAATTTGGCAGGAATTCACAGAATTTTATAAATTTCGTGGAAGGAACGAATTGTACTTGGATTATCCCAACTTGTGGGACGAAATCCGCCATTTATAATTTACGAAAATACTAGTGGAATTTTGCAACTGGGCGAGGCCCCGTGGTTTTTTTCCCTTTTTGGGTTTTCCACGTAAAAACTCTTGGTGTTCACTCCTCTTTTCTTTTTGTGTGTTAAACTTATGTGCAACGCTCGGACGTGAATTTACAAACTCTACCGCCACGTATTTTCTAACACGCAACAGTTTTGCGCCGTCTGTGGGAACGTGATTCCCGAATGAAGGGCAACTTTTGCTCCAATCTCAAAAGATCACACATAGCATCAATATCATAAGAAGCAGATGCAGACTGGGGGGCAACTTTGACTCAAACCATGGTCAAGTAGATCCTCCAATACCTTCAACATCAAGTTGATATTTCAGGAATATCCGAGCAAATGCAAGGATACTTCAAATCAATTACAAGCTTTATACAGTCCATTGTTGGACTTCTACTCCTCGAGCAAGGTCTTAACTTCAACCTCAAAAAGGCAGTAACGGTCTAAAAATAGACCATTCTTCACCTTTGATTCGGGATACACGCGGCATTTACCCCCTCCCAATCAAGGTAAAATCGATCCCAGGGGGATCCGATTCGGCCTCTTCCACACAGGTTAACGTCGTCGAGCAAAGGCTCCGACATACAACCTCGGATAGGTCTCACATCCTTGGTGGATTCTTTCGACCTCTTCCACATAGATTAACGTCGTCGAGCAAAGGCTCCGACATACAACCTCGGAAAGGTCCTACATCCTTGGTGGATTCTCTCGACCTCTTCCACACAGGTTAACGTCGTCGAACAAATGTTCCGACATACAACCTCCGATCGGTCTCACATCCTTGGTGGATTCTCTCGACCTCTTCCACACAGGTTAACGTCGTCGAACAAATGTTCCGACATACAACCTCCGATAGGTCTCACATCCTTGGTGGATTTTCTCGACCTCTTCCACACAGGTTAACGTCGTCGAATAAATGTTCCGACATACAACCTCGGATAGGTCTCACATCTTTGGTGGATCCAATATCGGTTAACATCATCGAGCAAAGGCTCTGATAAACAACCTCAGATAGATTATACATCCTTGATTAACGTCACTAGAATGTTGTCAATCGACTTCCATCGAACTTCTGCACAAAGTTAAATTTCTACTTGATGTTGAATTTTCTCATGTCGCTGAACTTTTGCCTTGCAGGACTTTCAACGGACTAATATCAAACGTTGTACTTCTACGCGACGTCAAACTTCTACTCGACGTTGGACTTTTGTCTGTCGATGAATTCTCGTCGGTCTTCTACCCGACGTTAAACTTCTACCCGACGTCGGACTTCTGCTCGTCGACGAATTCTCATCGATCTCCTACCCGACGTTGAACTTCTACTCGACGTCTGACTTATGCTCGTCAGCGGACTTCTACTCGTCCTCAGACTCCTGCTCATCAACGAATTCTTGTCGGTCTTCTACCCGACTTTGAACTTCTACACGACGTCGGACTTCTGCTCGTCAGCGGACTCCTACTCGTCGTTAGACTCCTGCTCATCGATGAATTCTCGTCGGTCTTCTACCCGACGTTGAACTTCTACCCGACGTCGGACTTCTGCTCGTCAGCGGACTCCTACTCGTCGTCAGACTTCTGCTCGTCGATGAATTCTCATCGATCTTCTACCCGACGTTGAACTTCTACCTGACGTCGGACTTCTGCTCATCAACGGACTTCTACTCGTCTTCAGACTCCTGCTCGTCAATGAATTCTCGTCGGTCTTCTACCCGACTTTGAACTTCTACCCGATGTCGGACTTCTGTTGGTCAGCGGACTCCTACTCGTCGTTAGACTCCTGCTCGTCGACGAATTCTCGTCGGTCTTCTACCGGACGTTGAACTTCTACCCGACGTCGGACTTCTGCTCGTCAGCGGACTTCTACCTGATGTTAGACTTCTGCTCGTCATCGGACTTCTACTCGTCATCAGACTCCTGCTCGTCAACGAATTTTTGTCGGTCTTCTACCCGACATTGAACTTCTACCCGACGTCGGACTTCTGCTCGTCAGCAGACTCCTACTCGACGAATTATTGTCGGTCTTCTACCCAACGTTGAACTTCTACCCGACGTCGGACTTCTGCTTGTCAGCGGACTCCTACTCGTCGTCAGACTTCTGCTCGTCGACGAATTCTCATCGATCCTCTACCCGACGTTGAACTTCTACCCGACGTCGGACTTCTGCTCGTCAGCAGACTCCTACTCGACGAATTATTGTCGGTCTTCTACCCGACGAAGGACTTCTCCTTGTCGTCGGGCTTCTGCTCGTCAATGGACTACTACTCGCCAGCAAACTTCCGCTCAAATGGCATTCAAATCCCGTAACTCCTGCGCGTGAGGAGGGGAGCTAATTCGAGTAGGGGAAATTTCCCGCTCGTAAATAGCGAAAGCCTCAGCCGCCAGAGATCCGTGGGGGAGGAGAAGAGATCCCGTAACTCCTACGCACGAAGAGGGCGCTAATTCGAGCAGGGGAAGTTTCCCGCTCGCAAATAGCGGAGGCCTCAGCCGCCAAAGAGCCGTGGGGGAGGAGAATAAAATCCCGTAACTCCTGCGCACAAAGAGGCGCTAATTCGAGCAGGGGAAGTTTCCCGCTCGCAAATAGCGGAGGCCTCAGCCGCCAGAGAGCCGTGGGGGATGAGAAGAAATCCCATAACTCCTGCGCACGAAGAGGGCGCTAATTCGAGCAGGGGAAGTTTCTCGCTCGCCAATAGCGGAAGCCTCAGCCGCCAGAGAGCCGTGGGGGAGGAGAAGAAATCCCGTAACTCCTGCGCGTGAGGAGGAGCGCTAATTCGAGCAGGAGAAGTTTCCCGCTCGCAAATAACGGAAGCCTCAGCCGCCAGAGAGTCGTGGGGGAAGGAAGAGAAATCCCGTAACTCCTGCGCACGAAGAGGGCGCTAATTCGAGTAGGGGAAGTTTCCCGCTCGAAAATAGCGGAGGCCTTAGCCGCCAGAGAGCCAGAGGGAGAAAGAAAGATGAGTTGCAAGTTTCCTAAGGGCCTATGAGGCCTATTTATAGGTTTTGGAGAGAATAGATGGGAGTCACTACAATTTTCGGATTTCCCTATTTTTCTAAATTTTTTCCGAATTTTTTTCGGATTTTTTGGAATTTTTTCGGTAATTTTTTGGACCCAAAAATGACAAAAAAGTAGTTTTTCCGGCTAGTGGGGCCGACTTAAGGCGGTGCAGCCAACCGGCCGCACGAAACGACGCTACCAGCTCGGCAATCCGCGAACACAGCCCGTAGATCGCGGCCGGCCACTGCCGCCAGCGCGGCAGCTAGCAGGCGCGGCAAGACCCGCGAGCGCGGTGCGCCTTGGCGCGGGCGCGGGCGCGCGGTTCGGCCGCAGGTACGCGCGCGGCCGCGGTTCCTCGCCGGCGGAAGCCGGCCGGCCGGTCCGGCCGGTTCGGCCTCCCGGTCCTTTCAGGGTCCGTTTTTCGCCCCGGGAAGACCAAATCCGATGTTTTTGGGGTCCCTGGACCCATTTTTTGAAGTTTCGGATTCAATTTTGCAACTTTCGGAACTCAACGGGGCTTCTACAATCAAGTTTGAGCAAGAGCTTAGTTTTCGGAACGCAATTTTTGGTGTTTCGGCCAATGCAAATTGTCGACACATATATTTTCGGACTCCTGGAGCTTTGACGTCCGAAAATTGGGGGCAACTGATACGTCATGCAAAAATTATCTTGTTCGGGCACGAATCTCGAGGCAAAAAGCTAGTTAGAAACTTCAAAAACTAAATCCGGGAGCACCTGAACTCTGATTTCAGCGAGCTTATAGCCAAACTGAGCGTCTCGGAAATACAAACCCATCGACACCAAGATCAATCCAATCCGAGCCTAAATGAGTCCGAATCAAGGGTCCAAAGCACTGTTGGAAGGTTCAAACCACAATTTGAGTTACCAAACGGTCTCCGATTTTGACGAGCTTATACTCGAATTGAACGGCTCGACGAGACGAATCCAACTAGCTCAAGATCATTGAATTCTGACATCATTAAAACTTTCAAATGACCAACGAACGGTGCATGATCAAACTATTCGATATCGGCCGTCAATTCAAACCACTCCAAATTCGCCCTTGATCTCACGCCTATTTATGGGCAATGCCACTCCAGAAAAACTATAAATAGAGCCCTCATTCTACACCAAGGGGACTCAAGTGAAGAGAGAGAAGAAGAAGAGGAGAAAGGGGAAAAAGAGATTCCTCACCTCCTCGACCACCGCCGGAGCTCTTCCTGCCGCCTGAACACGCCGGAATTCTGCCAGATTTTCAGGAAACGCCGGGAATTTGCACAACTTCCACGTGATGCTGAAATTCTTCTCATTTAACGATAGAGTTCCCTCATGACGCCGAAACTCCGCCCAAGGGAGGCCGAATTTCTACTCTGCCACCAACAGACGTCGAACTTCTACCCGACGTCGGACCTTCACTCTTCGCCAAGTCTCTACCCGATGCCAGACTTCTACCGGTTATCGAACTTCGCTGGACATCTATGCGAAGATGCATTTCTTTTCATTGCTGGACTTCTACCTGACGCTGTCCTACTGATCTTCATCGTCAGACTACAGTCATTCTTACCTCCGTCGCCAGCCGACTACGATCCTCCTGACTTACGTCGCCCGCCGACTACATTCTTTCCGACATCCGTCGCCCGTTGACTACGGTCCTCCTGACTTATGTCGCCCGCCGACTACAGTCCTCCGTTGCCAGCTGACTACGATCCTCCTGACCTACGTCGCCCGCCGACTGCAGTCCTTCTAACAAAGTGAACATGTCAATAGTGATCCTTTGTATTTACATCATGTAATGTACTCCATAAGATGTACATCAAGCTAAGACCTTCCACCAAGGAAGAGCTTCATTTATAATCGACTGCAATACTAGTGGATTCATTCAAACTGGGCTAGGCCTCGTGGTTTTTCCCCCTTTTACAGGGGCTTTCCACATAAAAATCTTGGTGTCTCATAAATGCTAGGCCCTCTCTCCTTATCTGATTGTGTGCCGGATTTTCGTACAATGCTAAGACGTTAAATATGATATTTCTCTATCGCCGCGAATACTCCTGGACGCAATATTCTAAATCCTCAAAATTATTTTTTATTCTAAGTATTATTATTATAAAAATCAATTTCACATTTCATCATCTCTATGAGGTTATTTTGATCTTAAAATTTTATTTAAGAAACATTTTATTTTATTAATGCCATTTTTTATAGTTTATTTTATTTTTTTTTAAATTGAGAAAGCTGTTAAGTTCCTTAGGGGTGTCAATTCGGGTCAGCCCAAATCCGACCCGATTCGGGTCCGGGTCAACCCGACCCAATACGAATGACCCGAAGTCGATCTAAAATTGCTAATTTTCGGGTCAAAATCATGTTAATATTCAATTTTCGGGTCAAAAACGGGTCAAAACGGGTCAATCTCAGGTTTTCGGGTCAAATATGAGTTTTCATGTCACTTTCAGTCAATTTCGGGTTGCTGGGTCAACCTGAACCCGACCCGATTTTTAAAACGGGTTGATTTGTTCAACCCGAACCCGACCGTTTTGGGTTCGGGTTGACCCGAACTCGGAACCCGAACCCAAATTTTTTCAGGTCGGATTCGGGTCAAGTCAAAAATTGACACCCCTAGTTCCTCAAAATAAATTTATAGTAATAATAATAAAAACAATCGCATTAAAAATATTATTTCATTTAAATCTTATATTTTACAATTTACTCCTCAATTTAAAAAAAATGATAACATAGAACAAAAAAAAAAGCATGTCATCCACGTGCCTCCGGCACATGCTCCAAAAAGGTCGTGCTCCCCGCAACCCAAAAGGTGATCATCGGTCCCTCGCCGGGGTCGAAAGTTAAACTATATTATTACCCAAAAAAATCGTATTTATTACGCCCATGTGTTCGCCGTTTCCTGTGTGGGCCAACGGCGCGGCAACGGCCACGGCCGTTGCCGCCGGGAACGTTGCCGCGCCGGGGATTCAAGCCGGTTCACAACCGTCAATTCCAATCGGGGACCATTCAATTTTTTTTAAACAACCGTCAATTCCAATCGGGGACCATTAATTTTTTTATTTATTTTTTTATTTAAAAAAAGGAGAGGGCAAAAGCGTCTTTTGACGTGGGTATTTTAATGCGGCGTTACGAACTGACGTGGCGGCATGGGGTGCATCACCGCCGATAAAATACCCTCGACGCCGCGGCGGCACCCCATCCATTCAATATTTACTCTTTCCCTCCCCAATGAAAATAATTTTTTGCAAAAACAATTATAAAATTATGAAGCAAGAGCTTTTATCGACAGAGCAAAGGGGCTAGCGAGCGGAAAAAGGGGAAAAGTATTGCGCCGTGTGGGATAGATCAGTCGATCGATCTCTGTATCTTGAATCCGGCGGGATCCGGCTGTTGCCGCCGCCGAGATGAACCCGGATGTGGTGTCCATGGGGAAATCGCTGCTCGAGAAGCCACTGAATCTGCTCACTGAGGACGACATCGCGCAGATAACAAGAGAGGAATGCCGTCGATTCCTCAAAGACAGAGGTTCTTTTCCGCTTCCGCTGCTTTTTCTGTTTTGTTCTTTTCTTCACTTCGGAAATCGCGGGGAGTGAGTCACTTGCGCGTCCTCTGATGTACAGGCATGCGCCGACCTTCTTGGAACAAGTCGCAGGCGATCCAGCAAGTGATATCTCTGAAGGCGCTTCTCGAGGGCCGATCAGATCCAGACGATCTCTCCGCTGCCGCTAGGGTTAGACGGAAACCGCGGAGCAGTTCGCCGACTCACGTGAGCAGCCACTCAGAGTAATTCCTCTTTCCGATGGGGCGCTAAGATTTTTTAATTTATTTCTTCTCCACAATCTTTTGGTAGACTTCACTGCCTTCTCCGACTAAGGACGCGGGCGGAAGCAGCGACTCACGGAGTGTACCGCCGCAGGAGAAGGATCCCTCGCCGTACCGGAGGAAAGACCCGATGCCGCCTCCTTTTACCGCCGGTGATGTGCCATGCCTTCTTTCCGCTGCTGGAAAGTCGCTGCTCCCTCAGCAGAATCACTTCCCCCACCCTAGGTATTCTCTTTCCCGTTTACCTTTCCCATTGCATCAGTAAATTTCTCTTGATGCTGGCGAATCTGCTAACCTCCATTTGCTCGTCTTCTCTCCAATCGTGATGGGATTTTCCCGCGCTCTTTGTAGGATCTTCGCCGACGAGCCTCTGGAGCAGCTCACGATATTCTACGGCGGTAAGGTCAACGTTTACGACGGCGTGCCGTCGGCTAAGGTAATCGTCGCCGCCGGTTGAGCCGGCGCATCCCGACCGGTTACTTCTATGCACCTGAACCGTCTGGTTTAACTCGCAGGCTCGGGACATAATGCTGCTTGCGGCCTACCCGGATACGTACGACGCAGCGACCGTAGCGCCTACATCTTCCGGTCCGCCTTTGCTAAATCGGTTTGCTCCGGCTTACACTGCACCGATTTGGGCCGGACCGTCCACCGGCGTCCGATCTTGTATAAACACACCGGCAGGTAATCCGACCGCTGTTTATCTTTTCTTTCTTGTACTTCTGTTCGCCATATCCGTCCACCTGATCTCCATCGAACGGCTGTGAACGTTCAGGAAAGTTGCAGCGAAACTTTAAGGACAGCCTCGAGCTGGGAAGGGCCTCGCGGGAACCAGTGCCTGGTAAGCAATTGGAAATTTGGCAAGGTCGTTCCGGGGTAAATTTGAAATTTCATTTTAATTTTTTTTTTTTATGTCGCTTCTAATTTATAAAATAATTTTTATAATTAGTATAATTTATGCGTAATTAATTAAATCTTTTATTGTATTTATTTTAATTTCTTTTTGCAAACTTTATCTTGCACTTGAACTGTGAAAAAGCCATTGTGCGTCTCATTTTGTGGAGAGATAATTATGTCTGGTGTCCAGATCGGATGAATCCGGACGCTGCACTTAATAATTTTCACATTTTTTGTGTATAATAAGAATGAAATTGGATTAAAACAAAGTTTTATATATTTTTAACTTTAATTAAAAATGGGGTATAATTTGATTTTTCTTTAATATATAAATATTTAAATTACTCCAGTAGAAGATAAGATTAGAGAGAGTCGCCTTAGATGGTTTGGTCACATTAAACGGCGGCCTTCCGATGACCCGGTTAGGAGAGTAGAGGTATTAGATTTGACTTATGTTAAGAAAGGTAGGGGTAGACCTAAAAAGACTTGGTTAGAAAATATTAGGAATGACCTTTCTTTATTAGATTTAAACGAGAATTTGACTTTTAATAGGACACAATGGAGAAAAATGATTCATGTAGCCGACCCCACGTAGTGGGATAAAGGCTTGATGTTGTTGTTGTTGTTGTTGTATATAAATATTTAAATTACATTTAAAATATAATTAATATCAATTTTTGTAAGTGACAAAATTTTATGTGTATTTTTAAAGGCGATTAAATTATGAAAATTTAGACATATGAGAGGCAAATGTGGAAGAATTATGTTAAGGTGGAGATGGTTTTCTCCATTCGAAAGGCAAAAAAATCGCTCAACCGGATTTGCCGAAGAAACATGTGAAAGAGGAGACTGTAGTTATCTTCACAGAATAGTGCAAAATTAAGTTCAATTGAGGATGAATTATTGTATTTTTTTAGTTTCACTGGGATTTTTGGTTGGAGATGCCCCTATAAAAGTTGAGTTTATTATTTTTGTATGGTTTTATTTCGGAAAATTTTATTTTAGTTTTTAGTTTTGTTGTATAAAAAAATTTAATTTAAAAAACATTTATATTAAAACATTACTATAAAAAAGCAATAAGAAAGCGATCCAAATAGAGCCTAATTAGCATTTAGCCATGAAGAACTGTTGAAGCAAGATGAGGCCGTCGTGGGCTTCTCTGGTGAAGGACCGGGTTGAAGGCGACTGTCGAGGGTTTGGTCGGAGGTGGGGATCGAATTATTTTCGTTGGTTGCACGCGATGTTAATGGGTCGCGGGGCCCGGGAAAGAGCGGGGGTACCCCACGGGCTGACGTGACTGCCCCAAATATCGGTCCTGATACGTGGGTCCGGCATCATTTTGTCCGTTGATAATATGGTCCTTACTCTGACTTGACTCTTCCAGTTGAGCCATCTTTCGGTTTTGGAATTTCTACTCTCTCTAAGAAATGTCTTATCTGTCCTAAATACTCATCATCCTGAAATTTTCTGCTAATCTCTCGTTTAGAACATCTACAGAAATCATCCACTATAAAGTTTAATGTTTTAGGCTTTTTTTTTGGGACGGTTTCTTACTACTTAGAGCAGTTTTTTAATCGAAAATTTTAATCTTTTTACTAAAAAACTGTTTTAAGTAGGAATGGGACAGCTTTTTTGCTGCTTCTTTAATATAAAGATTAATTTTTTTTACTAAAAAGTTGTTGTTTTAAGAAGCAACAAAAAAGTCATCCCAAATAAAGCCTTAATCATGTGAAATTCTCGGGTAACACCAAATTTAGCTAATTTTGCTTTCTGTTACTTTTATATTGAGCTGGTGGAATCAATTATATGAGCTTTCTAAACCTTTTAAGTTGCATGTTTCTTTCCAAAAAATCCATCTTGCTGGCTTATCTATCCGTCCATGTCTTGGATGTAGAGGACTCTCTGTGCAAGCTCAACTTCATCCAACTACGCATCTTTTCTTTGTACGCCTCCTTTACCCAAACCTACCCAACAACCCTTCCCCCTTCTCTCTGTGGCCCAATCTTTTTTATGTCGCTGTGATGCGTTGCTTTTGGATATGGTGGAACGGATTGTTTCAATCAGTTCATTACTCACCAGTCATATCTAACAGCTATAGGATAAGTAAAAAAGGGAACAAAAGAAGGGTAGATCCGATTTTCTCTGTTTTGGTGTTAATGAAGTGAGAGTAATTGCAAATGGACCACCGTGGACCTGGGGGCATGTGTTGTCATTGATAGAGCCCCTTGCTTCTTTGACGGTTGGCCCTTAATTATAATATTAATTTCTTCTCGTGAACTTATCATCCTGCTTGCCACGGCGAACTCCTTAGATAATACATGCAAGTTTCCTTATCCTTATGAAACTTTCAGAATACCAGTTTTCATAACCCCCTGAGGTTCTAGTACTTAATATATATGATTTTATATGAAGTTCTTAACATTGAAAGAGTCTCATAGTGGATTTATTATTCTGTGCGGAGTCTGGAGGTCGTCTGGAGATCAATAAAATTGTGCCATGTCACCCCATTACTGGGTACCCAGCTCGGTACCCCTCGGTATCGTTGGTTATCCAGTGCTTAATCGGATAGGAGAACAGTTCTCCTGTCCGGTGTACGCACAGAATAATAGCTTCTTATAGTGAAGTCAATAAGTGCCTATAAATCTAATATTTTTCTGTTAAAATTTCTAACTTGCTAATGTTTAACTTGATTGTCACAGAGTGTCCGACAAGTAGAAAAGCATCATTGAAACGGTACCTGGAGAAAAGAAAAGACAGGTACAACTTGGTTTATGCAAATGAATCATTGAACACGGATCATTATCTTTATAATAATGACATATTTCCACTAACTTTGTCTTGTTGGAAGGAACAAGGGGAGACGAAAAATTGAAGGATCATCTTCGTCAGGCATGGAGTTGATGTACTTTAGTCAAAAATTCTGCGGGCCGGGGCAAAATGAACTGTCAAGCAGGAGCAACAGTAGCTCATCCATGCAGCCCAGGCCACCTTACCCGACGCTTAGTAGATGCACATCCATTGAAACAAAGAAGCTTGGATTCTCTGTCGATCTTAATGATGATGGTAATTAAAAAAATATTGGTGAATCTTATAGTTGCTGGATTGTTCATTTTTTAGCTTTGGACGTGCCATGTCACATAAGTTTTTAGTTTCTATCTCTAGTAAAATCGGTAAAGTTTTTTTACCAGGCCCATGCATTGGTAAGTTTTGTACCTGTTTTTTATTGCTAGCACCTTGATTAGACTTGTCGGACTTTCATCAGTGAATTCTCTGTATCATTTTGCAATTTTCCATGCTTTTGCAGATTCTTGACCTCTACTGCCCTACTCTTCTGCTCTACTACTGTTTTCCTTATATATATATGTATATTGTTGGATATTTTTTTTAATGTTTATGGTTGCACTAATATTCCTAATTTTTCATGAACTTTGAATGTAGCATACCATCAATGTAAATCCTTTACTTTTGTGTTAAAACATAATATTAAATCAATTCACCTTGCATCTTTTGTTAATGCATCTTGTTAATATCTGATGGAATTCAGCTTTCTTTGAAGCTCAAATTACAGCTTTTCAATACATCTTTTTTGCATGATTTAGGCTTCGTTTGGGACGGTTTTTTTATTGCTATCTAAAATGGAGTTTTAGTACAATTTTTTTTATTTTTTACTAAAATTCCGTTTTAAAAAGCAATAAAAAAGCTGTCCCAAACGAAGCCTTAGATATTGAGGTTAAAAAGGGAAAGCTCTTGGTACCTATTTTTTATGAATCCAAGAAAGCAGATTTCATGGAACTAACGTTTTGAATAATGCTTATCCATTTTTTGTCTGTGATTCCGTTTAGGAAATAGCTTTCGGAACATCTACTTTTGGAGCTAAAAATGTTTCACTACAAGAATGTTTTTAAGTTTCCTTTTGCCTTCCCAGTTCTGGAATATGTTTTTCGCTTGCAGAAGATTGATGATTGTCTTAAGATTTATTTGAGATGTCTGAAGCTTTTTATAAAGTTAGTTGCAAGGATGTGAAGTTGTTGCTGGAAAATCAACTTAAGCTATTCTTGTTGTAAAGAAAACAGCTTTTCAATATGATTTTTTTTTGAAAAGCACTAATAAAGCAATAAAAATGTAGCAGCCAAAAAAATTTTTTTTTTTTGTGACATTTAGGCCATTTAGGCAAACTCACACACACAACGCATACACATGGACTCGAATCTTGGACCTCTTAGTTGGAAGCCTAAGCTCTCAACCATTAGGCCAAGGGGAGTTGTGTAGCAGTCAAATGAAATTGTGGTTGATGTCTGTAAAGCAAAACAGTGAGAAAACTTTTACATAGAAACTCCACTCAAGGCTTTCGTTTGGGATTGATATCTGAAAAGCAAAGCAGTGAGAAAAATTTTACATAGAAATTCCTCTCAGGCTCGTTTGGGACCGCTTTTTTACTGTTTTTTATAAAACAATTTTTAGTACTAGCTGCTTTAAGCAGTCAGCAGTAAGAAAGTCATCCCAAATAAAGTCTTAATCTATTGATCTTAAGTATAATGTCCCTCACATACAACTGCAACTGGCTACACTTGCTTTTTCTTTAGCTGTAGCAACTCTAAATTCGCCAATTATATTTGAAACCTTCCATTCTTGTGAGTTGATAATACAAACTGTTGCTTATTTATGTTTTGATAGGTGCTGGTGGCAGCTGAAGGGTGGCTGGTGGGACGATGACACACCACCCAGCACACCAGTTCTCTTGCAAATGCGCCTCTTTTGTTCATGAGTGGCCCTATTGCAGTTCCATTGGTGGCTTGAAGAAGCTTAAAGACCAAGTTCTCCATTTTAATTTTTTTGGTGCAACAGATTCAAGTGCTCTTGAGTTTGCAGCCGAATGAAGACTTCAATCACAGTGATCTGAACTTCGGCCCCAGAAACCTCTTTCATGCCAATACGATTAGAAGAGCTACAGGAGCACCAGCTTGGATTCTCTTGAGCCTATTCTCAGGTGATTCTGACATACAAAGCTAAACTCCTTATTTTTCATGTGAAGGTGGCTAAAAGGCATTAGATTGGCTCGTTTTGTTGCATAATGAAGTTGCCCATCTGCCATTCTTTTTGCCAGCTACCGATAGTTTTTTGCGCTGTAATTTTGGATTTGAAATTATCATTTAGTTTTAGTGAGTTTATGATTATATTTGCTTTAAAAATTTTTTATTAATTTTGAAAAAAAAAAAATTGATCAAATTTTTAGACCCTTTGGACTTTAAAGGCTGATTCATTTTGAGATGTTTATAAATAACATTATGTGTATTGTTCTATCATTTTTATGGTTAAAGACAATCTTAAACAATTTTGTTTGTAACTGATTGTTGCTGAGGATGAACTTAATTAAAAAAGAAATTAGTTTAGAGTTGGGGCCTATTTGATTGGCTTGGAGCTATAAACTGGTTTGTGGTAATGATGAAAATTATTATATTCAACATGTTATTAAAAATATACTTTGATTTAAATTTTATATTTCTATTGAATACTATCTTACAAGAGCGTTTGGTGATTATTTTTAAAAGAACAATTCTTGTAAGTGGATGGTGATGCATTAATGCTTCCTTGGGATTATTTTTTTATTATTTATTAGTGTCTATATATATATATATATATATATATATATATATATATATATATATATATATATATATATATATATATAAACTAGAAAAACATTGATATTGATATAAAGTTGGAGAAATTATTCCGTGTAAATAAATGCCATTTAAAGATAATGAGAATGAGTCATGTTGGTACTGCGATTCTGTTCTGCTCAGTATTGCATTTGGTATTGTTGATGTGTCTTATTCTGGTTGGTCTCTGGATGTATAATTTTTTCTAAAGTTGTAACAAAAGAAGCTTAAAATTTTATTTTCCACTTTGATGTTGAATTCATGAGTTGTGTCATGGAATTAGCCTATTGTTATTCTTTTTTTTAATATATGTTTTGGTTGATTTTGGTGGTATGTATCAATTTTATTGGTAATGGCTAAACCCTCTTAACAATATTTAAACTAATTTGACCAAAAGCAAATAAGGTTTTGTTTGGGGTTATTTTTCTAATTTTTTAAAATAACTTTTTAGTATAAACATTTCAAGTTAAAAAATTTTTGTATTAGAAAACTATTTTAAATAGTAGTAATAAAGTTGCCTCAAATGAAAGCTATGTGATTGGTTTGGGTTCACTTGAATTAGATTCAACAAATTTAAACCCATACTTCTCAAAATCTTGCTTAAGAGCTAGAAAGTCCCTAAAATAGCTGCCAAAACTAATTTAGCCCAGTTTGTCTAAACCAAATTTGGTATGTTCAACTCAATTATAATGATAATTGTTGTGCAAACAATCACGATGGAAGTAAAATCAATCTCACAATACAATTATAAAGAACATGATGATTTTCATGGTTTGATAAAGATGCATATGTTCACGGGAATATAATGATTTTACTAAATTGGTGAGGTAGAAATTACAATAAGCTCTCTCTCTTACCAATACAATAGCCCTTGCCCCCTTAAATAGAATTTGAGGCAATCAATTTAGGAAAAGCTTCTTAAATTAATCTCTAATCAAATATCCAATAAAATCAAATAACTAGGAAATAATCAATTCCCTAATCACTTAGCCATTAAAACTTTACAAATAAAGCTTTATTATGATTTGCAAATAAATCCAAATCAATAATATTATGATTTGAAAATAAATTCAAATCAACAATCATCACCTCATCTTTCACTTCACAAAGTGGAAGATTATAAATCGGGCTCCATTGCACCAAGATGGTTGCCTACGTATCCCCCCCCCCCCCCACACCACCAAGGGATAAAGCCGAGTACAATTCTTCAAATAAGCGGACAATCAATTACGAATCCTACATTGACTGCATCTCCAAGCTTGCATCAAATTTACCCTTCAAATACCTCAGGATATTCTTTATAGCTTGTCAATGACTCATTCATGGATCATGTATAAACCTGCTCATAATGCAAATACTTGTACAATATTTGGAATTTACTGCTTCAAAATCAGACCAAATTATTGCTACAATTGCCAAGTGACCATGGGTCGAGGAATTCTTAACAATTGGGAAGAACACCTTATCATAAGCAATATCTTTCCGTTGCGCCGAGCCTTTTGCTACCAACCTAGTCTTGTATTGCACATCAGCTTCATAAGATCATTCCTTCGTTGCACGCATCCATTTACACGCAATGGCTTTTCTTCATAGGGGAAGTTTCTCCAATCTCCAAGTAGCATATTTCTGAACAAACTCCATCTCTTCATCCATAGCTCTCTTTCAAAGATCACCATCAAGACTGTCCACCAGTTCCTTATAGTGAATATGAACTTCAACCTCCGTGGTTGAAAGTGCAAATGCAATGTGACCCCTCAATCAAGTTGGTTTTGGGACATTCTGATGCTTGATCCTATTCTTCACAATAGATTAATGAGTAGGAATCTCATCCTCAGCATCATCTTCAACCTCCTAATTTGCCTATGAATCAGGTGCCTAGGTAGAAATGACATGCCTTTGAGGAGCAAATGGAGTTGCATCAAACTTTAACTTTTGCAGTGCATCTGTGGCCCAATAAAGTCTCCACTTATTTTGAGTCTTGAGGCTTTAACATGCTTGTCTCATCATAAGTAACATCACTGCTAATGACAATCTGCTTATCTAGCAAATTATAGAGTTTGAAGCCCTTGACTTTACACCTGAAACCAATAAAGTTCTCCTTCTTTGCTCGTGGTTCCAATTTATCATTTTGAACATGATAGTAAGTTGGATACCCAAACACTATCAAGTTCTCATAAACTCTAGTAGGATGCACTGACCATATCTTCTTTAGGGTTCTCTTCCCAATAGCTACAGAAGGCGGATGGCTCACCATGTGACAAACATAGTTTATTGCTTCAGCCCAATAGACTCCATCCAACCTAGCATCAAATAACATACACCAAATTTTCTCCGCCAAAGTCTAGTTCATCCTCTTTATCATCCCATTTTGTTGCGGTGTCTCTCTAACTGTGAAGTGATGTTCTATTCCAGATCTGTAGCACTCATACAATAATGCATTCGAAGTGTATTTGCCCCCATTGTTTGATCTGATACATTAGATCTTTTTTGCCTGTATGTGTCTCAATTCACTTCTTCCATATCCTGAAAATCTCTAGTACCTTATTCTTGCTCCTCATAGTGTATGCCCAAACATATTTGGAGTAATCATCAATAAAAGAAACAAAGTATAGCTGCCCATTGAATGATGTTGTCTTCTTTGGGCCCCAAACATCTATACGAACATACTATGGGATGTTCTTTGTATTGTGGATGTCAGTATCAAATGATACACATGTTTTCTTTCCAAACACATAATGTTCACAAATATCGAGCTTGTAGGTGGTTGCTCATTTAATCAATAATTGCTTCACAAAATCCATAAGAGAAGTCTCTCCTGCATAAGCTTCCCGCATATGCCACATTAGAGTGTCATCAAAAGAATCATCATCAACAACAACAAATCCAATCACTATTCTTCCCTAAAGACAATAAACATTATGATGATGGACTCTTTTTAGATAATCAGTGCTCCATGATATATCTTCAAAACTTCTTTCACAATCACTATCTTGTAGCCCTTGGTCTCTAAATTCCCAATAGACATCAAATTATTTATGATATATGGAACGTGCCTCACATCAATCATCTCTCTCATAGTACTATTATGCATTCTGATGAAGATACTCCCTACACCAACTATATGTTAGGCTTGACTATTTCCCATGGTCACAACACCACTGTCAAGTTCCTTTGTCAAGTTCCTTGTAGGTACAGAACCACTCTCTAGTGGGACAAATGTGATAGGTAGCACCATTATCCAAAATCCAGCATAAACTATTTGAATACAAACTCCAAGAAACTACAAATAGTGGTGCATCTTAATCTTTGTCGCACACTTCCATGTAAAAGTTAGCCTCAGTGGAAACTCCCTTTGCATTTTCCTTTAGTTTCAGTAATCTTTCTTTCAATGATCAGTCTCCAAGCATAACACACACTGATTCTTCTCAAGACTTTGCCCACGAGATTTTCTTCACTTCCTGCAACCCTTTTTCTTCTTCTCAGATCTTCCTTGTTAGAGTATTAAAGCCTCAGCCAAATCAATCTTTGTAGATGCCTTGTCCCTACGTCGGAACTCGTGATTCAGCAATGCAGTATACACCTCACTATAGTTCAAGGCATCCTTCCTATGATTGAGCGTCATTGTGAACATTTCGTACTCCTTCGAGAGCGATTTCCACGAAAGGAGTGCATTTTCTTCATCTCCAACAAAAATTAAATTTTTTGTTCCAAAAATTTACTCTAAGAAGCCGTGAAAAAACCGTCCCAAACGAAGCCATAATATAACAAATTGTTGATTATGTAGTTGGATGTACTTATGATACTAAAGCTTATTGAAATGCTCCCCCATAATCTAAGTTGTTAGTATACTTGGTGCCTTTAATTTTAGTGACAAATATTATTATTATTATTATTATTATAAAGTTAGATCTCCTTTTATGGACTTACTCTTATATTAATAAAAAGATCTCTTAAAATAGTTAACAAAGGAGAGAGAGAATGTAGCTTGAAAATATATATATTTTAATAATTAGTAGAATGCAAATGCTCTAAAATTTATATTGTGCATTTATTCTCATATGGAGCATATATTTTGCTTTAGATGACTGTGAATAAATATATTAAAATCAATAAAATTTGAATAAAAATTGATAAGCATATTCAATACTGGAAGGCATCCAAATTAAATTGGATGATTAGAATAATGTTAAATTAATTTAAATTTGTTTGTGGGTAATATCTTGACCTTGCAAAATCTGGTGCTAATAGTAGAGAACTAGAAAGAAAAAAAGATGTAGAGAATATGAGTGATTTTTTTGCTCTAAAATAGAGAGTTCGAGATAAATAAGTTGTTTTAGTCTTAAGCCTATCCTCTGACCCTCTATTTATAGATAAAAGTATTAAAAAATTATTAAAGTTTAAGTACTTTTTGTTTTGGATATTTAGGTTAATTAAGACAAGGTGAACCCAAAACCTCTTAGTTGATAGTCAAAGCTCTCAACCAATAGATCAAAGTGAGTTGTATGACATAATTGGCCTAATAAAATCTTGTCATAAATTGGGATATTCTAATTATATCTCATTATTTATGTGAGATATGTGTTAAGACTTTTTAGATATAAGATTAGCTCATACGCACAAGAAATTATTACGTGCGATCATTGGATCATCCGGAGGCATATCAGGATGCATCACATCACCCGGTACATAGCACTGATACACAACAAAATGGTGATGTGACGCATCCTGATTCGCCTCCGAATAGCATCCTATGACCGCACGTAATAATTTCTTCATATGTAGCCATTGATTAGTCTGATCAAATATGATTGACTTCTTTTAGCCATAATATTTTACTCGAGCTTAGCATGGGTGATTTAGGGTATACAAGCAGCTGTACTAACTGTATAACGTTTAAATTTATGTTATTTTTTTATGTAAAATATATAAGACAAAGTAACATTATTAATTCCATGGTACTTATGATTCCCTTGAATATAACATGCAATATAATAGATTTTTGGAAAATATATGTACTTGTGGGATGTTAGAGTACGTCAGTCCCCAAATAGGGAAATATCCATTTTCAATATTTATTAGCACAGTGAATGAGAAAAAAAAAAGGTAAATATGAGTGAAGGGTAGCTCAAAACAGAAGCTGGCAAGTGTTACTACCTTGTAGCTGTAGTAATGTAGCAATAATTACTCTAATAGAAAGGAGTTGGGATCTCAATTGGGGTTAGACTCTACCACCAATACAGTTTCTATTTGAATAATATTTTTTTATTATTTAAAAAAAATTTGTTAGAGAGTTTTCTTTTAAAATGAATTTCAAAAAAGTAATTTTTTTCATAATAATTCTAAAATCACTTTTTATAAAAAATTGTAGCTGTTCTGAACAGACCCATAGAATATTTTTGTTTTTGTCTTCACTTTGTGCCTCAACTCTGAATTTGCTTTCTGAGTTATTCTTTTTTGATTGATTGATCGTCTATTTTGCCGCATGCTCACACTATGATTTTATTTGGGACAACTCTTTTACTATTTTATTTTTCAGGTCGTAAACACAATTTCCATTTAGTCATTGCCTTTTTGTTGTGTTCATAAAAAATTTGTATAAGAAAGTTGCTAATAACGGACACCTGTAATACCGCGTCCTCTACCTAGCTTAGTGTATAAACTGTATATGACCTGCTATCTCATTTATGCTTCCTATATATATATCCCTGTACAATGTCTATTCAATATCAAGAATATAATTCTCTGTTCATCCACTTCTTTATGGTATCAAAGCAGCTTTCCGTCTTTTCTCTTCCCTAAGCTGTCGATTCTTGATCTCTCTCTGTTTTCCTTTCTCCTTCGTGTTCTCCCCGACGATCTTCTCCATGGAGGAGTCGTCTACATCACAGTTGCCGACAAAGCAAACCAACACAACCGAGAAAGGAGATGAAGTGCATATTCCCACTGCACTCAAATTTGTCATATCTAACATCAAGATCATCGTGCATACACCGCTCTCCGCCGATAACTATTCAGTTTGGAGATCTCAGATCTCGAAACTGCTCACTGCAAATGGATTTGCATCTTTTCTTCTTCCTCCAATTTCTGTTCCTGATCGTTACACAGAGCAGTCTGACAGCGGCCGCGATCCAAACCCCAAATACCAAGAATGGCGTCTCATAGATCAAAATCTCGTGGCAGCAATATGCTCTACTCTCTCTCCCGCGATCCTTCCATATGTGATCAATCTTGAAACCACCTTCGACATCTGGTCCACAATTGAACGAAGGCTTCAATCATCGAACAGATCTCGTGTAATTCAATTGAAAAATGAATTACACAATGTTCAGATGAGAAATCAGTCCATGATGCAATACCTCACTCAAATTAAAATCATTGTGGATAATATTGCTACAGCTGGAGCAATTCTTGATCAAGAAGACATCATCCTCTATATACTTAATGGGCTTCCACAAATCTACAATGCATTCAAGACTTCGATTCGCACGATGATCAATCCTATCGATCTTGACACACTGTACTCACTGCTCATAAGTGAAGAAATCAATGTGCAAGCTGACAATCTTCGCAATGTTTCAATTGCAGACACCTCCACGGCTCTATACTCCCACCGCGGTAAAGGACGAGGCGGTCGCGGCAACCAGTCTGCTCAAGCCAGAACCAATTCCACACCCAGCATCCAATGTCAAATATGCAACAAAAGGGGCCACTCAGCTCAAAATTGCTGGCATCGCATGAACATTACTGTTAACCCTCCGACAGCCAACTCAAATCAGTCCTCTCGAGCTATGGTTGCTACCAACGATGTCAACAACAACACCGACTGGTATCTCGATTCCGGCGCGTCGGCACACCTCACAAACTCGCTTGACAATCTCTCTCAAGCAAACTCTTACACTAGTTCAGACAACATCACCGTCGGTGATGGCAGAGCTCTTCCAATTGCTCATTCCGGCAATGGAATTTTGCCTACACCGTACAATAAGCTTAAACTCAAACAATTATATCATGTTCCTAATCTCTCGCACTTATTATCTATTTCCAATCTTACTCATGATAATAACGTTTCGGTTTGCTTTGATTCGCATGGATTTGCTATCAAGGATCTGAGGACAAGGCAAACTCTGCTAACGGGAACAAGTAAGAAAGGTCTATATCCGGTCAGAACGAAAAATGCTACCTCCTACAACTTGGCACTGACGGCTAGCTCTCAGAACTCCTCTCTATGGCATCAACGCTTAGGCCATCCCAACGCACAAATTGTGCATCTCATATCTGCTAAAAATAAATTCCTGCATATACCTATTAGTCAGTCTGTATGCTCTAGTTGTAAAATGTCCAAAGGATATAAGCTCATGTTCTCTAACAATTCTATTCGTGCTTCCCTTCCGTTAGCTATTATTCAAACTGATGTTTGGGGTCCTTCTCCGGTACCATCGCATCAAGGCTTCCTTTATTACGTTGTGTTCATTGATGATTTTTCAAGATTTAATTGGGTTTTTCCCATGCGCTACAAGTCTGACGTTTTCAAAATATTTCTTGAATTTAAACGATATGTGGAAAAACAAACAAATCATCACATCAAATGTCTTAGATCAGATGGTGGTACCGAATATCTAAATGCTAATTTTAAACAATTTCTTACAACGCAGGGAATTCAACAGCAAACTTCGTGTCCTTATACGCCCGAGCAGAATGGCCTGGCTGAGAGAAAACACAGACATCTGATAGAGACGACTCGTACGCTACTACACAACTCCTCCGTGCCTCTTCAGTTCTGGCCTGATGCTGTATTCACGACTTCTTATCTTATAAATTGCCTACCGTCTGCTACTAACAATATCCCCTCTCCACTGGAACTTCTATTCAACAAAACACCAGATTACAATTTCTTACGCATATTTGGCTGTGCGTGTTTTCCTTGGATCCCTTCAAATCAAAGGAACAAACTAGAACCTCGCTCAAGGCAGTGTATCCTTATTGGCTACTCGAGTATCTCAAAAGGCTACAAGTGTCTTGATCCTAGCACTCATAAAATCTTTACATCGAGACATGTTACTTTTGATGAAACTTGTTTCCCATACAAACTGCAACCCTCTACTACACCTCCGACTATAAATTCCTGCACTAATCCCTCATTGCTGCTACCCATGTCTCAAACAACTACACAAAATCATCAGACACGGGCTAAACATAAGCCTCAAAACTCCCGCATTACTCCAACTCCAGCCACTTCATCAACACAACCTCTTACCACTACACCTCTTATTCAGCAAAGTGACCACAACATCTCTCCTGATATCTCCACATCTAATTCCCCTCATCTCACTCTGACTACCAATCCTGGTCATCCTATGACCACTAGACTCCGATCCGGAATAATCAAACCTATCCAAAAACTCAATCTTCTTCACGCACAGACAGATTCCCCCTCGGTAATTCCTCATGAACCTGGAACCTACTCGGAAGCAAGCAAACATAAGGAATGGCGCACAGCAATGGCTGAAGAGTTTCTTTCTCTTCAAAGACAAGGGACATGGAAATTGGTTCCTCCTCCTTCCAATACTACCATTCTTGGTAGCCGATGGACCTTCAGAACGAAATACACTGCCAACGGCTCCATAGCAAGGTTCAAGGCCAGACTTGTTGCACAAGGCAACAATCAACAATACGGACTCAACTACCTGGAAACCTTCAGCCCGGTTGCCAAATTCCCTACGATACGCGTGCTTCTAATGGTTGCTCTCACACAAGGATGGCCAGTCCATCAGATGGATGTCAACAATGCGTTCTTGCATGGGAATCTCAACGAAATCATCTATATGAGGCAACCAAAAGGATTCGAAGACGAGGAAAATTCAAATCACGTATGCCAACTAAAGAAAGCCATATATGGGCTAAAACAAGCTCCTCGTCAATGGTTCAACACGTTCTCTCAACACCTGCAATCTCTCGGTTTCTCTCAGGGAAAATCCGATCCCTCTCTATTTTTGTTTCATAAAAATAATAAACACATATACTTAATTATTTATGTAGATGACATATTATTGACTGGAGATGACATGGCCATGATTAACACTATCATTGATCAATTAAATGGCAGGTTTTCCATGAAGCATCTTGGCTTAGTTAACAGCTTTCTCGGCATCAAAATCAACAAGGGTCCCAACTCATATTTTCTGTCCCAGGCTCATTATGCAGAATCAATCCTAAAGCTAGCTGGAATGCAGAACACGAAACCGTTATCCAACCCACTATGCACAAAAATTCCAGAAACCCTTCCGTCTACTGATCTGCTCACCGATCCTAAACACTACAGACAAATCACAGGGTCACTGCAATATCTCACGTTAACCAGACCCGATATAGCTTATGCGGTCAATCTACTCTGTCAATACATGCATTCTCCTTCCTCCCAGCACTTCTATTTACTTTACAGATTATTAAGATATATCCATGGTACTTTATCATTTGGTCTTCCTATCTTACCAGGTAAACTAGAGCTCAATTCGTTCTCAGACGCAGACTGGGCCGGCGATAAAGATACCCGTAAATCTACTTCTGGACACTGCACCTTTCTAGGCCAAACGCTAATCTCCTGGACGGTGAAGAAACAACATACGGTCGCTCGATCATCCACTGAAGCAGAGTACAGGGCGCTCGCACTAGCTCTGACGGACATCATATGGCTACGAAGACTACTCCTTGACTTCAACATCTCACCGCAAACTCCCACCACTCTACATTGTGATAGCATGTCGGCAATAGCATTGGCCAACAATCCTGTCTTTCACGCACGAACGAAGCACATAGAAATTGATCACCACTTTATTCGTGATCACATTCAGCAGGGCACTATACAGATCTATCCCATTTCCACTAAAGACCAGGCGGCCGATGTTTTAACAAAACCTCTGTCAACAAATCGCTACCATGTGCTTCGTGCCAAGCTCACTGTCATTCCCATTCCATTAACTTGCGAGGGAGTAATAACGGACACCTGTAATACCGCGTCCTCTACCTAGCTTAGTGTATAAACTGTATATGACCTGCTATCTCATTTATGCTTCCTATATATATCCCTGTACAATGTCTATTCAATATCAAGAATATAATTCTCTTTTCATCCACTTCTTTAGTTGCTTTCCAACAGCTTTAAGGATTCGTTTGGAATGTCTTTCTTTCTGCTTCTTCAAGTAGCTTTATAGTACAAAAAATTTTAAAAATGCTCTAAGAAGCAAAAAGAAAATCGTCCTAAACAAAGCCTAAGTTTCTTTCTCTACAATAGTTTTAGAAAGCACGACAATCATGCCAAATGAAGCCTACGCTTTTGGCTGGACTTTTACTGTAGAGCCAGCACTCCGGTTTTATTTGAGATAGCTTTCTTATTGCTTTTTAGCACATATTTTTTCTTCAAAAAAAAAAAAAAAAAAAATATATATATATATATATATATATATATATATATATATATATATATATATATATATATATATATATATATATATATATATATTAAAAAATTATTTTAAAAAATAGTAAAAAAGCCGTCCAAATGAAACCTTAGTTGTGCTGCGTTTGAATGTTAGCTGTAGCTCTTCTTTGCTTGTATTTGTTCGTTCATGATTTCTACTGTAATTTGTTCGGTGATATCCCAAATTATTTTCTCTAGTTTTTCTTAGAAGCTGCTGCAATTGAATTTTAATGATCATATGAATAACTATTAGATGTTTTTATCTATTCTGATAGCTATTCAGTTTGGTTCTCAACAATACTTTCTTTTTGCTTTTGACAGAAGTACTGTAATAATCTGTCTAATTCCTGTAACTAAGCAGTTCCTTTAACTTGTAATTCATCCACTTGATTCTTGTGTGCTCCAATTTTGTCCATCGATTATATAAACTAGATTCATAATGGTCCATTAGGGACTAAATTGGAATCTATTTCGTATCGTTAGTGGCTAAATTGGGATCAAATTTATATCATAATAAAATAAGAGATAATTTTCGATCAATGTTGTACAGTCAACAACAACAATAATAACATGAAGCATTTATCCTACCACATGAGGAGTTTTAAGATACTCTAGCACTATGTTAGCCATGTATGAATAGTTTGGAGACTATTTTGAGAATTTTCTGCTTTGTGTTTTATCCGGTGGTGGGTGGCGATGTCGTCCGGTGGTCATGGTGGGAGCCACAACCGGCGATAGGGAAGCCGACAGTTGTGGTGTACGAAAGTTGTGGTGGTGAAGGGTAGCGGCTGGTGGTGGCCAGAAGGTGACAGCGGTCAAGTGAACTTGCTTTTGGTGTAAACGATTCTTACTCAAAATTGAGCGAGTTTGATTTACTTCAAAATGAACTAAAATAGTTTACAATACATTTACTTAGTTTTACTTTGTATTCCAACCAAATACCAAAATTTTCAAAACCCCTATATTTTGAAAATAACTTTACACCACTTTGTATTCCAAATTTCCAACTAAATAGCCCCATAATTTGATATTGATTTATGAATAATTAATTAAGTTAAAATATGTACAACTTGTATATTTTATTATTTTGATTTCCTTATTATATTTCTTTGATTTTTGTAACCATTAATGGATTATTCAGTACAATTTTATGGTATTTTATAGTTTAGAGAAACAAATGATGCCTGATAGATGGCCCAACGGAAGTGACTAAGTTATTATAGATATCCTATTTTTTGCATGCTAGAATATTATTAGCAAGAGTAAGAGAAATTAAAGTCTTAATTTTATGTAGTACTATAAATAAATCGAGTGTTCGACAAACTGCAAGCTCATGGCTTAGCTCGACAAACTACAAGTCATTCATGATCATTTGTTTATCTAATCAAATAAACATAATTTTTTTTTAAATACTTGATTGTTAAATAAATAGGCGTGAATATTTATCTGTTCGGTTCGTTTATATTCATGGACAATCTTTTAAAGCACACGAACATGTTCAATAAGAAGCTCGTTATCAAACTTAGTCATTATTTAATGCATAACTAATGAACAAGCTCATTAAGAAACTCGATTAGGACTTATTATAAAAAAATAATGAATACTTTGTTGATTTGGAAATCTTTCCAAATCATGAAAAGCTCTTATTTTAAGTGGCTGATTATCACATTAATTAGAAACCTTATTGCTGCTAAGATTAGGAGATTTGTTTTGCACTAACTGAAAGATCTAATTATGGCCTGATTAGATTTCTTATCAATTAGACTTTCCTTATTATGTTTCGTTCAAATATTTAAATAGGGCTTAAGGGCTATTGTAATATATGTATGAGAGAAAAAACTCCAAATTATAATACTTATTATTCTCCAATATAGTAAATTCATCATACCCTCTCCCTGGACGTAGGCATCTTCACCCGAACCTTGTAAATTCTCGATTTCTTTATGTTGATTGTGCCTTGATTTATGGGTTGTTTTCATTCTTTGCATAACAATTGATATTAGAGCCATATTTCGATAGGATTTCTGTCGGTGGCTTGAAGAATGAGAAATCAATATATTCTTTCTGTTTGTGTGGTTCATTCAGGTGAAGAAAGTGTGTCGGATTGGTGTAAATTCAACTACGTGAGACAGTTGCAATTTTTTTTGAGGCTATGAGATCTGGTGGAGCCATGGATACATTCACTTAGATGGTGGATATGACGTTGATCCATCAAGTGGTTGCACATCCTGTCAAAATATATGGCAAATTTTGATGATGAAGAAAACTTTGACATATGAGATGTGAGGTGATGGATGCACCGTGCTCTCTAAATTTGGAGGAAACTCTGGATGACGATGAATGTCCTGGGGAGATTTCATAGAGAGATTGGCCTAAGATGAACTAGAGTGTTTGTGACTTGATCAGAAATTGCCTATCACAGGAGAGCAATAATGGGATGATGATGGAGACTTTCATGTTGAAGCTGTGGAAGATTTTGGAGAATAAGTACCTGATGAAGAGCATGGAGAATCGCCTCCATATAAAACACTAGCTCTACAGGTTTCAGATGAGACATGAGATTACTATTTGATGAGCATTTGTATGAATTCACAAAGCTGTTGGCAGATATTTTTAATTGGATGAGGAGGTTGGATATATATGAAGATTAGGCGCTCTATCTTTTGAATTCTTCCTCCAATGAGTAACAAAACTTTACAATGACACCCATTCATGGGAAGGGGTCTTGAACTATGGTGAGGTAACTACTACGTTGTTGAATCATGAGTTTTGATGTTGGGACAAGGAATCTTTACATATAGATTTGGTTGAGGCTCTTACACAAAAAAAAAAAATAGAAGATTTGAAAAATCAAAAGAATAAAAAGGGCTACAACAACAAGCAGAGCAAGATTTTGAAAGAATTAGTGTGCTTTTTGTTTAGAGACTATTCAATTGAAGAAAGTGTGAAACCCCTTAAGTAAAAGCAAGTTAAACTCTTAAACATCGATGCACCTTTTAGTGTATGGCTGAAATTATTGTAAGAAACTCCAAAGTTAAGCGTGCTCATCCCAGAACAATTTTAGGATGGATGACTTACTGTGAAATTACACCAACATGATAAAACTGTCAGGCTCTTAGACCAAAGTGAACAATATATCGATAATTAAGAGTTTTAGCTATTACAAATGGTATCAGAGTAATACACCAGCCGAAAGATGAGAATTAAGTGTCATATAAGATAAAGTACTACACAATTGGAGCCACCTCTTGAATATTGTATATGACAAAGTACTACATGACGAGAGCTGCCATTTGAACTAGTATGGGCCACCTCAGAAATTATATCTTCCTTGTGGATGATTCTGGGATAATGATGTTTATGAGTATGTTAGTTACTTTAAGTAGGGGAGATTGTGAAACCCCTTAAGTAAAAAAAAGTATAAACACTTAAATATTGAGGTACCTTTTGGTGTAATGGTTGTATTTTTTGTAAAAAACTCTATAGTTAAGCGTACTCATCTCAGAATAATTCTAAGATTGGCGACCGAATGAGAAGTTACATTAACATGACAAAATTATTAGGCTCTTAGGACAAATAAAACAATATCTTGATAATTAAGAGTTTAAGTTGTTATAGAAATATTGACTGAAGTTAAAGGAGAAGGGAATTTCCACGAAGGTAAAGGCAAACCTTAGTGTGAAAGAGCGTGATGAAGACTCAAACGTATTACTATATATAGTTTCTCATAGATTGTATACACATGATTCATGTTGGATTCTGGATACTTGTGCTTCCTATCATATTTCCCCCACTAAAAAGTAGTTTTATACCTACATGGACTAGATAGTGTTGTAGTGACCACGAGAAATGATCAAGCTTGTCATACTGATAGTGTAGCGAGCATCTTCATCAAAATATATGATGATACTATGAGAGAGCTGACTGATGTAAGACACATTCCAAATATCATAAATAATTTACTATTTATTAGGGACTTAGAGATTAAGGGCTATAAGGTAGTCATTGAGGCAGGAGTTCCGAAGATATATCATGGAGCGCTGATTTTTCTGAAGGGAGTTCACCACCACAACCTTTATTATCTTTAGGGAAGAACAATAACTGGAATGACTCATATTGCTAATGATTCTTCTAATACCACTACATTGTGGCATATGCATCTAGTTTATACTAGAGAAGCTTCTCTTACCACTTTGGAGAAACAAGGATTGATCAAATGAGCAAACACCTACAAGCTTGATTTTTGAGAATATTATGTCTGGTAAGAAGACACGGGTATCCTTTGATGCTATCATCCATGACTTAAATATATCCTAGAGTATATTTATACAGATGTTTGAGGCCCTATTAAGATAACATTATTTTTTGTCGGTGATACTTTATCTTTTTTATTGATGATTATTCTAGATATGTTTGAGTGCACACCACGAGACACAAGAGTAAGATACTATATATTTTCAAAACTTGAAAGAAGTAGATTGAGACTTAGATTGGCAAAAGTATCCGGTGTATCAAATCAGAAAATGGGGGTGAATATACTTCAGATGCATTCTTTTTAGGAGTGCAATTGATCTGAGATTGAGCACCACTTCACTATTAGAGAGATGCTACAATAGAATGTTGTGGTAGATAGGATGAACTGGACTTTGGAGGAGAATGTTTGGTGTACGTTATCAATGTTAGATTGGATAGAGTCTATTGCACTGAGGTGATAGATTATGCATATCACTTGGTGAGCTATCTTCCTTCTATGACTATTGAGAAGAAGACCTCAAAAAAAAAAAAAAAAATGGTCATGACATATTTCTATAGATTATGAGCACTTGAGAGTGTTTTGTTGTTCAGCTTACTACCATGTTTATAATGATAAATTGGAACTAAGAGTAAAGATGATGATTTTTATTGGCTTCAGGCGTGGAGCCAATTCAAACCCGAATATTCATTAGAGAAGAAAATTGCCAAGAGTTGAGATGTTATATTTGACGAGGTGAGCATTCTGAAACCTCAGGACTCTAAGCAGATGGAGAGTTCTATTAAACCATAGAAGTGCTACAGAAGTTAGAGTTTGATGCAACTCTATTGTTCTATAGAGACAAATCACTTCTACTTAGGTGCTTGATTCAGCTGTAGAGATGATGGTGAGTAAGATGTTCCAGCTCAGAAATCTATTGCAATGAACAGGTCCAGGCGCCTGAATAGCTTAAATCCTAATTGGTTGAGGGACACATCATATTTATACTTTCAACCATAGAGATTGAAGTTCATAGTCACTATAAGAAAGCAGTGGACAATTTTAATGGTGATTTGTGAAAGAGGATATTTGATGAAAAGATTGTCTGTTTAAAAAAATGCTACTTGGAAGTTGGTGAAGCTGCCAAAAAAAAAAAAAAAAAAAAGTCATTTGGTTCAAATGAGTGTATGCAAATAAAGATAGATTCTATATAGCCAATATAGGAAAAATGCAAATAACCAGTAGAATTTTCGATGGAAATTTTTCATCGGACATTCTGGTAGATTTCTAACGGATATACGATAGATTTTTCATGAAATAATGTCAATAAATGTTTAGCGAATTATTTTTTTTATTGGGAGATCTTATTATATTTTTTATTGATTTTCACTAATTGGGAGATCTTATTATGGCATGATTACATTTTTTATTGATTCGGCTTTTCTTATTGTGTTTGGTTCAAATCTATAAATTGGGCTTAAGGGAAAATAAAAAATCATAATGTATGTATGAAAGGAAGAGAATGAAATTGTAATCCCTATTTTTGTCGAATATAGTAAAATCATCATCCTCTCCTCAAGAATGTAAGCATATTTGTAAAGTCACGTAAATCACCATGTTATTTATGTTGATAGTGCCTTGAATTCTAGATTGTTTCCACTGTTTGCACAACATAAATTAATTTAAATGCTTTATATTTATTATAAAATAATTTGAAAATTAAACATTAATTAATGCATTTTAAAACTATAAATATGATAACATCTATTAATTAAATTAAATTATAAATATATATTAAATTAATGTTATTTATAAAGAGTCTATTAAGCTACTTGATTTTAAGCTTGAAAATGTTCGATATGGCTTGTTTCTAGGCTTGATAATGCTCAATAAGTATGTTAATTAATTGGCACGCTTGTTTATTATTTTAATGCTTGATAAGCACAATACAAATTAAATACGAACCAAACACAAACCAATTTATAACATCTTGCATTTTAAATGGATCATTATTTAGGACAAACAGAAAAGCCCAAATTGACCTCAAACAGAGTTTGAACAAGCTACTAATCAATGAGCTCAAACATTAAAAAATCTTCTATACGACTTGGCTTGGTTCATTATAGCCCTATTTTCTATATAGATCCGACACATATATAAATAAAAGAATTAGAAACCAAAATGAGCTAGGGAATCGCCTTTGTCGTCTACCGTTTGTTCGAGCATGAGACGGGAGATAGGCTGTTCAACCATTCTTTCCTATGCTCGAGCAAAAGACGTGAGGCGGCCATACGAACTTCAGATTTAAAACCTCATATCTATGTTTTGAGGAAAAAATCATCAAGGCAAAAGCAACTACATTTTTGTGTCTCCATGGCGCTGTTGGCCTCCTCGTCGGAGCCAATCTCAAGGAAGCATTCTTTTTTCTTTGTTTTTGTTCCACTTCTTTATGGTTTTTCTTACATTTTGTCCACCTCCGGCTTTTTAGTCCCGAATGGCGATGAATCACCTTGTCGATCCAGGTTTTCTTGATGTATCAATAAAATCTATCTCATTTCAAGATGCTCTTTTTGGTATTTCTTCTGATTCGCAATTTTCTGAGTTGAAAACTTCCTCGTTTCGTGGTTTGCCATCCCTGTGGATCTCTGAAGAGGAATTCCTTGTACTAGCAACGCATTTTCAGTATGCTTTAGTTAGCTCTTTTCTTTCTAAGAGACCTTCACTTGAAGCTATATGTCGGTTCCTTTTTAACCTCAAGCTTAATGGCTAGGTATCTGTTAATTTGCTGGATCAGAATCATATTTTTGGTTAAATTGGTTAATGATTCTGATTATAGTAGGGTGTTTTTCCATAAATCTTACCTAGTTAACAATTGCTATATGAAACTGACTAAATGTTCGTCGTTTGTTGACATTGGACTGGACTCGTTGGTGATCCCTTTTGGATTTCATACTCTAACCTCTAGCCACAACTTTACTCCCCTCACATTTTTTATGGTTTGGGCACAATTTTTGGTAAATCGTTAAAGATTGATAAAGCTACCTCGATCAATTCTCGACCCTTTATTGCTCGCATTCTGGTTGAGCTGGATATAACTAAAAAATATCCTGAAAAGGTTTGGTTAGGCCCTGAGAAATTTGGGTATATTCAACAAGTTGAAATGAAAATTTTTCCTCCCTTTTGTGGGCCATGTAAACGTATTGAGCTTGCTAGAGGTGAATGCCAACCCCCTCAATCATTTTCCTTGCCTACTGCCCCTACTAGTTCTCTTCCTATTAATACTGATAATAATTGCGAGGACAATGTTATTGCTTTGAATAATTTGGATAATGGTGATAGTATTCCTAGTATTAACACTGATGTGGCTATTGATGTTTGCAATATTGTTAATGCTAATGTGGTGATGTTTGGTTCATCTGTTGACGAAACTGGGAATGTCAATGGTTTGGTGGTTGTTGACCAGTTGGATGACATTTTATATGTGGGTGTCCCTATATGTGCTGAGGATATTTCTGGTCATTCAATTAAGGCTTTGTCTTTGGGTGATAATATGATATGTGATAATGTGATCAAGGTTACCAATAGCTTTTTGTTTGGTCCTGGAAATGAATATGTTCTTGCTGAGGAGGATATTCCACCCTTACGCCTTCTTCAGGCGGCAGTATTATGGCTAGGGAATCTTCAATTATTTGGATAATTGTGTTGAGGGAAATTTGGTGGGTGAAAATGAATTTTATGATGTTAATATGAGGGTGGTGAATATTGATTCTAGTGAGTTGGATCATTCTGCTACTTCTCCTGTGACGTCTACTGATTTGGTTGTGTTGATCCACTATATGGGAATAGGAGTGTATGAAGAGCTTGTTGATGTTCCCGTGGCTTTACTTTCTGCGAATGGCTTGTATGCCCATGTGGGCATTGTGGGTCTCCGAAAGGATTTTGCTCGTGCGGTTCGAATGCAAAGAGTACGATCACACTATCCCATGGGACAAAATGGTCGTAGGCCTTTACAATCGACACAAGCAGGCCGATGGAAGAGCAGATGGAGTTATGTATACGATTATCCATGAATGATAGCGGCTTTCACCTACCAACCTCGATGGATAATAATATACATAACCCAAAAGTTCACGAGATTCCCCCATTTGATGCATCAGCTCGAATGGGGTTTATTTGATTGTGGGGATCAGTTTCTATGGACGCAAGCCCCCGTAGTTAATTACATCCAAGGCCTTGACCTAGGAAGACTAACGATTAAGGATGATGTATTTTTCACTTCTTAATTTGGTGCGCATATAAAGTTCCAAAATTCTATTCAAAAGAATATCTTCTATTTATCTTTAATGATGAATATACCTTTTTGAATGGATAAAGATATGATTAAAATTTTGAGTTTAGAAGATCAAAGACATGATTACTATCCTAAAGGAAATTACATTCTCAAAACACAAATGAAAGGAGACACACTGAGGGGTGTACAACCTGGGCTTATGCTTGCCTGGAGTGAGCTGCCAGCTAACATCCTAAACACAATCAATCGTCCTATATGTATACAATATAGGAAGGCTCTATCCTAAGAAATCAAAGATTTATAGTTTAAAAGATTTCAATCAGGGACTCTACAATATGCAAAAGAATGTACCTATCGCCATGTATGATGCATGAAACATATACAAATATCCCTAGATCTATTGATATGATGCATGTATGTAAGTGAAGCATAATGTGAGGTAAGGTGTGTAAAAACAAATACATGCATGACATTCAGAGTACAGAAAAAGTAAATAAACACCCCATATATCCTTCAGGCAAGGCATCTGCACAATAAAACCATCATAGCATGCCCACTTCATGTGGGAAAATAATGATGCCCAATGGCACAAGTAGGTGGCAAACTCTACAGACCTAAATGACTCTAATAGTCTATAAGGCTCACAGAATGTGGGTGGTATCATACCCAAAACCAGAAAAGGCCAAAATCCTAGTGATCGCCCACTTCGTGTGGGAATATAATGATGCACAATGGAACAAGTAGGTGGCCTACTCTACAGGCCTAAATGACCCTAATTATCTCTAGGGCTCACAGAAGGGGGGCAAGCTTTGACCTATAGGGTCAAAGCTTCGTTAGTGAACTAACTTGAGGCTGGCTACCTAAACATGCTAAAATACCTATTAACAAGCAGTGTGTGATGTGAAGCAATTCTGATATATAATTAAGCTTGTTAGTGAACTAACCTGAGGCTGGCTACCTAAACATGCTAGAATACCTATTAACAAGCAGTGTGTGATGTGAAGCAATTCCGATATATAATTAGGAGTTTATTAATTGTAGAAATTATACCTGACTATATTTGGCGCTGCCACTTACAAGCTTATGAGCAAATGATCCCAAATTGTGGCGCGGCAATTTAAAAGTCCTAAGCAAATGCTCCTCTTAATTCTCGATCATCAAGATCCAATGTACCTCGCAAGATAAGATAACAGAGAAATATATATATAAAAGCGTAGATGCGTTCAGAAAAGAAATACAAGTAAATAATAAAAATATAACTAACATGAAATAAAAAAAAAATACATTTATAGAACATGTACATGTAGCAAACATTGAATAACAAGAGTGTGGGCTCCGAAAAATTGGCCCCGGCCTCGCTCGCTTTTCTTATTCGGCGAGGGAGTTTTAACGAACTAAGTTCGGGGTAAATTTTGGAAGGCAGATGGGTTTGTAGATAAGACACTACCCAGAGATTTCGCCCTCATTTTGTGAGGACTTTATGATCTGAGTTCTGGTTTCCTATAGGCGCAAGCCCCTATAGTTAATTACCCTCCCGATCACGAGAGAGACTTTGATTAAGGCTAGTCGTTAATCAAATACGTAAGGATACATGGTATCTGGCATATAGTGCAGCAATATATGGATTTTGAAATATTGGAAGTTTTGATGTTTGGGTTGAAATGGTTTGATATTTAAAATAAGAAATTTCACCATCGTGCACTTAAAGCGGATGGGGGGCAATGGATGATAGACCCGATACGTCAAGATCCCATGGTTCCGTCGTCCCGGGCCATCATGGTCCCTGGTCTACTTAGTCAGAGGAGGTAGTCGACCCAACCTGACTGAAGGATCCTTGTCGGCAAGCCATGGTTTTGCTTCGTCCAAGGGACCTTGTAGACCGGGGTTGAATGGTTATCTAAGGGGACAAATTTGAATCCACCTTAGCTAACAGAGGGCTTTGTGCCCTATCAATTATATCCTATTAATTCATTTCTCAAGGATTTAACGCCATTAAGGAACGTATTGGCTCTGGCCATAACCGCTATCTGTGGTGCCGTTTGGCGGCAAAACCACTCGGTTCAGAGGCCCCGAGTCATAACTGTTTACCTACAGTGCCATTTGGCGGCAAAACTGCCGGTTAGAGGACACGTACCACGTCCTTACTGGCAGCAGACTTTTTGAGAATGGATCCTAGTAAATTTTCGACTAGGAATTTGGCTCTATGTGAGCTAGAGTTTATTTGAATTTGTCCGCCTCGTTAATCTGTTGCGGGGGGCGGATGGATTTTGCTTTAAGTGATTAATGGGTTGATTTCAATTTTTAAATATTTTAGACTTTTGGGATTTTTAGGTTTTGAATGGATATTTGGGTGGAATTTGAAAGTATTTGGGAACCCCTCCGGTTGAGATCTGAATTCAACACGGCCATCATCGGGGTGTGGGGGTCATTTTCATTTGTAGTTTGAACCTTGTCAACTCTGTCTGGATGTCGATAGAGGATCGGGTTTCGTATGCTTTATATCTTTGTGAGTGAATTCTATTGATTGTAGGCCTTGAAGGCCTAATATGAGTGTATTAAAATAAATACACCGGTTCCCACAATCGTATATTTATTTGATGGTCCGAACCCTATCAACTTCTATTGATCCGTATAAAAGGATCGGATTCGGACTTGAATTCACTTGTTGACCCGCGCAGCATCCCTAGGCGTCACGTGTGTACCAATAACACGCTCGCCGGGGCCCATGCGGGTCAAGATCGTATTTTCCCCTTTAGTGTACCTATGTGTATACAACTACGGTGCAGGCGCAGGGGATTTAAAATATGTTTTAGTTGTGCAAGTAATTGTAATTTGAATGCACACAATATTTCATTTGAGAGATGTATGTACGCCTTCTGTCCGCTAGTACGAGTGTTGCGGATCCGGTGGCGGGGTATTGAACTTGTAGACGCCTTCTGTCTGCTTGTATTTGTGTTGCAGATCCGGTGGCGGGTTGTTGCAACTTATGGATTGAATTGTTTGCTGCTTTGTACAGGTAGACTGTCGTGCACTACTTACATGATTTGTGCAAGAAGATTGTAGTGCACTAACGAATCTCCTGCTTTGGGTCGTAGGGGACAAACCTTCCAGTGGTGATGTGCCTACTTTAATTAAGGGTCGTACGACCCGCGACACATAAAAGTGCGTTATTTTGTTTCTTTTTGAAGACATGATCACGGGCTGTACGAGCTGCCTAACTTTAACAGCTGGTGTGCACGCCACTTAGAGCACCCGTGACTTGCAATACGACGGGCACATTTTATTACAAGGGGTTCAATCAGAAAATTACCGGGGATGTGCGAGGATTCCTATGTGTTTACAATGATCACAAAGTATTTTGTAGGAAAAGTAAATTTTCTTTTACTTTTACTTGTACTTTTACCGCCTCCCTTTCTAAGATAATTACTCGCCGTATCAGGGTGTATTTACGTTCGTATTTACATTCGTATTTACGTACGTATTTCACTTGCAAGTGAATACTGTAGGAATCCGATGCCAGAGCCTCGAAATGGCATCTTAGGATCCTAAGTGGATGGGGCCCGCAGATGTACCTTCTCCTGTCTTGTAGCAAGGGATCCTAGGCTGGTGGGGCCCGCGAATGATTCAAATTCAAAGTTATAAATATGAGGGGATCTCAACTCATTTCTTCCCATCCCATTTCCGTAAGGAGATTTTGGTGAGGGACTTAGGGGTGTACGAGTCAGGTGCTAGGAGGAAGAGGTTTGAATCCTACCTACTGGCGACTAACTAATTCCCTCGAAGACTCACTGTATGTTGCATTTCACGTTGATTTAATTTTTTTTTTTACTTGCTTTTCAGTGTCGGGAGCCTAGGGTGTCGTATATTTTATTTTTTGGTTAACTTAGAACATTTAAGTGGATTATGATTTTCTTTGGATTTTCTAAGTCACGGGTTTTGTTAAAAGTTTTGGCAGCACTCCGGCGTCGTCCCCGCGTAGGGGCTGCCTCGGAGTGTGTAAGGCCTTCCCGCCTGCCAAGAAAGGCAGTCACGGTAGGTGTCGGGTGACACCGCGGCCGCAGTTTTAATCCCCGCTCGCTAAAAAAAGCGGTCACGGGGTCTTTGAGCGTAGATTTAAAATATAGCATTTTTCCCCGCCTAAAAGCAGTGACGGGTACTTAATTAAACAATTTTTTTTACAAATAACACATTTCCCCGCCTGCTAAGAAAAGCAGTCACGGGTACTTATATTTTCATGCATACGAATTTCCCCGCTCGCTCAGTGCGTCACGGGTACTTAAGTTTTTTCCTCGCCCGCTAAGAAAAGCGGTCACGAGTACTTATTTCATGCATAGAAATGTAAATGCTAATTTTTACCTTGGGTATGCAGCAATCGAGGCGGCGACGGCGGATGACGGCGACGTAGGAACCTGCGATGCATAATTAAAAAAATATTTTACTTGTGCAATTTAATTAATCATATTTTTATTTAAAAAAGAAGCTAGAGAGAGAAAGAAAAAGGAAGAGAGCTCTCTTTCTAGAGAGAGAAAGAGAGGGAAAGAGAGGAAAGAAAGGATTTTTGGTTTTTTTTTTAGTGGAATGGGCTTAGAGTGTGTAGGAAATTGGGAGAGTGAGGTTAGAGAGAGAAAATCTCTCTTTCTCTATTTTTTAGAGAGAGAAAGAGAGAAGGAAACTCTCTTTCTAGAGAGAGAAAGAGAGGGGAAAGATGGAATTTGAAGGGAATTTGTGTAGTGGGTTTAGGAGGTGCAAGGAAGTGAGAGGAGAGATTTAGAGAGAGAAAATCCCTCTCTCCTCAACTTTGGAGAGAGAAAGAGAGAGTGTGCAATTGTTTTCTCCCTCTAGGGAAGGAATTTGGAGGTATGGTGGAGAGGGAAGATGTTTGGGGTGGAGATGGAGCTATTCATGAAGAGATTTCTAGAGAGAGAAAATGAAGGACGAAAATTTTCCTTTGTTGGAAGGGTGTAGGAAGTGTAGAGAAGTGTTTTTTGTGAAGGGTAGTGGGTGGTTTGGTGAGTGGAAGTGAGAGAAAAAAATAATTAGGGTTAGGTTTGGTGTAGGTTTGAGAAAGAGAGTTTGGAGGAGGAAGAAGAAGAAGAAGGAGAGGAAGGAGAAGGGAGTAGAGGCAGAAAATAGAAGAAAATGGAAGGAAATGTGGAGGGATGAAGAAAGAAGAAGAAAAATGGGAGAGAAGAAGAAGGAAGGAAGAAGAAGAAGATGGGAAGAAGAAAATGGAGGAAGAAGAGGAAGAAGAAGGAGAGAAGGGATTACCTTGAGCTCTTGGAGGGAGAAGGGGAAGCCGGCGGTGGAAACCGAGAGGGAGTCGCAAGAGGGCGGCCTCCTTGCGTGAGATGTGTCGTGAGATGAGAGTGGGGGTTCGGTCATGAGAGTTATGAGGGTTTAGGGGTTAAGTGGGGGCATTTTTAGGTATTTTTAGGATTTTTTATTAAAAGAAAATTGATTTTTTTTATTTAAAACCTCTTTCTCTCCCTTTTTCTAATTTTTTTTTATTAAATTGCACAAAAATAAAAAGAAATTTTTAATTTTGTATCGAGTTGGTCGTCGCGTCGTCGCTCGCACAAGTCGTCGTCTCGATTCGCACACCCAAAATTTAATTTTTTGCCGACCATCGACCCCCATCAATATGGGTGTCAATCTTAGCTGTTTCCATTGCTCCGGACGCATCGGCGCTGTCCGTTTCGCGAACGGAGGTCATCTTGGTGATTTTGGATTTTCGGTCGATACGCGTCGGGTGAGTTTTTGCGCGATTTCGAGCTCTTTCTCTTTTTAAAACCCACCTTGCGCAGTCGACTCGTCTCCGACACTAGTATGAGGGTCAACAAATGCCCCCCAACAAATGTGGTTCGCGCCTAGAGCAAATCACGTTTGTTGTATGCTGATTGACCCTGTGGATCTCTAGATATTTGTTCTGGATGTCACACTAGGGCTTTCATTTAGTGGATCTCCAAAAGCTTATTTGGATGTCACACTAAGATTTTCTTTCTCCATAGATTTTTTGATGTATCAATAGATGGTTGAGATACTAATTTCTTTGCCCTATGCATTGTGCTGCGGACAATGATATAGAATTTTCTGATTTGTCTTTATTGACTTGTCAGGTGATTTTTGTACCTTCGGCCCTATGCTTCTTGCTTTGGCGGGCTTGTTGAAGGAGTAGATGCCGATGACCTAAACCCTTAGGTTTGTATTAGGTCGATGGCGAAAAGTCATCGGTCCAGAGCTTTGTGCATAACGGACTTGTTGATGATAGAATCCTCTTAGTTCAGCCTTAGGCTTTGTGTGAACTTTGAGATAATTTTCTTCGGTCCTCTGCTTTGTGCTTTGGCGGACTTGTTGAAGAAAAATTCCTTCGATCCTCGCTTTGTGCTTTACGAATTTGTTGAAGGATTTGTAAGTTTGGATTTGGTCGATACTATCAAATGTAGGTAGTATCTTAATCCTCAACCATTTGAGGAGACTTTAATCTGAATCACTTGAGTTCATCAGATTAGGAGAGCTAGGATTTGATAGCCCTTTGTCCTCTGGTTGCTAAAATGGGGGTTCCTCTACTGCGGCCTTTCTTATGGCTTGTTGAGTAGATGGAGCTGCCAGCGATCCGGCCATATTGGGGCTTGTTGGATCCGACCTTCTACACCCATACAGGCTTCATACTTGAGCCATGAGAAATATGCTTCCCAATGTTGAATTCACTGGAGTTGGTAGATTTGGAGTTCTCCTTTGTGGTTGAGGATTTTGGAGTCTACGAACATTTGATAGTTGCTCAAGACTCAGCTTTCCATTGGAACTTTGATTCTTCGGTCAATTAGGAGAATTTAGTGGACTACAACCACTTGAACTTGTCGAATCAAATTGGCCTTCGTTCTTCCTATAGTCCTCACTAACGGGTTGACGAAGTGGGGGTTCCGCTACTACGGCCGTTCTTATGGCGTATTGAGTAGACAGAACTGCCAGCGATCCGACCATATTTGGGCGTGTTGGATCCGACCTTTTACACCCATTCGAACCTTAAGCTTTAGGCTGTTGAAAGACTTCAAGCTTTTCTGACTCAATTTATGGAGTGTGTAGTTACAAAAATCTCTTCCCTGACTTTTGAATCTTGGTACATTAGAGAAGATAGAGTCTTAAGCTTCTTGAAGATCACTTGTACATACTTTGAAAAGAATTCATTGTATCTTCTTTAAGAAAATATTTGCATTGATAATTTTAAATATTTATTCGGGGATCTCGACATACAGCGCGATGTCGACCCGAAAAAATATTTAAAATGCCCCCTGCTTCAAAGGGACATTCTAGAATAGAATAAAGTTGGAATTTGAAATTTTAAATATTTATTTGGGGATCTCGGCGTATAGCACGATGTCAACCTAAATAAATATTTAAAATGCCTCCTATCTCGCAAGGAGATTTCATATAAATCTTATATTTGAGATTTTAAATATTTATTCGGGGATTTTGGCACGTGTCACGATGTCGACCCGAATAAATATTTAAAATGCCCCCAGTCTTATGGGAGATTTTTATGAGTTATTTGAAATGCATTCTTGTGACACAAGATAATTTCAAAATGTAAAGCATATATGCTCACAGCGCAGTAAACAACATATTTTCTTGGGTAATTTTACGCGTAATACTTCTTTAGGTATCAACCATTGATCGACGGCATGGGCCTTTGACTTTGCAGATCGATAAGTTGATAGGCTTCTCCTTGGTACACCTTTTCGATAACGAATGGGCCTTCCCAATTGGATACGAATTTGCCACCGATTTTTCGATGCGGGATGATTGGTCTTCTCAGCACCAGAACCAATTCTCCTTCTTGAAATGATCGATGGCGCACCATCCGATCAAATGATTTCACCATCCTTGCTTGATAGATCTCCAAGTTCTGTTGAGCTGCAATCTAATCTCATCGAGTGCATCAAGTTCCTCCATTCTTAGGCGAGCATTTTATTCATGGGTTAGATCATGCTGAATTGCCACTCGAAGTGACGGCAGTTCAATCTCTAGTGGCAACACTGCTTCAACTCCGAATACGAGTGAATAAGGAGTGGCTTTGGTTGGCGTTTTGCAAGTTGTACGATAGGCCCATAGCGCTTCTGCCATCTTCGAATGCCACTCCCTTTTGTTTTTTGTGAGAATCTTCTTCAACAGTTTCACCAGCGTCTTATTAAAGGCTTCTGCCAAGCCATTCGCTCTGGATTGTATATTGATGAATACCTCCAATCGATCTTGTGTCGATCAACAAACTTGTAAATTTTGATGCTTTTGAATGCTGTGCCGTTATATGAGATTATGCGGCGTGGTACACCAAATCTGTAGACAACGTTGTGGGTAAAGAAGTTGATCACATGGTCAGATGTGACCTCTCTGAATGGAGCCGCTTCTGCCCACTTCGAGAAGTAGTCTGTTGCTGCCAAAATAAAGCGGTGCCCGGCTGACGATGGCGGATCTATCGGTCCGATTATATCTGTGCCCCAGCATTCGAATGGCCAGGATGCTATTGTTGGGTGCAGAGGATTTGGAGGTTGATGTATAACATCACCGTGAATTTGACACTCGTGACACCTCTTAGCGTGGTCGATACTGTCCCTCACCATTGTTGGCCAATAATAACCCATTCTTTTGATTTTAGCCGCCATCTTGGGACCTGACTGATGTGCACCACAAAGTCCTTCGTGAACTTCTGTCACCACTCTATCAGCTTCCTTGGTCCCTAGGCATCTTAGCCACATTTGATCAAAAGCTCGTCGGTATAAACGTGTCGTTAACAAATGCATACCACAATGATCTCTTCCTAATTTGTGTGGCAAGAGATTTATCTGTTGGGAGTTTGCTTTCTTTGAAATATTCGATGAAGGGTTGCCTCCAATCATCTTCTACTTCAACTTCTAAGCAATGCAACCATGATTCTGAAGCTTGACTAGCTTTACGTCTCTTGGCTACATGATATCCTTCTGGATAATTTTCCATAATAATTTGGTGAAGAGGTTGAGGGTCACTCGAAGTCGTATCTCGTTTGCTTGAATCTGATACTTCTTCTGTCCGCGGGAATTGCAACAGGGCGGGTTCCAACACCCGACAGTTATAAACTCTGATATATATAGGTCTCTCCTCGTTGGTATTTGCCATTTCCTTGGCCAATTTGGCAAAGCAATCTGCTTTGGCATTTTGTCCTTGAGGAACTTTAACTATTTTAATATTTGGCACCTGCTTTAGGAGCTCAGGGTCCACCGTGATAATGAGCCAGCTCAACCTTACAAATCTTGTAAATGCCCAAGACTTGATTTATCACAAGTTGAGAGTCGCCTAAGATTTGAAGATTTTGAATTTTCATATCGATTACAATCTCCAGCCCTGCTATTAGAGCTTCGTATTCGACTTCATTTTTGTCCGAGGTTCAGTCAAATTGAACGAAAATCTCATTATGCCTCCCTCAGGTGCTACGAAAATGAGACCGATGCTGGCTCGGGCTCTTGCAATATTTGGTGGTCGGGCAGGCTTAATCGATGATGTCCCATCGAAATACATCTCCCAGAATGGTAACTTTTCGCTTTCCTCGACCTGCATGATTTTCTCGTCAGGCATATCATCATTAAGCGGGGAGTCTGCATGGATAGGATGCGCGGCGAGAAAATCTGCTAAGGCTTGACCTTTCACCGCCTTTTGTGGCATGTACGTGATATCAAATTGTAGTAATATCACTGCCCACCTGGCTAAACGACCTGTCAACGCTGGTCTTGTCATTAAGAACTTCAGCGGATCGATCTTTGATATCAAGGTAATCTTGTGGGAAAGCATATAGTGGCGGAGCTTTTGAACTGCAAAGATCAATGCCAAACAATGCTTCTCAATTGGGGAATAGCAAATTTCTGCTCCAATCAACCTTCGACTGATGTAGTATAACGCATTTTCCTTGCCTTCTTCGTTATGCTGGGCCAACAGTGCTCCGAGGGACTCTTCTAATGCCGCTGTATACAGTATAAGAGGCTTTCCGGGGATTGGCGCCGCAAGAATAGGAGGGTTCAATAAGTATCTCTTGATACTATCAAATGCTTCTTGACATTCATCATCCCATTTAAAGCGGACATCTTTCTTCATCAACTTTGAAATGGCTGGCACCTACCCGACAGATTCGATATGAATCGTCGAATGAAAGCTAGTTGCCCTTGCAACGAGCGAAGTTGACGGAGGTTTCTGGGAGGTGGCATCTCTATAATCGCCTTGATCTTATTGGGGTCGACCTCGATGCCTCGGTGTCGAACAACGTACCCCAAAATTTGCCGGAAGAGACTCCAAAAACACACTTGAGAGGGTTAATCTTCAGATCATACTTCTTGATTATTTCAAATACAATCCTTAAGTCATTCAAGTGGTCTCTTCGGTCTACGCTCTTGACAACAAGGTCATCCACATAGCACTCGACCTTTTGATGTATTAACTCATCAAATATACACGTCATTGCCCGTTGATAAGTGGCACCAGCGTTCTTAAGGCCAAAGGGCATAACTGTATAACAGAAAATACCAATGGGCGTTCTAAATGATGTGTGTTTTTCATCCTCGGTTGCCATCTTAATTTGATTGTAACCCGACGAACCGTCCATAAATGAAAACATGTCATAATTGGACGTGTTATCCACTAGTAGTTCTGATACAGGGAGTGGAAAGTCATCTTTTGGACAAGCCTTATTGAGGTCCCGAAAATCGATACAGATACGAATCTGACCGTTCTTTTCTTAACAGGGATAATATTGGCAATCCAATCAGCATATTTTTCTTCGCGGATAAAACCCGCTTCTATAAGCTTCTTTGTCTCTGCAACCACCTGTTCTTCAATCTCCAATCTCATTCTCCTTGAAGCTTGCTTTACAGGCACTGCATCGTGCTTGATGGCTAACCTGTGAACTGCTACATCATGGGGATAAGCCGGGCATCTCGGCATATGTCCAGCAAAGCAATCCCTGAATTCACAGAGAAGCTCTTTCATTTCTTTCGTTTGGTCTTCTGATAAAAGGAAGCTAATGAAAGTTGGGCGAGGGTCTTCTTCAGTCCCCAAGTTGACTTCTTTTAGCTCATCCATAGTAGCCGTCTGTCCATCATCTTCTAATTCTTCAGGTGCAGGCTTGGCCTCTACGAGCTGATCATCATAAGTATCAACTTCATATATTCCTCATCATCGCTATCATCTAATTTGACTTCCGCGCATGTGATTGTTTGGCAAGTCTCCTTTTGGGGATATTTCTGCACGATGAATCCGAGACCTCTCCTTGCAGCAATATCTTTCTTTCGTAATGGACGTGGATGTCTTCCATACCAAATGCTCAGGCAAAAGCGAAGTTGTTGTTTGGAGGTGGGAATATTTGATTTGCTTTCGCAACATTTTCGAATATTTTTGGTAATGAACCTGGGCATTCTCGTTGGTATTAGCTCTCCGGAATCAACGAGCCTACAAAACCAGTCGCGATTTGCTTCTTCTTCACGCTCTCACCTTTATAGAATAAACTTCCTGCCCGCCCCTTTTTCTATAAGGTGGCACATAGAATGTTACAAGTTCTTCGATATGATGTACCTCCCGGGAGTAATTTCCTTGAAATGTTGCATGGGAACGCGCATGACTACGAATACGCTGTCCGAGATTGACAAGTTACCCATCTTTCTTGAGAATACACACTGCACATTGCTTGTATAGGTAGACTCATAATCATAGTCAGAATCTGAGTATTCAGCCTTCTTTTTCCCTTTGGCAATTGACTGACATGCCTTCCAAGATTTTGTAGGGGTGACCTCATCTTCATCTGTGTCGCTCCTTAGGTGCGGTACATGTTTTCTTTCTTTAATAGCGATCGCTGCTTTGGAAAGAGTTGGCGCTGCCTTCTTTCTCCCAACCTGCTTCTTTTCACCTTCTTGTTTTGGTCGTTTTGTAGTTTTAGTACTTGATGCATGGACCTCAAGAGAGCTCGATGGCTTCTACTTCTTTAGAATAAAATACTTGGCATCCTCATAAATTGTAGCTTCGTGCACTGCAAAAGGTTGGATGTCACCAGAGATCCTGAACTCTTCTCCATCCTTAAGGTACTTCATGCACTGATGTAGTGTTGATGGGACAATGCCATACTCATGCAACCAAGGACGACCCAGGAGCGCCTTGAATGAAGTATCTGCATCAATCACATGAAATTTGGCTTCTGTATGAAGCTCCCCAAATGTTAGGGAGAGCATGAATGATCCTAGGGTCTTCTGCCCTTTCTCGTTGAAACCATGCACCATTAGTTTATCTGACCCGAGATGCTGCACGTCGAGGCATAACGATCTCAGCGCTTTCAAGCTTATAAGGTTGATGGAGGACCCAAGGTCGATCAGAATTCGGCTGATTATCATTTCATCGCTCTCTGCAGTAACGTACAGAGGGCGGTTATGATCCGCCGTCCCAAGCATCATGTCTTCTTCGGAGAAGGTAATGAACGGCTCGTTACGGGCTTGCAGGACTTCCGTCATATTACGTTCAGCAAAATATGCCTCGTACCTTTCGGGGTCTTTGAGAGCCTGAATCAAAGTCTCCCGAAGATGCTTAGACATGACTAGAGCATCATATATGCTGAGCTGTGCCGGGATTTTTCGCAGATGGGATAAGATATTGTAATCTATCCCATTGATTGGAGTGTCTTTCTTTTTGGAGTCCTTGGGGATGATATCCTCATTAACAACTATCTCCTTCCCCTTATCTTTATTAGAGATTTCCTTCTTTAGCGGAGTTCGCAACACCTTACCGCTTCTTAATTGCACTTGCGCTATTTCATCTGGCACAGGCTCACTTGATGGAGCATCTTCCTCAGAGTTGGCCATCATAACATCAAAGACTCATTTTCTAATTCAGAATCACCCTCCAATCTCACATGCCCCATTTGTGACGCTATATCCTGCTCGGACTCATTCTCATTTGAAAAAATAGATCTTCTTCCGAACTATAGTCCATTGATGATGCCACAAGACAAGTTTCAGAAGTTTCTTCTTCACGTATTCTTCTTTTGTTGGAGTCACTGGTGTTACTGAAATAACCCGACAAGTTTACACAGGAAGAGAATCCTCACCCGCTTCTTCTGCTTCAGCCACTTTAAGCTTTGACATAAAGTCAGCGAGCTTAATGGGATGTCTAACAGTTTGGTAATATTCATCCAAACTGTCGATGACCCTTTGAGTTGTTGTTTTCTTCTCCTTAAGCTTCTTTAGTTTGGTCCTTCTTTGGAAGACTGTACTTTTTCGGATTTTAAATAACCGGCTTGGTTGGGATATTGCTTAGAAGTTGATGCTCGTGCCACAGGCATCCCTTTCAAATCCAGCACCGGTGGGTAGGAGATTTCCACTTCACAAATGGAACTCCTTCGAGTTGTTTTAACATTTTTACAGTCTTCTTGGAGATTGCAGTCTCCCACTTCCCTTCTTGGGCTGATTCTTTTTGTTTCTTTCTTCTTTAGTAGGGGGTACGGAGGAGGACGTAACCACCCGAGTTGACTCTTTTCTAGGATGTGCCAACACATTATCCGACAATGTGACTTCCCCCTTCTGATATTTTCTTTCCAACCAATCCTTAAGATGTAGCAATCTTCAATAGGATGACTAAGTACTCGGTGGTATGGACAATAATTTGGGTCACCAGTATGTTTCGATTCTTCGGGCCTCTTGCACTCTGGCAGTTCTAGGCCAGCTTTTAACGCTTGTCGAAATAATTTGGCAACACTCTCCCTCTAAATGAATATTCTTTATTCATTCTTTCCTTGAGGGACGGGAACGTTCGATCACTATTTCCCGTTATTTGCCTCGGGCGTTCTCCTCCACCCTGAAACATTCATGGTTTGTCATTTCCCCTAAGTGTCAACTTTGGTTGGGGTTAAGGTTATAGACCGTGTTTCGGTTTATCTTCATACTGTATCGGTTGCTTGCCTTTATCTACATTATAAGCCACTTGTTTTCCTTTATTACTCTGGAGAAAAAATGTTGAGTCGGCATCACCCCTTCTGGCACCCGAGACTTTACTCTTCTTGAGCTTATCAGAGTGATTTTC